>JAEMOT010004126.1:193112-313584 GCA_019297695.1 Apostasia ramifera
TCACGCTGGCCTGCTAGCGTGAGCCGGATTGGGAGGAGAGAGAGAACGGCAGGGAGTAAAACGGTAATTTTAAAAAAATTTAAAAATAAAAAAAGATCCATTTGATAATTTATTAAAACTGACGGACGTACCCGAAGTTTAAATTTAAAAATGTGAATCTGCGTAGCATTAAATCTGGGTGTAATTTGCCCTAAAAAATTAAATTAATTTTATAGACAGATATCTGATTAAAGTTAATTTTTATAAATAAACACATACGATTAATTAAAAATAATAAAAATTGAAATTTTGATACAGAGTTTATGTGTTTGTATTTGAAAATGGATACCTAATATCCTTTTAAATGATCTCATAAATGAAAAGCAAAGAGTGATGGTTTTGCATGCCTCATTGGCTTTCGATTTATAGTATTCTTTCGGCATGCTCTATGGCTCTTTATCACTTGAAAACTTCTTTGATGTGTTAATATATGACCTTGCTCAACTAGTCCTCTTAACTTTTTCTTCACTGTATGAAACTAATGACTCATAAGTACTCTTCTACCATTATAAGTCTTTGAGAGTTTCTATATTTCACTCTGGCATTGTAAATTTTTTTAACGAGTTGCTATTTGATCCTCTTTAAACTTAGAAACATGCTGGGATTAATCCCTGCCTAGTAATTATTTATTTTTTTCATTTCAAATTTGTGATAACTCGGGATCAGAAAGGGTGGAGAGTGATCATTGAGGTAATGTCCATATAAGTGAATCAGAACTAACCAGACAAGGAACGGCTCTTGGCAGGCCGTTAGGTGGATGTGGCATAGAAACGAATCATTTCATATTGAAAAGAGAGGAAAATTCCTGAGCTATATAGTTAAATAGCGTGAGGCATAAGAATGAATCGTCCCACATCAAAAAAAGAGGAAAGTTTCTAAGCTGCATAAGTAGATGACATGATCTTAAATAATAGAGACGTTTTTGGACTATGAGGCTAATGATGAAATACTTTACAGTTAAGTGTGCTTAAGCTGAAATAATACTGAGATATATAACTTTCTAGAAGTACTTAAGTTATGCAATTCACAGAAATCAAAACGAGTAATGTTTTTATATTTAGATTATGAGATATTATAGATCATGAAAAGCTAATGCTTACGTTCTCTTTGAGGTGATTAAGACTTTTGTCACTCTGACATTCTAGAAGTACTCTTTCAAGAGTTCTTATCCTTCTTAATTTAATGCTAAAATCTTAAGAGAATTTTCTGTCATTAGTTGAATGACTTACAGCTCATGTAGATGCTTAAAATTCTCTCCTTGGAGCTATTGACAAAATAGTTTTGATGACTGAAAAGTAATATAATATTATAAAGTACGTGGATTAGGTATTGAAAGATAAGATTGGTTAAAGGAATGAAGGGCTTTGAGCCTTGTTTTTATTAACTAGTTTTATGCCCTTTGCTCAAATATAATTTGGACCCAAAAAGAAGTTTTCTTTTTTGTGGGATTAATTTGCAAAAGTTTATTATTTATTTTATCCTCACTTGTAATCATTAATTTACATTTAAATCCTTGATTATATCTAATTATGGAATTCAATATTCTAACTCTTCTTTCATATAATTAATATGCATGGGTTAGGTAATGGAAAATATTAATTAATGAAGGTCCAAGCTTGAGGCTTTATTTTCTTTGTAGTTAATTATTGGACCTCAAACAAGCTTTCATTTATTTCATTAATAATTTGCATATATAATGTTCCCTAAGACAATTCTTTTATTATTATTATTAACTTTTTTATATTTACTCATAACAATTTATATTTAAATTCTTACTTCGAGTTTCAAATTTGAAATACATAATTGTATAGTTGTTCTTTCATATTAAAACACAAATACGTCATTAGAGTGCAACGGGCCAATGATCGTACTATGAAGTTGACTCAGAGATGAAGATGCCAACGAGAAACACATTTAGGCGAATGCGAATGATGATGAGCCGAATTAATTATATCTCCGAAGATGGGGTAGTTGAGGATAATAAAGAGGGAGTATAAATGAAGAGCATGAGAGAGTAGTGGTGAGGCAAAGGAGGTTACTGGAAGAATTTTATTTTTTATTTTTTTAAAAAGTTTAAGACATGATTTTTAATTTTTAAATATTTTGTGGTGCTTATTTCACCATGACAATCATATTTCATTTATATAAATCATAGAGAAGATAAACCTAATCGGGATAATTAAAAAATTAATTAAACATAAATCTAATCACTAATATAATCAGTATATGTCATTAAAGAAAAGAAGAATAAGACTTCAAGATGGTAACTGTTATTAATTTATTTATTTAATCTCTTTTTTTTTCCAAAATTACTCTGCTCTTTACTTAAAATATGTTTTGTTTTAGTTATATGTATTTATCATGTATAATACATATTTACAGCTACACTTTAAATGTATATATTAAATATTTAATTTTATATATACCAGCATATCATAGACCTATATACATACATACATACATACATACATACATACATACATATATATTTGTTAAGACAATGATTTGTTTAATTTGCATAAGTTTATGGACATGAAGATGATGGTAAAAATATTTGGCCTTGAATCGAATCCAATCATTGAAGCAAATAACATGTAAAAAAAGGTAATATTATGTTTAAAATTGAAATTTTGATAAACTATTAGAAAAAAAACTTGGAAAATTTTTTGCTAATTTTTATGATAATTACTGTTCATAAACAATATAACTATCTTTGCATAACGATAAATATACTTAAATTTATGAAATCATTAATAATTAATTTGATAATTCAAATGCATAACAATAATATTTATTCATAGTATTTTTAAATTGAAGATAATTACAGTGCCACCCACCGCAACACTTGGTATATATAACTCAAACTGAGCATTCAATATGTGATGTTCTTTGTTCAGTGTGTCATGCACAGTACTGCTCCATAATAAAAAAAAATAGGATTAGCTTTTAACTTTGTTAAAATAATTCTGATCATTATATCCCAACTTAATTCTTCAATTCTCCATCAAAATTTAAATATATCTATAAATAAATAAATAAATAAATATATATATATATATATATATATAATACTTCTTATATAAAATAAAAACTATAGGATATAATTATGTTTCTGCATCGACTTATTAGCTAGCTCAAGATAGCTGCTTCTTTCAACTCCTAATTTTTTTTTATTAACTTTTCATAATTAGAGAAACTAAATTCTTTACATATTTTTAAATGGCTGGCAAAGTATATGATGATAAAAGTTTAAATGTTCTGTAAATTGTTGACTCGTCAAATTCTATCATAAGTATAGGCATACATATATAGAGCTCAAATTGATCTAGATTAGCTTTATGAGACATTCATAAGAGAAAAAATCACTGATTATGAAATTAATTGATACATCAAAGGAGTTTAATTAGTGATGTATGACCATGCATATATAGGCACTTGGTTGACATATAGAGATTTAAAGAGGTCACTGATAGAGTACTTTCTTCACTAGCTATACACACACGAGCCGAACAAAATAAAATCAGGGTCCGATTTAGTTTTCACTTTAATTAGGATCGTTGAAATCTCGGTTGCTTCAGCTTCATTTATATATTTTTATTATATGATATATTGGAGGTTAACTCTTTGTTCCAACTCTACTCTCCTGTAAATATTTGAGTTTTTTTTTTTAACTTAGTTAATTACCTTTGTTTGGCATGTTGGCATATGTTCGCCCTATTCCTTTCTGGAGGTATTTTGGTGATGTGATAGTGATATAGGAATGCGGTGATCCTCTTTGGTCAAATATCTAGCGACTAACTCCTATGTTCCTTTCATTATGGTATTTTCGAACAAGTTTCTTGATGATAAGCCGTAACAGTTCTTATCTTATGATCTAGTGGTGAAAGGAGAATATGAAGCATCATTAATTAACGGTTAGCTTTTATCATATACTTGGCATAGCCTAGCTGGATAGCATTGTGTGAATTAATGTGTTTGAGAGGAGGTGCCATGCGGAGTAAGGCATATATAAAATCATTTAGCTTGTGAAGTGGAGCCCTGATGGAGAAGGTAATCCATTGTATATATGGGAATCCAACAATATATATATAGAGGTGAGTCTCTCTTAACTATACATGGGAGTTCATATGAAACGATTAATTCGCTTTTTTTTATATTAACAATTTGCTTTGTTAGTGTAGGACATAGTAGGCCATCCGTTTATTTGGAGTATTTCAGCAGTTTTTTTATGATCATTAGTTGATCGTGAGTGATCAATTGCACTCCGCATGCAGTCTCATTGGCACATGCATGAATTATTGCAAGGTGGTAAGCTCAAATACTACCTAATTTAGTGAGGTAGAAGAAAAAACTTGAAAAAAAAGAAGAAATTTAAACTTGTCATCTTCTTCATGTTTAAAATATTGATTACAAAGAATTTTTATATTAAACAAAGTGACTCTTAAATTTTCAAACGTTCATTAGTTTAACAAGACTTAATAAACACATAATTTTAGTTTTATGGGGTAGCTGAATAATTTTTACTAAAGTAGCTATAACTCCCTCCACAAATTTCAGAGTGTGGAGTCTTTTTTTGCATTGAATTCCTAACTTCAAAATCTTTCCACAGTATATAAATAAGGGGATTTAATCAGCCATTTAATGCTAGAATTAAGCTAAAATTTGACCTTTGACTTTTGAATTGTATCCTGCATTAATCACATTTAATTTCTAACACGAATAATTATGAACGATCGTGTTTGATCTAATTTGAAAATAGTTATTCGCATTCTAATTACTCTTAAATTTGCCCTCTTTTTTTTTTAATATATATGTTTGGGTGAAAATCCATATAAGAAATTACGGAAGGAAGAGTAAGATTACGGGGCTGATTAAAGAGGAGAAAGATGTGCTTTTATTGAGATATTCCCTTGGAAGGTGAGGAAAGGACGAATACAAGCTAGGATTGTCAAAGGAGCTTTATTGGAGAAAAGAGAAATTGGTCAAATAGAGCTGAAGTTGTAGTTGAATTGTAGGTGAATAGTGTTTATTCGGCCTTTTCCTCAGAGCTCTGGTATTGGAATCGACCCTCTAAAACTCTTTTTTTTGTCATAAATGAGGCTATTTATAGTGAAAAAAAGGTGGATGAGATTAGATAAGTTAGGTAGGTTTCACTAATGAGGCAATAATGGGGCAGCATGTCGGTGGTTAGATCTGCCCATGCTGCCTGATATCCTAAACATTAATGAGACACCTTCTTCTAGTTCCTACCGGAACCATTATATCATAGGGTGGCTATGACAAGATGGTTACTTAATGGCCAGTTAGACCCAGCCATTTGACTAGCTCGATCCGCATTGCTCGACCAGGTCATGACCTCAATCCATTAAGCTGGTCGCCTATATTATTCGGAAACCCTAGTTCGGCTGACTTGGTAGGAGACTTGGTCAAACCTGCCCATGTGTTATGACCGGACGACATCACAATTTTTTTATTAATAATATAAACATAATTAATTAATATAATCATACAAATATATATCTGCAATATGCATTTAAGACATAATATAATTGATATTTCGGTTAAAATCAAATGGTGATCAACATTAGCTAGTGTCGTCTCTAGGAGAGCATAAAATTATAATGCATGTCTGATATTAATGTGTTGACAATGGCACTATTTCCATTAAAGAAAAAAAAAAACTTATGCTACAAAGTTAACCTTAGTCGTCTCAAAATAGAACTTGACTTTTGAGTTAATTAGTTAGACTATATATGTCTGTGGGGGCTACACATTTTTTCTATATAGTCCCCTACCAATAAACACCTTTGTGCCAATCCCTCCTTAATTAAACAGTTGAGCCATGTCTTCTCTTCTGATCATCAAGCTGCTACTCTCTCTCATCAGTATCTTCTTCCTCCTCCTTCTTCCGGCAGCCAACGGTCAGCTGGCTGTAGGCTTCTACAACAGCAGCTGCCCGTCCGCCGAGAGCTTGGTGCAGAAGGCGGTCGCCGCCGCCTTCGCCAACAACTCCGGCGTGGCCCCTGGCCTCATTCGCCTGCACTTCCATGACTGTTTTGTGAGGGTAAGAAACTATAGTTGGTGTTATAAATTAATCACATTTTCTAAAAATTTTAATTTTGATTCCTATAATTGTTAAAATCTACAGTTTAGTCTCCCTGTTAAAATCACATCTTTTATTTATAGCACTTCCTAATAAAAAAATATAAAATTTAATTACTTTTTTACTGGTTAAAATCTTTCACACTATGTGCTCTCACTCCTTTCTAAAAATTTAAGATTTAAAAGGAATTAAAATTTTACAAAAATTAAATTGTTTTAATCTTTTGCTTTTCTTCTCTAAAAATTTAAAAATAAAACTATTAATATTTTAAAAATTAAAAAGTTAATCACTGAAAATAATCTTAGTGAATAATGATAAAAATTTTAAAACACTATGTTGGGATCAAATAGAAGCTGGGTCTTTCTAGTTTCTCAATTAAATAAAGTGATCATTTTATTTGATATAATATGCAAATAGATCATTCCATCGTAAAAGATATTGACTCTGAAAATAAAAGATAAATTCATCTTCACACCTCTCTTTTCAAAGCTTAATTAGAGGAAGGGTCGAGGATGAAGGTGTGGAAGAGCAGGGCGATAAAGTTTGTGGTCAGCGAAGGAGATAATGACATGGTGCTCGTCAACATGCATGATAGAAGTTCAATTGGAGGGTAGAGAAAGAGAGACAGGAAACAAAAATATCTCTTTAATTATATTTAAGTTAACTTCTGTTACGTTGACCTACTTGCATATTACGTTAAATAAAAGGATCATTTTACGTTTAATTCGAAAACTAAACGGACTCGAATGAACATTGGCTCGAACTAGAGCGACTCAATTGATGTTTTTTTTTTTTGGAAAAAAGTAGTGTTGATTAAAGTTTTATTAGTACAAGGGTAAACATCAATTGGGACCAATTGATTTTTTACTAATATCCTTTAATTCTTGATATTAGTACTGATGGACGTATTTTGTAACTGAGGAATATTATATTTTAATTTTTTTCCAAACATATTTCATCCTTTTAAGGCCAAATAATGTCTTATAGCTCTCTAGTGATAATTGATAGTTATTTTTTATTTTGATTCACGTAGATTTATTGAATATTTATATTTAGATTTTGAATTACAAATTAGGCCATCTAGGCTCGTCAGATTGAAAAAACATTGCAAATATTTTAATTTTTAAAAATTCTTAAATTTGATTACTAATATCAGGTCTATATATACTCATATTTTAAAAAATTTATTAGGTTCAGTCGATCAATGAGGGGACGCCACATTAGCAGTGGGTCCTATTCAGTACTGATATCACAGCCGCCTATTGATCGACTGAATATTAGGCCAACCGAACATAATAACTGCTCCGTATTTGGGATGAATGTTAACGCCTTATAACACAATCTCAAGAATTTAGTTTGTAGTTTTTAAGAAAGTGGGATTAATCTATAATGCACTTTCAACTTTAGGAGCTCCATGCAATTTACCCTATAAATTATTTACAGATTAAAAACAGTAAAATGAAAAAAATTCAACGCGGTTATTTTTTTTACTTTTAAATTTATATATAATCTGATATATAATAAATTTCAATATTAAATTTTATTATAAATGATAAGCATCGGTAATTTTTTATCATCCTTTTTTATGATAACCATTTTAAATTTTTTAATAGTCAATATAAATAATTGCACTTTTTTTCTGTATTTAAAAAATTTCTTGTAGACGATACGGTTGTTAGATCAGACGACATCGGATCAGTTCCGATCCGAGTTTGCAGTAACTTATAATTCTAGTTGGATATATAACATATTTGATAGAATTTAATCGTGTCTATATATATATATATTAATCAAATTTTCAACTGTCTCCAAACAAATTTGGTGATTCGTTGCGTTTAATTATATATTAAGTATTTTTTTATGATTCTTTTTGGTTAGGGAAAGAAGATGATTCAAAAAAATTTTGTAAATTTTTTTTAAAAATATATATGATGTGAAATAAAGTTAGTTAATTATATTAAAATTTGTATTGAATGTGAAATAAAATAATTATTTAATATAAAAATTTGTATAGGATGGAATATAAAATATAATTTTTTTTTTAAAATAAAATAAATTTTTTAGTTAGAAAAAATTTTAACCGTAGATGAGGCCATATTATGTATATTAAACTTTGATTATAATTTACACAGATAAAAACAATTAAGAAATGCGATTTTCAAATAAGGGTTGATGAAGAAGATTTAATTTGAAATTACTTCATTTTTTTTTTCAGAATTGTTGTCAATATGAGTAATTATTTTTTTCATAATTGTTGTCATATAAAATTATTTATAGATATTATTAAATTAAATAATTATTTTTCTCTAAATAACACGATATAACATCAGAATAATATTGAACTGAATATCCCCTAAGTATTACTTTCTTGATTTTTGTTAAATCTGTAATTACCAACGACATAATAAAAGCTTTAAGCTTATAAGTTATAATTTAAGAATAATTTTATATTCTAATACATCACCTCACATATAAACTTATTTGTTTTACAGTACGGAATTTAGTATACTTTTTTTTTTATCGTATAAAATTTTAAATATTATATATTTTTCAAATTATACGTGTTATCTTGTAGTTTAAATTTTATGAAGTAATATGTAAGTAATATTCAAATTTTGTTGTGATATGTAAGTAATTTTTTCTTCTTTTATACCTTATAAATAAAATTACTGAAATTTGAATTTAAAATCTCTAATTTTAATTGACCTAAAAGCTTAACCTTATTGGTTATAATTTAAGAATAATTTTATATTTTAATTATTCTTTTCACCAATTTAAAATATTTATCTAATCATTGATTTAGATCCTGAGCATGAACATAATTTAAAATAGAAAATGAAGTTCATTGAGTGGAGTAACCAAAAATGACTTTGAGAGCATTTAATTTAATATTAATAATATTATATTTATTAATTTAAAAAATAATTATTTTATTTAATAATATATAAAAAATATTATTATAAAAATATTATAATCATGTAATTTAGAAGATAATATATAGACANAATAATTAAAAAACATAATAACAAAATATAGAAAGAAAATTATAATTATTTTAATATTATGATATGAATGATATTATTTTAATATTAAAATTTATGTTATATGTGAAATAAAATTAATAATTTATTATAATATATGTAATATATAAAATAAAATTGAATATAAAATTATTATTAAGCTATAAACTTCGAATTTAAGTTTTTAAATCAGTTAAATTTTTAAAAATTTAACAAAAATGACTCACACAATAAAGAAAATTTATTTCACACAAATTCATACTATTCAAATTATATTTTAGAATACTTTACATATAATTCGTGCCTTTTTTTCTTGACTTATTTTCTCATAGAAATATGTATTTCAGAGAAATAAAAGATACACGTGTCACATAATAATTAAATTTAAAGTATGATTGAATAATTAATACTCGGCGAGTATTCTGTAATTTCTCCCAAAACATAACCCAAACATCAACTCACTAAAATTCAAGTCCCCGATTGTAATTTACTCTTCACCATCTTCCGCAGGGGTGCGACGGCTCTGTGCTAATAGACTCGACCTCCGGCAACAAGGCGGAGAAGGACGCGCCGGCGAACAACCCGAGCCTCCACGGCTTCGAGGTGATCGACGCCGCCAAGTCCGCCATCGAAGCCAAGTGCCCCAACACAGTCTCCTGCGCTGACATCCTCGCCTTCGCCGCCCGCGACTCCATCAACCTCACCGGGAACCTCTCCTACTCCGTTCCATCGGGCCGCCGCGACGGGACAGTCTCCAACTCCAGCGAAGCCACCGCCAACCTCCCCTCCCCCCTCTTCAACTCCTCCCAGCTCATCTCCAACTTCGCCGCCAAGAACCTTACCGCCGACGAGATGGTCACCCTCTCCGGCGCCCACACCGTCGGCGTCTCTCACTGCTCCGCCTTCACCAACCGCCTCTACAACTTCAGCAGCACCAGCCAGACCGACCCCACCCTCAGCCTGGCGTACGCGCGGCTCCTGCAGAGCGTCTGCCCCTTCAACAGCTCGTCGGCGGCGAACACTACGGTGGCGCTGGACATCATCACTCAAGGGGTGCTGGACAACAAGTACTACGTGGGGCTGCAGAACAACCTGGGTCTACTGACTTCCGACCATGCGCTGCTGACCGACAGCCAGCTGAGCGCCTCGGTGCAGGGGAACGTCAACAGCCAGGCGAACTGGACGGCGAAGTTCGTGGCGGCGATGCTGAAGATGGGGAAGATCCAGGTCCTGACGGGGACTCAGGGGCAGATCAGGACCAACTGCCGGGTGGTCAACAATGCCAGCAGTTTGGCTTCTCACGCTGGGAGCTCTGCTTCGGTCGCTAGTATCTGATCAAATTACTTTTAACCTGGACTTAGAGTTAATACTAAATAAAAGAAGGGACTTCAATATAATTTGACTTAATTTTACATAATTAAAAATCAATTCTTTGAATTTTAATATGTGCTTAACTTTTTTAAAAATATTTTAAGTCTCTCTCTCTATATATATATATATATTTAATTAGCTAACTTATATTGAAAAAATTATGATATATACAATTACAACTTAGATAAAATATTATAGACTATATAAAATATATATTATATGAATAATTGATTCAATTTAATAATAAATTTGAACTAGATAAATTTTAATCGATTTAAAATAAACTCATGAACCTATCATTGAGCTTAATTAAAAACAAACTAGATATTCATTTTAGGCTCTTTAACTTAAAAATGTGAGGCGTTCTCAGGGCTGTCTTTTAAGAGTACTTACTTTGATGCTATCATTTTTGAACTAAAAGGTGTGCTATTTAAGTTTGAGCTTCAGTTGTCTTTCAGCATGAATCATGAATTAAAGTTTGCAAGAAGTGGTTTTGATTGGCTTGACACCTCCAACCCACATATAAGAACGCATGGCGCCGTTACAATCAGCAGTGTTTACCTCTTTTAACTTACAATTCTATTTTTGTGAGTCATCTTGATAATTGCTGAAATGAGGAGACTTGACGATAAAAGCTAGATGTTAATAGTCGACTCATTGATTAGCTCACCTCTAAATTTATGATTAAGCCTTTTTGGTAGTTTGCTGCGGTGCAGGCCTTGTGTGTGTAGCATGAAGCTGATTTCCGGCCAAATATGAGCATTGTTGTCAAAGCCCTTAAGGGCTGGGAGGATCCGTAGGTGAAGCCCCATGACTGCTAGGGGGCCGTTTAGTTCAATGTTATCCTAGTATTATATTATGTTATATAGAGAAAATAATTATTTCGTTTAATGACATCTATAAATAATCTTTTATAAAATTAAAAAATTATTAATTGAAAGATGATATTTAGATGTCATAATATTTAGATTACATGATATAACACCAAGATAACAATCAATCAAATGTACTCTTAATCTGCTCTTAAGCTGAATTGGGGGTTGCATTTTTCTCAAATAGGGGATAAGAAAAATGTATTTTTGTTTTTTAATTATTCTAGAACTATCATAAAAACGCTTTTGATATAATGTTAAAATTGTTTTGGCATCTTCTTCTCTTTCTTATTATTTGTTTGGTAGGAGTTTAGATTCAATATTTTTATGCTTCAAACTTAACATCTAGTCAACTGTATGATTTTACGTGCAGACCTCATTTAGTTTGAGTTTTTTTTTTTGAAATAAGAAAAAAAATATTTTATTTTTAAAATTTAATGAAAAAAATTTATTTTAATATTTAAAAATATATAAAATATAAAATACTTTCAATTTTAATTTTCATATTTGTGTTAAATGTGAAATAAAATTAATTTTTATAATTAAAATTTATGTTAAATATAAAAATACCTTGAACCAAACAAAGCCCAAATCAAGGAAAAAATGTTAAAACAAAATTGTTAAAATTATTGTTTTGTGCTATTTTCTTAGCCTAATGGGAAAAAGTTTATCTAAATATCAAAATTCAAAAGTTTAAATTACATTTTTATCACAATTTTCAAATGAGATAAAAAAAAAATTAATGTTCATGGTAAAATAAAAACATTTTTGAAGTTAGCAATCAATAGAAATTTATTAAATGTATTATTCACGAAACCTTTTTCAATATTATGGTAATTAAAAAGAATTTTACTAAGTGGTACTGAAATCAATAATTTAATTGAAAATTGAGATCAAGTAGTTCATGCAAGTCGTGCTCCTCTTAATTTAATTAATGGCTACGTAAGTTATTTGTGATTTATTATGGTTGAGTAATTATAAGAGCAAGTTGAATCAAATTGTGACATGAAGTGCTTGTCCTCTTAATTTGAAGGCATTTGATGTGTAAAAATAACATATTGGAGGGGAATAAATGAATTTTTATTTGAGAAAAGATTATTGAGATATATAGAAGTTAAAGTGTTGATATGAAAATGTCATCCTTTATTGACCTATAATTTTGAATTTATATATTTAGTTGAACTTAGATCCCAAGGAATAGTGGGAGACTAATAGAGTGGTGTATTTGAAGTAGTGCATAAATGATCAGAAGAGAGGACAAGCAAATCGAGAGCTATCAAAACCATAAAACCGACACCGATGCAGAATAGCAACAATGAGCAAAAGAAGAGATCACCGGAGCCTTCATTGGAAGTAATCCGGAGATCCATCAAGAGACTTAAAATAGCTATGATGTAATATATAGACATTATTTTTGAACATATTGCACATATCCTAACCTGAATGAACCCTCAAGAAAAGAGGGTTGTCAAAGGATTATGATCACAATAAATACTATCAATCGTCATAGTTGTCATGTCTTTTATCATCGATTATACTCTACAATGAGGGAGTTTTAAGTGATGAGGGAGTTTTAAGTGATTACGTATTAGAATATCCACAGAATCGAAGAGTGACAAGTGAACAAATGGTGAGTGTGCCGCATGACAGAGATAAAAGACGATCTTCAATTTGATCCATATTCATCATCAATCAATCTACAGAAATTATTTACAAATTTCACAAAATAAATAGAGAACATAGCACAACAGTAGAGAGATAGGAAAGGATCATAAATGATTGGAAATTACAAATAATCCAATTCTAACAGGAATTTGTTATTCAGGCAAACACTTAAAAAAATTTTTAACTGGAATAATCTGAAGTTAACATCACACGATGAAAATATGTGAGAATTTAGAAAAGCCCAAATATCTGTCTAGCAATTTTACAACAATTCAGCTACTTGAACAGTCAGACATTCACAAGCACAAACTGCACACGAGATCATAAGCTCGAAGCTATACACAAAGATTTCATACAACACTACAATACAAACCTCAAAAATCAAAATAATTCCATTTATACAATGGTAAAAAAGAATAAAATAATCTAACACAGAGCCCAGAGAGGCAGATTTCTCTTAGCCTGATATTGACTTGTGGATAGCTGTTTCCAGTTCTGAACTCCCAGGAACTCAGCAGGTTAAGAAAACATACATGACAATCTCAGAAAAAATATTTGAATATCATACCATCAAGGGGGATCAATCAGTCCCTCCTGCTGTAGTTCTTAGAATCTGGGTTGTCACTTTTATCAGTGTCAGAATTATCCCTTTGCGACTCACTTTCCCTGCTCGCTCTACGGCGATGTCTCCGGTCCTACATGTTCAAAAGAAAATTCTCAGACAACCTGAAGCAGATTGATGGCTCTTCAGAAATCTTACTAGCAACAAAAATGTGAGGAATCTTGACGAGGTATGAAAACAAGATAGATTCTTTGGAGTGACATGACCAAGTTGTACTGGTCCGAAAAAGAAGCATAAAGTTTCACAAAATTAACTAGAAGTAACGCTCATCCAGATCACAATAGGTACGCAGGGTTGAGTTTGAATCAATTAATTTGTAACAAGACTAGTACAAAGCATTCCCAACCTCGAATAACTTATTAAACAAGTATAAACTCAAATGCAAACTGCTCCAACCAGGTTCACCAAGCCTGTTAACCCATTTGATATATAGATTGGCTTGAGATCAACCCAACCTATCCATAACTTACATAAGTGGAGCATGTTAAACTGAAAGAAAATCTACTTATTAATATATGAACATATATCATAACAGCGCTTAGATATACTTAGATATCTCACAATAATCAGTTTGAGTTAACAGTAGCCCAAATCTGAGATGGGACCTTTTTACGTCTCATTGGTAAAAGTATAGGATAAGTAAAAATATAAAACTAAAATAAGTGTCACAAAGATGAAGATATTAAGGTGGATAATTGAGTATATATAAAAAGATAGAATAAGAAATGAGTATATCCATGAGAAAGTTGGGGACTTCAGTAGAAGATAAGTTTAAGGTGCGTTGTAGGCCGATAGAAACTCCAGTAAGGGGAGTTGAGTTATTGGATTTGCCCATGTTAAAAGAGGAGAGAAAGAGGAAGACCAAATAAGATATGACAAAGAACTATTAGAACAGATCTTACATATTTGAAAACAAATGAAAACTTGTTATTAACAAATGATTCATGTAGCCGATCCCACTTAGTAGGATAAAGCTTGATGGCTGTTATCGTTGATTATAGCTTTTTTGCAAAAAGTACTTATAGGTCCTCATAATTTGAGATAACTTTCAAAATGGTACATAGTTTTTACACAATTTTAAAATCATTCAATCAAGGTCTTGTGGCTTGTTAAATCATTCAACCAATCCCCAATAATTATTTCTTGTAATTCCATTAGGTCCATCTTAACGTTTTACAACACATTAGGTAAGGTCATACAAAATGACAAAAATTATGCCTAAAGTACTCTCCTTGCATTTTCTGTTACAGGTAAATTAACTTTGGCAGAACTTCCAAAAAAAAAATGTTAAAAAATAAACAATCAAGAAAAATAAAAAAAAGGATGAACGACTTTAAAGGTCTTAGTAATTTCAAAACATAAAATAAATTTATCAATCTGACATCTATAATTTACACTTTACATCAATATAACAAACATTTTGAGTATAACAAAATAATCATTTCACTTTTAATGCACACTTTAACAGATGGATCTAACTGGAAGATATTATAACAAAAGAAATCGACTGAAAAAATTTAAAAATTTGATCCAATTCAGAAGGTAGCTGAAACTATAGGGACATGCAAATAATTTTAACTTTTCATTTTTAGAGTTTAATTAAACCCAAAAGCTTATTCTTCACTAAGCATTAAAATGGAGATTTAACTACTAAATCTATGAGCCTTAGCTGAGGCTCGACCTTAGTAAAGTTTATACCAAAGTAACCAAGCTGATGCTAGGCATTCATTAATGGGACAATTTCTCAAGACTGCATACGTGGTGTACTAACCCCAAAAAATTAAGGACAAGTCATGTGATACAGTCTTATGCCAAATTAAAAGGAGCCAAAAACCATAAATTAAATGATGAGGACATACTTAAAGGGGAAATAATAACCCCAGCTAACCTACGGGTATTAGGGCATTGTAGTAATAGATGTCAATGAACAGAATGTTACAGCTTGGAAGGCAAATTCCAATCGATCACATTATTACCAGAAATACTTACCAGCTTAACTTTTGAAATTTCTGGAATACTATGGAGTGGCTTATGCTGCGGAAAACCAAAATTCTGAAGGGAAAAGAACAAGGGATGGATCTCATATAATTCGCAATCTGATAAATGATAAATATCATTACTCTACCTCATTGCCATTAACATTAGCCCAATTATATAAACGTATTAGTTTCCTAATCATCTCCTATTCATTAGTGTTTGATTTTCACATGACGTTTTCTTCAATTGATGCATATCCCTTTGTGAAATCAAAAGCCACGTTATGCATAGCCCTGCCGATTTTCCTATCTAATCCTTTCATATGATCTCCATCTCTTCAACTTCCTTGTGCAACTTCAACTTTATGATGGACATGATCAAACCACTTAAATCTTATTATATATTTGATAAGTGTAAATCACACATATCTCCCAAATCATTTCTCAAATTTTCCCCTAGTTAACGACATCTATAAGAATTTTCAGTTATTAGGGGTGGCAAGATGAGCCAATGGATAACATTCAGGTTTGACACAAATCTGAGCCAAGTAGATCAGATCAATCTGAATGAGACATGTTTAATAGGACCACAATTTATGCACCAGTCCAACCTGAACTATTCAATAGTTTAGCAATATCCAAACCAAACCAAATCTCTAGTATAATTTGACCCTACCGATCCTACACAAATCAGTTCTAGTCAACCTGCCAATCTAAGCCATAATAGAAAATCTTTCAAAAGGATCAAATAATCTATTCGGCTCCAGACATGATCCAAACTGATTATTTGATCCAAACTTGACACAATTAATGTATGCGGTCCAAATTACAACCTAAAATGACCAGAATACTACATGGGTCATCCCAAACCTCAAAATTTTGGGGTATGATTAGGGGTGAGAGTAGCCCGAAGATCAATAATGGCTCAATGTTTGGATTGATACTCAAATCCAGATCAAGTTGAGTTTGTTGAGTCAAGCCACAAGCCATATTTTACTGCTTGTAATTTTATTGAGTCGAGTTCAATCCATGGTCAAATCAGATCAATTTAGATCAAACTTCACTCTTTTTTTATTTTTTAAACTATAAATTATATATATTATTGAAATAATATATTTGTTTGTTATTTTTATAAAAAAGAATATAACATGTTAAAGCATTGTTGGGCAAACTTGTGGCCAAGATTGACTCATATATGAAACCAAATGAAGGCCACTTAATTTTTTCCAAAAAATTCTCAATTCATTTCAAGTTGACTGAATTAAGGTTCTAGTCAGTTGAATTAAGGTTACAGCCAACTCGAACTTGAATGCTAGTTGACTCGAAATAACTCGAACTCTAAAAATTTAAGCCAATGATTCGAGCTCAAATCGATCTATAAAACAAGACGAGTTTGAGTCTTGCTTGGCTTGGGTCAAATTCAATCTTACTCACTCGAGTCACTCTAGGTGATGCTAGTTGGGTTGTCAAACCAGTTCATATATTACACTCCTATTTTCAATTACAAACCACTCATTTCCTCATTATGAATTCTCAACTTGATTGATAGTAGTATTTTATTTAATTCAATTAGCGAGCTATAATTATTTCCAGTAACTCCATTAAGCTCACATTAATGTGTTCGACATGAGAATCATGAAAGTTTTGCCTCAAATAATCTTTGCATTTTCTGTCATATCTAAATTACCTTTGGCGAAACCTTAAAAAAATCAAAAAAAAGAAAAAAAATCATACGAACAAGTTTAAAGATTTTAGTAATTCCTAAAGATAAAAATGAATTTATCAATATGATAACTACAATTTACACTATAGAAAAATATAGCACACATTTTGAAAGTAATAAAATAATCATTTCACTTTTAATTGCCAGCCAATTTAAAGAGATGGATCAAGATGAAAGATATTATAAGTAGGGATCCAACTGAAAAAATTTACCAATTTAAAACGTAATGAAAATTATAGGGACTTGTAGTAACTTTCTCTTTCTTTTAGAAAGTCAATTTTCTGAGTATTCATAGGCTTCTGTACTTAAATTCAATTATGACATTTGTTACTTATAGCTGGTATACAATCGGTGAACAACTATTTCCGTTAAATCTAAATGTCTATCAATACATCACTCATTGATTTTTAATAAACTTGAATTTTATGCTCCCTTCAATAGATGGCTAAACATTCTCATCTTCGACTTTTGTAATGCTTTCAATGAGATCATTTTTTATCTATGTATTTCTTTACCGCATTGTCCTTTTCAAATGGACCAATCTTTCGATCCATCGCTTTTTAATTAGTAAATATTTGAAATTTCACTTCACGCTAGATTTTGAATGCTACTATTTTTTTAAAGTTAACACATGCTATCATTGAAATTCCTTCTTACAGATTATAACAATCTTAGGGAAAAACAGAATTCACATACTTCGTCACTGAGCATTAAAATGGAGATTTAACTATTAGAGCTAAGCCTTATCTAAGGCTCACCTTAGTCAAGTTTACACCGAACTGATGTGAAGTGATCATTAATAAGACAGACTCTCTTTGGTGCACGAAACCCCCTCCCCTTCCCTTCCCTTCACCCCATTGTGAAACTTGTGGCCAAGATTGCCTCACATATGAAACCAAATGAAGGCCACTTAATTTTTTCCAAAATAATTCTCAATTCATTAGGAAATTCAAGTTAACTGACTATGAAGCACAAGTACGATACGACGATATGGATATGATACGATACAGATACGACGTAGGCCAAATTTTAAAAAAGTAGGATACGAATACGTCAGGATACAATTGTTATATTTGTGTATAATACGTCATATTCTCATATTTAAGATATAAACTTATGATAGATTATAATAACTTATACATCTTATTATAATTTTCAAAAATATCTTTTAAATTTTTTTCAAATTAATTATATTTTTTTAAATATTATTAATATCACTAAAAAAATATTATAGATAATTGAACTACAAAAAATAAAAATATCCTTCAACAACTATTGAGTTTAAAAAAATCTTAAATTAAAATAATATTTTAAAATTTATTTAATTACTTTCAACTAATCACAGATTATCTAAGTGAGATGAGAGTTAAAATATACATCAGTAATTAGTTTCAGTTTTAATTTAAATTCGACCTAAATTAATTAGCTCGATGCAAACGACATATAATTGAAAATAACATAAATAATGTGACATAAACTCGGATACACTAATCTATTTAAAGTAGATATATGTTCTCTTCTCTCTGAGTCTTAATTAAATAAATAAATAAAATAAAAAAAACTAAAGTTCTATCTTTTTCATAATATGAGCTAGATTAAAAAAAAAATGATCAGTATCTAACAGAAGCAAAAATAGTATGGTTGAGATAAAAAAACTAGATGATACAGTTATTTGCGAATACCAAATTTTTTTTCTATTACCGAAACACTAGAGTGCATTAAGCATTTTGCAATCCCAATTGCGTGAGTTCAATATATCTCTCAATCTTATTATTTGAGTCTATGCATGAGATGTGCTTTATGTATAATATATTTTTTATTTTTTATCGTGTAAGCCAAACCAATTGTTTTAATATTTTTTTCTTTAATTAGAAGTTTCGAAAATATTTGAGTCTATGCATGAGATGTGCTTTATGTATAATATATTTTTTTATTTTTTATCGTGTAAGCCAGACCAATTGTTTTAATATTTTTTCTTTAATTAGAAATTTCGAAAAGTGTCGGACAAGTATCAGGCAAGTATCGGGCGAGTATCAGATTTTTAAAAATTAAAAATAAAAATTGGATACGTATCGGTGGAGTATCGGTATCCGATACGGATACGTTAGGCTCCACAAAGTATCGGTGCTTCATAGTTGACTGAATTAAGGTTCTAGTCATTTGAATTAAGATTAGAGCCAAATCGAACTTGAATGCTAGTCAACTCGAAATAACTTGAACTCTAAAAATTTAAGCCAATGATCCAAGCTCAAATCGATCTATAAAACAAGTCGAGTTTTGAGTTGTGCTTGGCTTGGGTCAAATTCAATCTTAGCCAACTTGATAATGTCAATGTAAACTAGAGGTCTAATAAAAGTACCAAAATTTATGACCACTAACCCAACCTGAATTATTCAATGGTCTAGCTATATTCAAACCAAACCAAATCTTAAAAAGAATCTAAAGGAATTGAATAATGTATTCGAGTCAACCAACTCGATCCAAAACAATACTTGTAGTCCAAACTTGAAATGATAAATACATAGGACCAAATTATAACCTATCTAGACCCAAATAGTAAATGGGTCATTCTGAACATGAAATATTTGTGGTATGATGTGGATATGGTTATCGGATCAGTTCATATATTACCTCGCTATTCTCATTTACATAACAGTTGCTTTATCGTTAGTGAATTCTGAGTTTGGTTGATAGTATTATTTGATTCACAACACCAAAGCGAGCTTTAAGGCCACATTTCAACATAATCTTACCATGAAGGATTGCAAACCCTAGCCTTCCTATTTATCTCCACAATATATCCACACTAATTTCCATAGATCAAATGTATCTAAACGTATCACACTTATCACCTGATCTTCCATTAATATCAAATATGTACTAAAGATTAGTACCACATGCTTTCTAAACCTTTTTTACTAGAAATATATCAAGTAAAATGATAACTTAAGGTGATACATCAAAATAGAAATTCAAAAAATATTGGTGATACTATGTTATTGAAAGTTTAAGGGGTAACATACACGAAATATACTTTTGGAATGAAGATATGAATATAAGGCATAAGTAATTATTCCAAAATAACAATTGTGATTAAGCTACTATCATCCAAGAACTGAGGAAATTCAAGTCAGCACCTCCACCATAACTGCAATGGTTGCATGTCAATCTCACAAAAAACACAGCATAAAAAAATAATGGTAGTACCTCCCGAGGCATTGGTTCATCAGATTCTAGCATCCGAACAACCTGACTCATCTTTGGTCTTTTCTCTGAATCAGGATCCACGCACCTCAAAGCTGCGAGCAGGGCTCGTTTAAGTGCTCTTGTTGATGGCTTTGCATCAATATTAGAATCTACCACTTCTTCAGCACGTCTATTTCCAACCATCACCTTTAGCCACTCAACTAGGTTTACCTGCAGACAGCATTCCACCATATACCAAAGCTAAATATAGAATAGTTCAAAAAAAAGTTAAAATATAGAATATGAAGTGCACCTTCATAGTGCACCTTCATGCATATAAACTAAGCCAAACGGATAATTTAAGCATGTCATAGTCTATACTAGAGTATTAAAGTCGTCTCAGAATTAACATTTCATGTATTAATCCTAAAATAACCAAGTAAATATGATGTGATTCAAATCAATTCAAGCTGTTGAAGAAAGGAACAAAAGACAAATTGACTATAAACATCATCATTACACAAATCTTGACTTGTGCTCAGAGAAAGTGCTACTTTAACTGGAACTGAATGAAGGAGAATTCTATGCAAAACAACCCCCAACTACTTTAGGATTAAGGATTGGGGGTGGTGGTGGTTGTTTTATTTCGAAATAACTAAGTGTTTTCCATGAAGTAAGAACACGCCATGACATTTGAAACATGGGACCTGAATAAATTTGAGTTCCTACATTATCAAATGTTTCATTGAGTGCAAGAAAGCATGGACATCTCCGTACATTCCAACGTATCGTGTTGTGTCCCTATGTCTCTTTGTCGTATCTGTGCTTCATAGGTGCCTTTATATTATTGAGCAAAAGCTATAATCAAATTGCATCATCACATAAATATTTATTATGTAATTAGATGTAAGTTACTATCGCATGTTTAACAACTTCAATTCATATTAGTGATCCATAATACTCAAGTTTTTCATGAGTTTTATTTATGTATACGATTTCCCATGCTTATGATTTCTTGAGATTAGAAGTTGTTTGGCATATTCCAAATTCCCATGTTAATCGTGGAAGCAAGGCACACTCAGCATCCAAAGTACCTTTTCCAACAAGATAAGTGTAGAATCCTAGAATTAGCTACATGTGTCTCACTGAAGTCCAAGGATATGACGTCAATGCCCTTGAAGTCTTGACCTTGCGATCCAATGTACCGAAGTGCAAATTTAGCTTGATGACTTAAGTCCTTCGAGGGTCCTTTCATGGGGAGGTCAACAGTCCCGAGGTAAGCCTCAGTCCTTGACATCAATTTGCTACTTGAAGACCTTCTAGAAGTCAAAATTTTCTCCACTAATTACTAACATGACTGCAGGGTTGCTTAGTGGAATATATTATCATAGCCTACTCTCCATCATCACATACTCATTATAGCTGTCATTAACCACACAACATGAACTATTCTCCTACCATTCAAGACCTGCCACTATGCAGAGAAAGTGGAAGAAATGCTTACATTGATACATTCTACAAACACCTATTAATATGAAGGACACCAGGCTTTTGTTTTCAAGATTTAATCTTTAGCACTTTATTCTAGCTTGTTGTTCCACTTCTTCCACAAGAGATTTGTCAGTACTATTGTAGAGAACTGTATAATGTCTCAAGGGAAATCTTTTTGATTGATAGCAAACAGGGAATATTATGCGGTATCCTTTTATGTTCTTCAATAATTCTTGATGGGCTTCACAGAAAAATACATTTTGAATGTGGGAGCTTTCAAAATGTCATTGGTTTCCTATAAAAAGGATAATCATGTGTATCATATGCACTATAGTATAATGCTACAATGGCACTTGTTTACACATGGAATTCCGGCTTCATCAGAGTTGTCCACATGACACATAATAAAAACAACAGCAATCTTGGCCCTAGCAAAGTAGCACAGGTCTCCAACCTTCCTCTCATTCTTTTGGTTCCTGTGTTCTTGTTTCACCGTCTCAGCTGATTAGATTTGCTAGTTCATTCCCTGTGATTTTTCTCCGTCAACAGCACAAATTATTTAGTTAATTTGAATGGGAGGTTCAGTCTTCATGGGGTATCGAACTTCAACTATGAAATCCCATGGGCAAAAGACTCAAGCGTGCAGGATCTCAAGACAACAATGGGAGGTGGGCAAAGCAACAACGACGGTGATGATTGAGAGCATTAAAGGGCAATGAATGGCAAGGTGGCTAGGGTTTGATGAGGAGATAAGGATGAAGGGTGGTAGCTAGGGTTTCTGAAAGGGAAAACTTCTCTCCTTTTCACCCCCTCTTTATTTTGGATAACTAGGGTCACAAGGATTCTCATATGTAACAACTATATCCCATTCCTTCCCTTTCGAAATATTGATCCTTTTTAAAATCTCTCACCCTAATCCTCTTTATAGTTAGATTGCACTCAAACTCAAAGTTTCATTTATCCAAGGTTTAATCTAAAGGTTCAAATACAATCATTATTTATAAATATGATAATCTCATCCTAAAATAAAATTAGGAAATGCATGCACACCAAATATTTAAAATAGATAAACAAAAAAGTTTGGCTAATTCAAACTTCTACAAACTCCATAAATAATAAAATTCACAATAAAAATAATTTGCAACATCAATTTGGCATCATGGTAGATGATTTGATCTGAGTTATTGGTCATAAAAAATGACTCCATTACCTATCCTTTGATTTCAACTTCTTAGAACACTTGTAGCCTTTCTTGATTTCCACATAAATTAGCAAAATAAATGGGTTCGTGATTTAGTTTTATTGACATCTGATCGTATCATGAAGAAAACTTCCTAGCACCCATATCTATAGCAAAAGATAAAAGACAAGACAAAGTACTCCAATTTGTGCTTTCATTGCAATAAACATGAAAGAGTTAAAAAGTGACAGTGGTAAGAAAAATGTAAAATGTATATTAGCCTTTGTAAAATGTATATTGCAATAAACATGAAAGGGTAAAAAAGAACGTCAACTGTAAGAATCTCAGTTATAAAGAATAAAGTATAAGCAAGATATATATTAGCTTTTTCAGTTTATGTAAAACACTTGGATAATATTGTTGAAAAACTTCTAGAAACAGATTCAATATAACATAAAGAAAGAAGACTAAACCTGAAACTCATTGCAAACAAAAGCACCACTTAACAATTGGAAAAAAACATAGAAAGCATATCTAAGCAATCTGTTGAACAAAAATAACTAGTAATGAATTAAAAAAAAAAACAGTGAAATTGATCATTTCCATACCTCATTAGCAGGGCGCCCATAATCCACTGGATCTCTACCCGTAATGGCCTCTAAAAGAACAACTCCAAAGCTATAGATGTCACTCTTTTCATTCAGAAGTCCAGTATTTGCATATTCTGGAGCTACATAACTGCAAAGAAAAAGAATGATTGGCATTTACTCCACATGCCTAATGTATATCATACGAAACATAGACATACCCAAATGTTCCCATAACTCTAGTGGTGATATGGCTTTTTCCAGCACCAAGAAGCTTAGCTAAACCAAAATCCGAGACTTTAGCATTGAAATCGTCATCAATCAAAATATTACTGGACTTTATGTCTCTATGCACCACTTTTGGTTCTATGGCCTCATGTAAATAGGCCAACCTGTAAGGCACAATATGTTTCATGTTAGAGCATTTGCATAAAGGTTAAATAGATAAGCACATGGCCATTTAGAAAAAATGTAGTGAGTAAATTTAAGCTCATCCTCAATAAACATGCAGCTTACGCTTTTGCAGTTCCTAAAAGAATCTTTATTCGAGCTTCCCAGGTGAGAGACCCAAGTTGCCGCATAGCACCATGAAGCCACTGTTCTAAGTTTCCATTATTAACATACTCATAAACCAGCATCCTGAACATTCACAAATGACATAATAAAAGACAAACAATCATCATTTGGAGTAAATAGCATTCGAAAAGAAATAGTTGAAGAAGATAAAGGATCATGGCATCAATAGAACTAATATGGGAATTTTTATCAAAGTTGTCATTGGGTTGATTGGACCTTGACTATATGGTTGGATTATTGTATTGGGATAGTCAAGTCATGATCGAGTTTGTAATGTTCATAGACTATATCCCATTTATTTTATGTTATCAAGTCAATTCAGGTTAATTTGGATCATTATTGGTTTAATCATTTATTTTATTTTACCACTCTCCCAGTGAACAACAGTGGTGCAGGAATCATCTTCATTTAAATGGTCTTTCACCAAGGCCTACAGGCTGATATCAAATTATAAGTAAAATGAATTTATTATATATCACAGGCCTTAGATGAGTATCCTTGAATACCTAAGATTTAGGTATTCCAGAACAACTTTCCTTTCTCTTCCCCCATTGAATCCCTAAATTCCTAAGTTGTGGGCCACTCCCTATCTTTCTCCATGTTGACACAATCTTCCCGAAGTTCATGAACACCAAGAATCCACATCACACACCCTTTAAGGGAATAGAAGAATAGCGCCAGCCCACCCTCATTTCACACAACAAATCCTCCCAAGAAACCTACGCAGTGCCACCTCACAAAGGGTCCTATTGACTACAACCATGGCAAAGTCAACAAACAAAAGAAATTTTCTTCAATTCATCCTCATTTACATGATCTCGCAGCTATAGATTTTGATCAACATGCCAAGGTATGTCTTCCTATATAATGAATGTTCTTTGGATCAACTGGCTTCCAGTTGGATTTCTTGTCAATCGAATTGTTTATTTTGTTTGCCTTGAGAGACCGTATTTGATTTCTGATTAGAGAGATATTGTTGTTCAGTTGTTGATCGCGAGATCCTTGGAATATCATGTCCAAATTTGATTTGGTAAATCCATACTTACCTTCTATCATAATTTTTCAAACTTTAAATTGGAACTTTTTGTGGGATTACAGTTTTCATGATTGTCGTGTATTTTCTCCTTAGGATTTTTTTGCTCTCTCTAGTTATCTACCGTCTCATTGCGGATCTTGAACATCATAACATTATTCGTTTCGTAACAAAATAATCTAACATTAGTCTAAGGATTTTTTTTTTTTGGAAAACATTAATCTAAAGATTCCAAATACTCAATTTTCTATATGAGCAATTGGCACACCAACTATGATTGTCACATTGCAGATCTCGAATATCATATCATGCACTGGTACCGCATCAATCTACAATTAGTCTTAAGAATTATAAGCACTCAATTTTTTATATGAGCAATAAGCACACCAAGACCAAGTATTCACGCACGAGTGTCACAACCCACCTAGTCACTCAAAGTAGTCAATATTCATGAAGGCACATGAAGAAATTATTAAGACAAGGGTTTATTGAACGTTGCATAACCTATATAAATGAGCTAGCATCCTCATATGTTACGATGTAATGAGCTAGCATCCTCATATGTTACGATGTACTTTAGGCATAGTTTTGATTAAAGAAACCAAAGTACAGAGTCCTATTTATATCAAAACCCGGTACATAAAGTTTGGCCCATCTTTTACATAAGTCCACAATTGTTGATGGGTTTGACAAAGGTCCTTTCTTGCCAATTTTTGTTTAACCAAAATTCATAAGTATTCAAATTAATTTCAATCTTGTCAATTAAATGGCTTGGTAACTGATAGAGCGCAATGGAAACAAAGGATTCATGTAGCCGACCCCACCTAGTGGGATTAAGGCTTGGTTGTTGTTGTTGTTGTCAATTAAATGGCTTCTATATATAAATATACTAGTTTAAACTATAAACACAACAATCTTCTTTCTTTACTTATTTTCTGTACGATTCTCCTTCCATCTCCTTTAGAGCTATGAAAAAATTATCCGAAGACCAAAGAACCAACCCGAATCGAATCGAGTCGAAAAATTCAAATCGGTTCTTTTCAAGTTCTTAAAATACTAAGAACTGACCATATTGTGGTTTGCAGGTTCAATATATAGGTCTAGCCCAAATCAAACCGACCCACGGGGCGAAAACTAAAGTGTCAAAACTGTGATACACATTTTAGTTTTAATAAGCAATAAACCCTAAATTTCACTAAATAATATATACAAAATTTTTCGGTGATAGATTTTCGGTTGACCCCACCTAGAGGTATAAAGGCTTGGTCGTTGTTGTTGCTGTTGTTGTTGTTGTCAGCTTCTCAACTAATCTTATAAGTGTTCAAAGTCATCTAATAACACATTACTTGTCCATCACGTAAAAAAGATAGCCTTTTCAAGGAAAAATGTGTTCTTTGACTCGGGATAGACTCATTTGTTCAGCTCTACCGATGTAAAGATCATTAATCAGGTCGTAAGTTTATTGGTTAGTGGGAACATTTCAGAAAAAGTTAAGCACCAACTCTCTCGTAATCCCTTGTTGCGACCCATTAGGCGCTATTGTCAGATTCTCGTCTCCCGTGTGAATGCCTCTATGACCTAATTACAACACCTTAGGACACTTGCTCTTTATTTCTTCATAGTCTCCTTGCGAGGTACTGATCGAAAGTCTGTCACCCACCTAGCTTGATGTCACGACCTTCTATTGACAGGCCACCGGCAACAATCGTTAACAACCATCACAATCAATAGCTATGCCTTCTTGCATCATGCCATTGAATACCATGCCGCACCGTCATTTCTTTATCATGTCCCTTGCAAATGACAATCACGAAGCCTTCGCCCAATGCCAAATTTCTTGTCTCCCATGCAAAAGGCAGTCACAAAACCTTCGAACCGCCAAACCTCTCCACCTTCTATCTCACTGACAACAAACGACCGGCTCTTGCCACATATCTCGACTAGGAAACATCAAAGGCATCCAGATCTCCTATTCCTCGCCAATGACAAGGATAGCCAAGGCGTGATCATCAAGTTCTACAAATCTGTTTTAGTTGTTATCTTGTACTATTGCAAAACTAACATTATCTTGCCTGCAAAACTTTTTCTTGTGTACTCAATAGAATGAACCAATGCATCCAACTCCTGGAACTTACTTTGAAGATCTATTTTCAAAATTCTAGAGTTGATTCTTATATTTTCCTTGTTATTTTTTTTTTTAACATTGAACATGTATGAAGCACTTTTTCTATGATTTTAAGTGCATATTCGTCAATGTTTTGTAGGTCGAAGGCAGAAAAGGCGCAAAAACTTGTCAAGTTCAACCTACTAGAGCAAAAGATCTTTGGATTACAGTTATAAAAATGCCTATCTCAGTTATATGATGTTTATATGGATTGTTAAGGTTTTAATTTTGTAGTATTTAGATAATAGAGGTGATGTCTATTTTTAATTCAATATTTAGATTGTGACTGTCTAGTAAGGGAGATAAAATGATATTAGCGTAGAACAACAAGCCATTGAAGGTTCCAATAAGCTACATATCAATGAGAATAAGGGTAAAAATGACATGTCCCACATAACGCATAAAAGTGAATACAAGGGTCAACCTAATGTATGGGAATATTTCACCAAAATCGAAAAGAAAGACGAGAGAAAGCTAGATAAAGCTTAATGCAATAATGGTAAGAAGTCCAATTGTAGTAGTAGTAATGGTACACGTGTTTTGTGGAAAGACCTAACGTTTCGCAGTAAATATATGTACAATGAGGAGGGCAAAACACAGAAGTTAAATAGCCTTTCAAAAGAAGAATGAACAAGAGGGCAATGATATCAGTTGTACAAGTTCCCTCACATATTAGACGTTTGACCAAGGTTTTTGTAGAGCCTCACTTACAAAATGGATGATTAAGGCAATTGCAATATAAGATAATTGAAATAGAAAATTCGCTACAGTTTGTAAGAATTTTATAATCAAACTGATTTCACGTTGAATTTGACAAAGGATTGCATGAAAACTTGTGCACGCAGTAAGGCAAAGATGAAAAATTAATCATGAACATGACATTTGTGGTTAGCCAAACAACATACCGTTGGACATCCCAAAAAATCCTTTTGTACAGGTCGTCATGCTCACTATAGTGATGATATGAAACTTCAAAATCAAGTTCCCAAAATTTGTGTTATCGCATGCCATAAAAGTAAAGCCAATGGAAAACTTGTAGATGTTGTATTTTGTAGTGGGAGAGAGCTAGGTTTGCACCATTACTGTTGACAATGCAACTTCCAATATTGTTGCCGTTTGAAATGTGCATGTCAACTTTTGAATTGTGAAAATTGGCTTGAATGAAAAGGAAGACAACATCCGACAAGTCCACGGGGCAATTAAGTAATTAGGAGTTCACCAATGGTAACAGTTCAAGTCTACGCCGAAAGAGAACATTGGATGAGCATGATGAGTGCCCAAGACCAACATGCACATTGTATAAGGTGATAGCCAAGGTGTTAGTACATAGTCTCAAGAAGCACATCTTGAGCCTGACGTCTCTAGTGCTTTTGTCCCAGATCGACTCATTACAAATCATTGTATCTTGGCATAGGGGTAGGATGGACTGAAGTCAACTAAGTCGTGTGATGATTATATAACGGTAAAGGCTGATATGGAGCAGGCTTACACTGGACTGAGCTGGGATATCCTTGACACTGCTCTTGATTGGTTGAGAATGATTTTCGAAATAATGGAGGAGATAGGTAATCATGTGCATCAAAGGACTGAGGTACGCATTACTAACCAATAGGAAAAGATCCCCAAAGACCATTACCACCAAGGGAAGTTGAGACAAGGATTCCCTTTATCTCCATATCTATTCGTCCTCTTTTCTAAGTTCTTGTCTATGATGATTGATGCGGGACAGACGAATGATGATGTAGTTTAGAGATCAGCAATTTTATAAACCAGATTATTCACAAACTAATGCTAGGATATCAGAGAACAATTTTGTAATGACTAAGAAATTAATTAAACCCGCAAAACTGATTTCTTTCAAAATTTTAAATAAATTAGATCAAAGCTAATTGAAAAATTACCAATTCAGATTAGGGCGCAATAAGGTTTTCAACAAATCAGAAACGGAGACTAAGATTAATGATCTCACAATATTTAACCAACAGTAATTTAAATTCACTCAATAATGAAAGGTCGCACAGGTGGAACAAATTCGAACAAATCATAAGCGAGCAGAAAAATCCAGATTATTTGACCTAACCAGGTCAAAGGCTTTGTTGAAATTTGTACCTGAGTAAGAGAGTCCAGGAACCACGATGTAATTTCCCCAAATATTTAGGGCTCAGGCAGCTGGGGCGCAGGCGCGCTCCGGTACGGGTGAGGGCGGACGGCGCGCTCGGGTGCGGACACANTGGGCGCGCTTGGCAACGTCGAGCGGAGCTGTGTACTCACGTCGACGTAGTCGGCGTGGGCGCGTCGACGTAGTCGGCGTGGGCGCGTCGACGTAGTCGGCGCAAGCGCGTCGTCAGTGATGTGGAAACCTGACGACGGATCACGTCGATCCGGAGTCGGCGAGCTAGAACCAAGAATGTAAACGAGCAGGCGGGGTGGACGAGGATGAGGTGAGGTGAACGCTGAGGGATGTAAGATGAATGGAATCGAACCCAGAGGGGAGGAGCTGGAGCGGGTGGAGTTTAGGGATTCTCACCCAAGGCCCAAGCCCTTCCCAATCCGAGATATCAATTCATTCTAGAATCAGATAATCCCAATCCGGGATATCGATTCATTCTAGAATCAAATAATCCCAAGGGAGAACACAAATCAAATTAATTCAGCATTGAAAAAATAAGAATAGCAGGGAGACGTTTATATAAATCTCCATATAAACAGACTCAATAAAGAAAAAATACATAATGTAATAGATTCCTCACACAAACGAAGAAGTACCAGATAACATGCCTAAAATAATAGTCATAGAAATAAAAACAACTAATACAAAATAAATGCGAGAAATAAAATCATCCCAAAATAAAATCTCCAATCAATAAGAATGAATGAGAAATTTCCAATCCACCAAGTCAGCGATCCGCAGCATCCATTTTTTCAAATCTGTCCTAATAGTTAATTGATCCAGATCGAAGCAGCGTGGCTAGATCTCGACCGTCGACGATAAACTCTGCTAGGAATGAATCGACGGTCGATCGTGGTGTCCCCACCAACTCTTCCCGTGTGGGAAAGACTCGACTCTGTCGAGTAGGGGTCCTCTCTGCTGTGATATTTCTTTAGCAAATCTGGATCAAGTCTCTGTAGCTTATCTCTAGTAATCCATAAATCCTTAGACAGAGATAAATCCTTCCAACAAACCAAATAACGCTGGTATCCTCGATTTCTTGTGAAAATTATCTGCTCATCAAGGATTTGCTCTATTTGCTCCTGTTTATAAGTGAATTTGGCTGGTGGACACTCGGGTAAGGGTTCACTCTTAATGGGTAATGAAAGCTCAAACGGATCATTGAGTATTTTGTATGCCACCACGTCTGAGATATTGAAGGTTGAACTAATACCATACTCTGGTGGTAAATCAACAACATGCGCGTTCGAACTAATTTTTTTTTAAATTCTAAAAGGACCAACTCCGCGAGCTTGTAACTTCTTAACAGTTCCAGATGGGAACCACTCGGGTCGAACCCGAATCATCACATAATCTCCTTCTAAAAATTCCTGCATTATTTTGTGACAATCTGCTAATTTCTTATAAGTGTCATTACTGGCACTTATTTTTTTGCTGATCTCTTTATGCAATTCCCTAACATGCAGTGCAAATGACTCAGCAGACTCAGACATTCTTGCATGTATATGTAATGGAATGAGATTTACAAGAACTCTAGGCTTATAACCATGCACAATTTCAAATGGACTCAGGCCCACAGACCTATTGACAGAATTATTGTATGCAAACTCAGCACGAGGTAAGACAGGGTCCCAATTTCTTCCATTTTCTCTCACTAACAAACGAAGTAGGTTCCCTAAACTTCTATTAACTATTTCTGTTTATCCATCTGTTTGAGGATGAAAGGCCGTGCAAAATTTAAGTTTCGTACCGAGGAGATGCCACAGAATTTTCCAGAAATAACTGGTAAATTTAGTGTCTCGATCAGACACCATTGACTTTGGCAACCCATACAGTCTAACTACCTTATCGAAAAATAAACGAGCGATCTTAGAAGCATCTGATATTTTAGAACAAGGGAGAAAGTATACCATCTTAGAAAATCGATCAATCATGACACAGATGGAATCGTGCTGAATATTGCGCATGGGAATCTTCCAGGAACACGTCAGCAATTTCCTTAATAATAGGAATTACTTCAGGTGGAGGTACAACCGGATTACTCTCATTTACTTCCTTAACAGTAACAGCCCAAATTAAGGAATTTTTATTTGTTTCCTTCTCGAACTTTCGAGGAGGCCTGTGCATTCGGTTTAATTGGTTGGTTTGATCACTAAACCAAAAACAAAGACTGAGTTCGGTTTTAGATTTAATGAAACCAAACCAACCAAATTAGATTATAAACCAAACCAAACCAACCAAATAAATATCGATTTGGTTTGATTTGGTTCGGTTAAAACCATATTTTTTTATCTAAAAAATTTTCTTAATATTCTTATAATGATATTAAATATTAATATATTAATAAAATCTAGATTATAGCTTTAATATAAGAATAATTTAGCACAATAGGTAGTTTTATTTAATAACTCAATTGCATCACCAAAATAAACTAACAAAAAATTTAGAAGAAATTCAGAAATAATTGCATATCATTACATCAATATCATAGTATAATCAAAATTACATAACAAAAATTTCATCCATTTATTAAAAATAATTAATATTTTTTAAAATTTTCAGATAGTCTCAGTTGTAAGAATTCATCCTAATTAACACACCTAAAAAAAATACACTATAAAAACTACAAATATACACTATTATTTCAATAGATTCAAAGTTAATACTGTAAAATTACTATAATAAAACTGAACTGACCCAACCTTAAAATCATATTTATATATGAGTTATTTAATAATCGGTTAATTTGGTCGGTTTAATTTCGAAACACGTGAAATCGAGCCCAAACCAATTAACCGAAATACTCAAAATATCAAACCATCACCAAACCGTTAGATTCTAAACTAAACCAAACCACTAAATTTAAACGGTCCGGACCAACCCTGGACACAGTCGTGGTGGCGATTACATTCACACAGCTTCCACTGTCAATAATAATCTTACACACTTTTTCATTGACTTTTATGTAAGTGTGAAAGATAGAAATTCTGCGCCAATCACCACTCTCTTTAGGCTGGATTAGAGCACATCTAACAACCTCAATTCTTGGATCACTATGAGACTCAGACTCATAAGTAAATCCATTATATCCTAGAGTTTCATACTCGAGATTCTCAAATTCGTCAACAAGTGCCTCATTAGCCACATAGGTGGGTGGATCATCCTCATAGATTGGAGAATCATCATCCTGCTCTATGATCATTGTCCTTGTAGGACATTCGGATGTCATGTGACCGATTCCCTGTCACCTGAAACAGCGTATAGATCGATTACCACCACTACGAGAGGTTTCCTCGATAACAATCTTGCCTTTGTCAGTGGCAAGAGGTCGGCTAGTGGCTGGTGAGCCATCAGCTGGCTTGATCCCCGAGGGCGTAGTCCTTGTAAGAGCTACCGTCGAGCGCGGATCAATTTTACGTAGTATGATCAGCCTTTGATGCCTTTCTAGATCTTGAGCAACTTGATAAGCTTGCTCAAGGGTTGGGATCTGTTTCATAATAATTTCGCGCTATAAGTCGTCCCGAAGTCCAGATCGAAATCTAGAAAATATGACCTCTGGATCCTCAAGAACACCACACCGCATAAGAAATTCAACGAATTTCGCGATATATTCAGCTACAGTCTTATTACCTTGAGTCAATCTCTATCATTGATCTAATAGGTGATGCTGATATGAAACAAGAACATACTTCTCTCTAAGTTTCGCTTTAAGCTTATCTCATAATCCAATAGGTTCTTGTCGACCATGTTGCAAGATCTGCTCAATAATATTTATGTAGAGCTTGGCTTGCATAGTGAGCTTCATCTTCGCGAATCTAACTTTTCGATTTTCCGATATGTCATACCATTCATAATAATGGTCCATGTCCGCTACCCAATCTAAGTAAGCCTTTAGGTCCAGACGACCGTCAAAGGAAGGGGCCTCTACTTTCACACCACGCCAGTTATTTTTTTCTGGCTCACGTGACTCTCGTATTTGATAACTCATTGGGTTACGCTCTGTTCTCCTAAGCCCATAATTTTGCCTAGGTTGTTCGATTTCACTTTCTTGATTATTTTGGCCCTCAAGTCGGTCTATCCTACTGTCCATACGATCTAATCTAGTGATAATCTCAGTTAATGCTCTTTGAAGTTCGGGATCCATACTACTAGTTGGTTTAGGGTCAAAAATAGAATACTCAGAACCAAAACGAGTGCGCATGTATTAAAAATAAATATGATCTAATTCATGCAAATGCGAATATGCCCTAACCTGACCTAAAGCTCTGATACTAAATTTGATGCGGGACGGACGAATGACGATGTAATTTAGAGATCAATAATTTTATAAAGCAGATTATTCACAAACTAATGCTAGAATATCAGAGAACAATTTTGTAATGACTAAGAAATTAATTAAACCCGCAAAACTGATTTTTTTCAAAATTTTAAATAAATTAGATCAAAGCTAATTGAAAAATTACCAATTCAGATTAGGGCGCAATCTGGTTTTCAACAAATCAGAAACGGAGAACAAGATTAAGGATCTCACAATATTTAACCAACAGTAATTTAAATTCACTTAATAATGAAAGGTCGCACAGGTGGAACAAATTCGAACAAATCACAAGCGAGCAGAAAAATTTAGATTATTCGACTTAACCAGGTCAAAGGCTTTGTCGAAATTTGTACCTGAGTAAGAGAGTCCAGGGACCACGATGTAATTTTCCCAAATATTTAGGGCNAGAACTGCACATGTGGCAGCAAACTGGGCGCTCTCGGCGACGTCGAGCGGAGCTGTGTATTCACGTCGATGTAGTCGGCGTGGGCGCGTTGACGTAGTCGGCGCAGGCGCGTCGTCATTGATGTGGAAAACTGACGACGCGATCACGTCGATCTGAAGTCGGCGAGCTAGATCCAAGAATGCAAACGAGCAGGCGGGGTGGACGAGGATGAGGTGAGGTGAATGCTGAAGGATGTAAGATGAATGAAATCGAACCCAGAGGGGAGGAGCTGGAGTGGGTGGAGTTTAGGGATTCTCACCCAAGGCCCAAACCCTTCACTATCCGGAATATCGATTCATTCATCTTACAAGTAAGGCATTCCATGAGCAATAGTCGAAGGAGTGGAGCTGGAGCGAGTGGAGTTCAGCGATCCGCAACATCCACCTTTCCAAATCTGTCCTAATAGTTAATTGATCCAGATCGAAGCAGCGTGGCTAGATCTCGGCCGTCGACGGTAAACTTTGCCAGAAATGAATCGACGGTCGATCGTGGTGTCCCCACCAATGATTCACAAAGAGATGTAGAGAGGTACTTTGCTTAGCATCAAGATCATAGAGATAGAATTACAAGAGAACTGCAAGAGAAAGTCAAAGCAATTGAGAAGAATTACAATACAAGCGGAGAAAAGCTTATCTGGCAATTAATGATTCCTTAAAGATCATGACTGTACAGCTGGCAGTTAATGATTCCTTAAAGATCACAACTGTACAGCTTTACGCTTCTCAATTTATCTTGGAAGGCAAGCCACTTGTGACGTTTGTGTAATAACACTATCCCCACTAAGGTATGGTTGCATCATCCATCTGGCTTGATAGATACAAATGTGTTCTCCTGGGATTGTAATGTCGAAGAAATTATCATCCATCTGGGCTTCGACTTCAGGCTTTATGGTGAAGCGATGACTCTAGTGGAGCAGTATTAATTTTTATTTCTGCTAAACCTTTTTATAGAAGATAGAAAGATTTTCATTTCAGTAGATCAAAAATTGAATATATGGAGTATACATTTAGTCAAAAAAAGAAATACCTACATTGATAATATGATAATTGATAACTAATTGTCAAGAAGAATGAGCACTTTAAATACCTTAGATCAATCATACAAAATAATGGTAAAATAAATAATGATATTATTAATAGGATCCAAGCAGGATATGTAAAATGAAAAAATACTTCCAGTGTATTGTGCGATAGAAAAATTTCATCCAAATGTAAAGGTAAATTTTATAAAACTGTAGTAAAACTGGCGATGACATATGTTGTTAAATGTTGGTCTATAAATAAAAATATACAAATAAATTAAGTATTGTAAGAAAGAGGATGCTAAGGTGGATGTATGAGTATACACAAAAGGATAAAATGAAAAATGAGTATATCCGCAAGAAAGTTGGAATTGCACTAATTGAGGATAAGTCAGCTTAAATGATTTGGACATGTAAATCGTAAGTTGATTAAAGCTTCAGTTAGAAAAATCAAGTTATTAAATTTTACCCATGTACAAAGAGGAATAAGGAGACCAAAGAAGACATAGCAAGAAACTATAAAAAGTAATCTTACTTAGACTTAGATAAAAATTTTGTTAATTGATATAGTACAAAAAAATAAAAGATTCATGTAATTGATCCCACCTAGTGGGATTAAGGCTCGGTTCTTGTTGTTGTTGTAACCCTCTCTATGCACGATAAGCCGAAGATGCTGGCAAAGATAGCTAGATATAATAAAAGGGATCTACCACTTCAATTTGAAGTAGCAACCTTTATTACTGTTGAGGGGCCCAAAACTCTAAGGTGCACAATAGACCAATCCCCTTAGCAAAAGCCATTGCCGATATGGTATTGAACATCACCATTAATGCTTCGAACCACAATGAGAGCCAATGGAATTCAATCGCTCCCCTCAGGGGCTATCTCCAATGAAGACGCTTAGGCTCCCCCACCTCTTATATGGATCAAAGTTAACTGTGATAGATCAATAGAAGGCGGTGGTGCAGTTGGAAATGGGTTCATCACCAGGGACCACCAAGAAGACTTCAATACAGGTGGCAACAAGATGATCCTTACAAATGCAATTCTCACTGTTGAAAAATGGGTTACACACAAAAGGACTTAAGGCAGTTGATCATCAAAAATAGCAGGGCATATGGCTGAAGGGTGACTCAATGGAGGTCCTTCATCTTATCCAAACTAGCCTATAGCAACTCTCAGCCAAATAGGCAAGACTAAGCAAGTTGATCATCCTCAATGAACTGTTTAGTTACACCTGACGCGGATTGGGTAACATCACTAAATAGACCATGCACTAGACATGTCATAGACATTTTGTAGTTGATTTCTTTCCATTAATGTGAACAATGTGATTGTTTTTTTGACCCATCTAGCTACATTAGGCTATTTTTTTGGAAAAGGGGAATGCCCTTTTCTAACGCTTGAGCTCATTTTTTCTAACATGAGATTCACAGTTATAGACTTTTAACTTTCCTCCTAATCATGATTCCTCTCATTCCTTCTATATTTGTTCAAGCTTCTCAATTATTCTTTCAAGACATAAACATATTGGAGCCATTCCTAACCCAGACCAAATCCAAAAAATCTTGATTCGTGTCTGGGTCCGATCCACGAGACAAACATAGTCTGGGTTCAATCCACGAGGCAAACATGGTTCCACGTCATACTAAGTTGGGTTGAGTTCATGGGTCTACAAGTCAGATTTGGTTCCACAAATAATAGAACCATATAATCTTGTCTACAAAATAAGCATGAAACTGATATCACCCAATCTGAGTTTGCACGTTGCAACCTAACTCCTTCCCTCCCCCTTATTTCCATTTATTCTCTCTCCCCTTCATGGTGCAAATATTGGAGGGAAAGGACAAGAGACTTGGGAGAGGAAGAGAAGAAAGAGAGAGAGCGAGAGAAGGAGAGGGGGAGAGGGAGGGAGGGAGAGAGAGAGAGAGAGAGAGAGAGAGAGAGAGAGAGATTGCATGAAGAGAGGGTTGAAGGAGAGGTGTGGAAGGATTGACGACCTTGTGGACAAATATGAAATGATTTAAAAACATGGACATGGAGGAGGTGGGATCAACTTCACCTGTTTTGCATGAATAAATTAAAACTGAGATCTTAGCTTACCTTTGAGTGCCTTCCACACAGTATCCCAAAAGCCGAACTAAATTCTTATGGCGAACATGACCAATGGCCTCCACTTCCACTCTAAATTCCTTCTCTGCTTGTCCTCTGCATTTCATAATGACCAAATTTAAATAGACAATGGTTCATAAACATCTGACTTTTGTTCTATAAGTAGAAGTTCACATCAAAGAAAACAAAAACATTAAATATTCAAAGAACAACCAACATGAAAAATAAGTTCACGCAAACTTACAAATTGTTAAGCAGCCTTTTGATTGCTACAGATGTCCCATTGACGAGACATCCACGGTAAACAACTCCATAACCTCCTTCCCCTATAACATTGTCTTTTGAAAAACGATTAGTTGCAATTTCCAAATCCCTCAGAGTAAACCAGTGACCCCATCCAAGGTGTGAGAACTCCGGAAGGCCAGTCAAAGGTGAAGGCGCAGTTATAGCATAGGAAGAAGAGGGTTTGTACGTAGTAACCGTTTCAGAATTTCCTTCTTCACCGGACTGAGAGCCGGCATCTCTATCAACATGCCGAAATGAACCTGAGCGACTGCTATCACCGCCATGTCTGGATTTATCCATGCCCAAATGGACAATGACCTTATCTGAATCCTTACCATTGGATTTGTCATGTAAAGTAAGAAGGACCCCATCATGTGGTAAAAATTCATTAGCTGAGACATGTTCCACCTTCACCTCCTTAATTTCCTTTGATAATGTGGGTATTTGGGTAACTGGAAGATTGTTTGACGGTCTTTTTAACCTTTTTCTATTCCGCACAGCAAGGCAAAGGGCAAGAATACAAAGGACGCATAAAATCAGGATTCCAACACCTATTCCAATAATGACCCAAAGCTTAAGTCCAAGAACATCAGTTCTTTGTGAAAGTTGATCCTTAAGAGAACTTCCAGACGATGACATGATTCTGTTGGCAGGTTCCTGAAAAAATATCCAAAGTAACCGATTAAACGTTGAGGAAAAAATCAAGAGGAACTTTAAGCTAGCGTCTAACTGGACTTCTATGAGTAGAACAACCTATTAGCAACTAAAGTCATGCATCTGCATAAGCATACAACTCTAGTTCTTCAGTGAAGTGAGTGATATTATATACGAAAAAAGAAATAAAATGAAATCCCGTGCTACATTAGATTTTTATTAGAACAGTGAAGATAGTGGCTAATAGAAGCACCTAGGAACAGCAATGCACGGAGAAAGCAATCTCTTTAATGTTCCTCAAACATCAATGGAAAATGAAAAATTCTCCTTGGAGACTCCTTCCCAATAATTCAAAGCACTAAATAACTTCCCATATCTGTCGAGCAGCACATTCTGAGAGAGAACAAGGATTATGTAACCACAACACCACAATCAGTCAAATATGAATCTGCATCCTCCTGCCAAGGTGTAGACACAAAAATGAATGAAGAAGCCATCTAATGAAGAGAAACATCGAACTCACCCGGTTAGATCAAACAAAATCTCCCACTGTACACGATTAGAACTCAGCTCTCTAGCCCGAACTACAACTAAGAAAAGAACTAAAAACAGAACTTGTCGACTGTTCTCAAAGCAAATCAAAGGGATTACAAATTTACAAAATCAGCATACTAAAACCTTTTAGTGAAGTCAAATCGCTCGCTCAGAAGAGGCATTCACTAAAACAAAATGCTCATCTTTTCCTGAAGCAAACCAATCTAAGTTTCACTCTACCTTTCGTGAGCTACGATCGCCTCGATCTAACTGCAGAGAGCCAACGCAGATCGTTCCCCTTACCCTTATACTCTGCAAGGAAGAAAACCCTCTCCTAAGCTCAGCTGGCCCCCACAATGCTCGGAGGAGGCTACAGAACCATCTTCTCCAGGTCAGGACCGATAGGCAGGTTGGAGCGGTAAGGAAGAGATATTATACGGTTGTTGGGGCGTAATGAGGATGAAGAGGAGGAGATGGGACCGCCGATCTAAGATTGGTTGAGGGTTTTGGATTCAGCGTGCAGGAACTCCTACGCATAGAGAAACCCTAACCCTAATGTGAGTGCGAAGGACAGAGACAGGAGGGAGAGAGAGAGAGAGAGAGAGAGAGAGAGAGAGAGAGAGGAAGAGGAAACGGAGTTGTCAGAGGTAGGTGCAGTGATGAAGGAAGTTGGCTTCCAGTTCAGTAATTTTGCAAGAAAATCCACAATATTTTAAAAAAGTAATTTTAACGGATAATATTATTTAAAAATTAAACCATGTTACTTGCATCAATTTTTTAGTATTTATCTTTTAATCACAAAGTTGTTATTTTAAATAATCACTCTTCTCATTTAATTGGAGCCTTTTTTTTTTAAATTTTAAATCTTTTAACTATTTAATGACATTAAAACTGTATAAATGACAGCTGAATGAGAGAGTTTTCGATAACTATAAGACATGATGAATCAAAGAATAAAAAGTTGATAATTAGATTTTTAAAAAAATTAAAATTTTATTAATTAAGTTCTCTTTCAAATCTATTTTAAAAATTATTTAATTTAATATTATTTTAATATTATATTATATTATTTAAAATTAATTATTTAATTCCATAAAATGTGTAGATAATATTATAAAAATTTTATTATATTTTTTTAATCACAAATTCTTACATGTAGTATAATTCTTAAATAATAAAATATAATTTATATCATATTTTATATAAAATTTTAAAAAATATTTTGTAGCTCTTTATAAATTACATCAAATTTTAAATCAAATTTAACTTTTGACAATAATGTCATATAAGTAAAAATAATTTTTTTATGTACAATTTGCGAACTTATATATATATAATTTAAGGTATCAAAAATATTAATTATGTACAACAATTAAAAAAAATATTCCACTATAACTTCGTACACTTTTTTATCTAAAAAGCATAAATGCCCGTCACCATAAAAATCATTAATTTTGGAGAATTGCATCTTAAAAATTGTGATTTTATGAATGAAAATTGCAAATATTAATGATTTTAAAAACACAACGTGCTGTTTTTTTTTTTTTTTTTGAGGTGCTTAATATCAAATTATGCCATTTCGATAATGCAAACTATGATTTTCTCAACATTTAAAAATACTAGTTACATTTTCCTGCTGCTGCTATCATTCTGATAAATACGAAATTATAGCATACCATTTTTCAACTAACCTTTATATTTATTTTAGTTATTCTTATTCCTTTTTTTTTTTTTTGGCAAATTCATTATTTCTCATTTCCAATATAAAAAAGTTGTATTCTGTAGTAGGTTAAATTACTTGCAAGTCCCCAATGGATGCCGCAATTTGCATGTAGGTCTCCAAATTGTATTTTAACCTCCAGTGCAGTTTACAAGTTTTGATTGGGTCCCTAAGCTTGTTTCAAGTAAGTCCTAACTTATGCAAATTGACAGTATACAAATTTGCAAATGTGTGAATTTTTAGTTCAAAATCTGAAAATCCTCTACACACTAGGGGATAAAAAAACAATTTAATACTATTAACACAATATTAATTTTTTATATTTATTTCACATCATAAATTTTAATATACAAAACTTAATTTTATTTAAAATCCAACACAAAATTTTAACATTAAAAATAAAATTTATTTTATAACCTAACTTTCAATAAAAAAAAATTACATACATACTACTTAAAATTAAACCATTTACATAATTGACACTCAAATCTTTAATATTACATAATCATCATAAAAATTATAATTCATGTATAATTCATATAATAAAATTATAATATATATGTAAAAAAAAATTATAATTTTAATATAATTTTTGTGATTAATATGTAATATTAAAAATTTAAATGTTAAATATATGAAAATAAATAAATAAATCTTAGTGACACCTATGTGATTATCCTTAAAAAAATCAATATTACTTTCCATCCAATACAAAAAATAAATTTATTTAACATTATAATATCAAAATACATTTATTTCTCTCCCTTATCCCAATAACATTAGAGCTAGCACAGTTCATTTCCTTTGCAGATAACCTGAAACTCTTCCACATCCCCAGAATTGCTGTCAATGATCTTCATCTGCCCAACTGAATCAACAACACTACAGCTATTCGTTGAAGAAACATTACACTCTGTTGGACTTCATCAGTTCAATAAACATCTCGAAAGCTGAAATTCAAGCACAAAATTGTCAGTATAGATTAAAATTAGCCCAGCAATGAAGTGCATAGGGCTGACTGAGGTGTCATTAATTGAAGATGAGTTCTTAGGATTTTTGTCTGCTGTTCCTTGAATTTCGAATCGTTATACTCAGATCTCTAAGAATAAATTTATGTTTTCAATGTTCCTTCTATGTCTTAATTGCATGTCTGATTCAACTTGATGAAAATCGTTAAATATGTGATGGAAGAAAGCTGTTCACTCTTGCAGAGATACTAAAGTGCACTTATCAATGTTTTATAAGTCTATTTGAGGATTAGAAGCATTACAGACCAACTTGAGGTTAATACATACATTTCAACAAATTTAACAACGTAGACGACGGAAAAACCGCACAATAACAAAACATTAATCTCATGAATCGAAGCACAACCATTCGAATTTGTAGACCATTATGCAAAACCTCTACAACCTCAAGGACATACAAGCAAAATATCCAAAACAACTGACCTGAATCAGAGTCATGAGGACCAGGAGAGGCCTCCGGGTGGTACTGCAGAGACATTAGTTTTAGCTCTGAGCAGCGCAGACCAGCACAGCTATTGTCATTCAAATTTATGTGCGTCATTTCAACCCCAGTGGGAAGTGAAAGAGGATCCACCGCATAATTATGATTCTAATTGAAGCAACGGATTCAAGTCATTAAAATATATGAAATGAAACCATAGATCAAAATGAAGTACAGCAATTAGCATGAGTTGCATGTAGACAATAGAAACTTATTAATAACAGTGATGGCAGGCATGAACACACCATTGAAGCCATTTTCTATCATGCACAGGACTATAATTTGAGATCCCACTTGCTCTGGTTAAGTATGCAACTTTAGAAAAACATGTTTACAGGCTAACCAAGAGGGCATTTGGTTCAATACAATTTAAATGTTAATATTATTTAGATATCAATGTTATCTAAAAATATATATGCTATTTGTAAATTATTACTTATTTGACTCAATGCTATTATATTGAAAGATGACACTGATATTAACTTATTTTGGTATCCCCTCTCTCTCATTTAGAAAACTCTCTCTCTCTCCCATTACAATTTTAGGTGACAATAAATATTATTTTAGAGTGATAATTTTGCAAAATTTTACAATATCATCTAAACATATCATTAAACTAACAGATTAATTTCTCCAAATAACATAGCATCATAACAATACCATTGAACAAAAAGCCCACTTAAAACTATTTCAACTTTTTACATCCTTCCTAATATTTAAATTTATAAAAACCATGCAAAGCTCATGTTTGCAATCAGTTGCTACTAAATAAACATAATAAAAGTAATAATAGGCACTTATCTAAGTTCTTTGTTTCTAAAATATGTGGCCTTGCCTAGCTATATCAAAGAAAAAAAGGTACATTATGTCACACCCTCTCTAAGAATGTTGCAAAAATCATTGGGAAGAGGCATTCCTCTCTCCCAGTCAAAGTTACCAGAGTGGCTAGGTGTAAGAGATAATTTGCAGTACTATTTGTGTCTATTTACATGAGATAATTCTATAGAACTAACTATTAAGTCTGAATGAAATTTTATCTTAATTAAAATACTTCTAATAGCAAATTGTGAATATGAAAACTACGGCTTATAATAAAAGTAGAATTTGAGCAAGTTGGTAAATTTAGAAATTTTTGAATCCAGCTTAGCTCGAACTTGACTAAAACCCAAAAACTACTTCAAGTCGAGCATTCAAAGCTAGGTCAATTTGAGTATATTTAATAGATTATTTGTGTATCATATGTACAGATGTCTAATAATACGTTTTGACTATAATCATTTCGAGCCAGAACTAGTTTATGTCAAGAAAACCGATCCTAAGTAGCACTCAACTCAAAATGAAGCTCGAGCACGATTTCCAATTCAAAAGCCGATTATCACAGATATGGTTTGTTAATCATGTAGATATCACTATAACGAAAAACAATCAAGGTAAGACAATAGAAACACCAATGGTGGGCACTCAAAATGTAAGGCAAACAAGGATATAGACATATGCAAACCTGGGCACTGATTTCTACACAACCATTCAGGAGGTTGCAAACAGGATGGTTTCCACCATGATGACCAAACTTCATTTTAAATGTCTTGCCACCTAATGCCTGTCCTAGCAGCTGGTGGCCCATGCAAATACCGAACACTGGGACTTTACCAATTATTTCTTTAACTATTTCCACAGCATACGGAACTGCAGCTGGGTCTCCTGGACCATTGCTAAAAAGAACTCCATGAGGTTTCATCTTTACTGTTTCTGAAGCAGGCCAGTTTGAAGGAACAACCGTAATTTTACATCCATAAGAAGCCAAGCGCCTCAAAATGTTATGTTTAATACCAAAGTCATATGCTACAACCTACCAAAGAAAATTGAAAGGCAGTTAGATGATCTACTTTAAACTCAGCACACAAAAGCAATAACCATCCACAATACTTTACATGAAAAGCTTCTACATAGTCACGTTCTGCTTGGAATTCCCACTCAGCTTCTGTCTTTCCGGACCACGCAAAAGGCGCTTCACATGAGACACCACTTATCATATCCACCCCTATGTACACATCATAAGCTTTAGCTTAGTTACCTACAGAATTTCTTTTTTAAAAAATCTTATGTCTGAAATTCAGTTAGGCAGAAGAAAGTAAAAGTGGATTCAATGGCAGAAGTTCATAAAAAAATATCTCTATTTTATGTACAGAAATAAAGATATTTTGAAAATGCAATATAACAGTAAAAGACAATAAAAACGAGAACAATATGTGATTCATACCAACAATTTTCCATTTATGGGCCAACTCTATCAACTCATTATCGGTATAAGATTCTTGGGTACTTAAGACACCTATGAGGCTCCCTTCTTCTCTAAGTCTACGAGTAATTGCTCTTGTATCAACATCATCTGCTCCAATAGAAAGAAAATGTAAAGGAAAACTAAATTACTATACAGATATCATTTCATTTACAACTTACATATGCCCATGATGTTCCGCTTTGCCAAATAATCACCAAGAGTTTCTGTACACCTCCAGTTGGAAGTACTGCATTAAAATATAGTTCAACAGAGTAATCATGACCAGAAGAGGCACGCATTAATAATAAAAAGAAAAATAATTTTTTTATTCATGTAATAAACAATTCCACACTAGAAGCTCACCACATACTTAAACTTCTAATCACTAAACCAGCAAGGAAACATTGACGTGACTCCTCATCATCTGCACAAAGTAAGCCCAGAATAACACATAATAATGTGAAGGAAGTGCCAACAATCGACAGGCGACCAGACTATCATAAAGGTTACCCACCTAGATTAATACCAGTATTCCCGATATGAGGATTAGTCATTAAAACAAATTGCCCGGCATAACTTGGGTCAGTTAAGATTTCCTGATACCTGGGAAAAGAGGATGACATTAGCAACCGCAGCCTTTGGATAGTCATGAACGTGAGCAACATGTTAGCAAATGCTCACTTTAAATGCCAAATTAAAAAAAAAAAATTCCAACAGATACATGTTGCAATCTTTCTAGGAGATGTATATTATGAGTGAGCAACGAAAGGTCATGTTTGCCAAAATGAAGCTCACCTTGCAAGCTAGACCTTTCATTTGCGACGTTAAGAGTCTGCGCCTGCGTCGTGGCTTAGAGCCAATTCAGTACTGGAACGAGTTCAAGGTGATCATGAGGGAAAAGTATATTCCCATCACTTATCGTGATCGACTCCTTGATCAATGGCAACGCTTGACTCAAGGAAATCGCTCTGTGACTGAGTACATCACTAAATTCGATGAATTTATGATGCGATGCGGTGAGGCTGAGAGTCCCACGACTACCCTATCCAGGTTTAGAGCTGAATTAAGGGAGGACATACAACGCGAGCTATATTTAGGGTCGCTAGCTTGAGGAGGCCTATCAGATGGCCCAAGACTACGAGCGATTTCAGAAGCCTCTTATTCCCCGACGTACTGATAATCGAAAAGGGTATACTTCTTCTAGGCCAGCCCCTATGGGTGTCAAGCCTTCTGCGACTCCTGCTCATGTTAGTCGCCCACCTCTTTCTAAAGAGGAGAGGGGCAAGGCTGTAGTTGGAGAAACCTTCTTAGGTGTCTGGTAGGAGAAAATGGTAAGAATTGGGATCTGAGTTTGCATATAATAATTCTATCAATAGGTCCATAGATATGAGTCCATTTGAGGTCGTGCATGGTTATAAGCCTAGGACCCCCACTGACCTTATTTCCTTACCACTACGCATAGAGTTTCCGAGTCTGCACAATCATTTGCTGAGCATATTAGACATTTGCATCAAGAGATCAGTAAAAGAATAAGTCTCAGTAACGAGGCTTATAAAAAATTAGAGGATGATTATAAAAGATTACAGAAATTTTCTTAAGGTGATTATGTGATGATTCGGATTAGACCTGAGCGATTCCCTTCAAGGGTCATTAAGAAGCTACAAGCTCGTGGGATAGGTCCATTTAAAATATTAAAGAAACTTGGGTCAAATACATATGTGATTGATTTATCATCGGATTTTGGGATCAGTACTACATTCAACATTTCAAATCTGGTGCCTTACAAAGAACTAACAGCAATACCCAGTGATCCATTTGAACCTTCTTCCCCCATTGAGAGAGAATCCACCCCTGAGTGTACACTTTCACAACCTTCCACAAAAAAGAGCAAATTGAGCAGATTCTTGATGATCAGATAATCTTGACTAGAAATCGCGGATATCAGAGATATTGGGTTAGGTGGAAAGGTTTGTCATCATCAGAGGATTCTTGGATCACTAGAGATGAGTTGCAGCAGCTTGACCCGGACTTGCTTGAGAGGTACTGCAGCGGAGTTGACCCTTACTCGACGGGGTCGAGTTCTTCGCACCCAGTAAGAGTTGGTGGGAACACAACGACATCGGACCGTTCAGATGCTCACTTTGGATGAAAAATTTGAAATAATTACAATAGATGTCGTGGAAATTTTTTCCAATCAGATCACAATATAATTAGCTATATCACAATATAATAGCTATATCAAGAGTCACCAAGTTTGCTCTAGGAATGTCTTTTCTGTAGCACGACATTATCAAAACTAACAATCACTCACATTTTTCCGCTCAGCAATTAGTCTAGTCGGCAATAACCAAAAGATTGAAATTCAAGTAATTAAGGTTTCATCAACACTATATTAATGGCATGTAACAAGCTGATGAAGACAATGAAGCTGAATCATAGATCGGTTTCCATAAGGATTAAGCCAACTGTTTTGGCTTACAGTTTAACACAAAAAAGAAAAGGTCATGTGAGAAAAATTGGTATTTAGTGACAATCTTATCTACCAGTAGATCAAACAAAAAAGAAGCACTTCAAAAGAAAGCAACCCCTTTTACCAATGTTCTGCTTATGGCATATCGCCTAATGTATGAAATGTTTGCTAAGTGTGAAAGGACAAAAATAATTGTATACCCTGTCAAAGATGTGTTAAACACCACTTCACCAACTTGTGTTCCAAAAGCACCAAATGATTTGGCCATCCATATAGATCCATCTTCAAGCACAAGTCTAGCATCAGTTGCTTTCCATGGCTTATCTGCTGAAACTAGAAAATTTAATCAGAAATCAGTTAGGCATGACTGTCTAGAACTTAGGAGGGCAAATTTATGCAGAAATCAAAGCTCACTCAAAAAACAGCCGGTTCGAACTCAATTAGAGCAATTTCAAGACGAGTTTTGAGCATACATTTTGACACAAAAATAATCTGAATCAAGTTCAAGTCAGGGAGACACCCTCAAAGGTTCTTTTCAGTTGTGTCAAATTTGTAAACTATATATAACAATTCATGTTACATTAAGAGACGTTGACATAGTGTGAGCATGAATATGGAAATAAAAGATGTCTTGGATTCAAAGGTCGTACTTTTCTCCTAGTTTTTTCCATTAAAAACGTTGATTTCAAGTTAACTTGCTCTGAATTTCAAGTTGACTCAAAATTCTTTCATTTCAAGTTAATTCCAAGCCGAATGTATATGGCTCAAGTCAAGTTTGAGTTACTCAAAATTGCTCGAAATCGACTCATTGCCAGCTCTCCTAGAGCTCAAACAACCATAACTCAATCACACAAGGGATAAGAACTTACCATGTGATTGAAACATATACTTATTATTTGTAATGGAATAGAAAATATTAAAAATCAAATTTAACAACTCACAATTGCTATAACATCTGCTCTCCACATTCATTGCCTGCAACAGCACCATCAAAAGGATAAATAGCATTTACTGCTCAATATATTCATAAAAAAGGTTATACTACATCCACAAAATCCAATAAAACTTGGGAAGAAAGGTTGTAAATCGTATACTAAGGATTTGTAAACTGGACTGGCCTTAAAACACGTAAAAGTATAGAACGAAAGGTTTAAGGTTTTAATGTTCAACTAGGGTCAAATTGTGGTCGAACTATAATGATATATAGTGTACACCAATAAAGCAATAATGCTTCTAACTGTTTGGTAACATAGCTACATTGTAGCCTTTTTGTCATATTTGTGTGTGATGTGAAATAAATACACTTTGTTAAAATAATAGTGTAAAATATGAAATAAAATTGTTTCACATCACATATTTTTTAAAAAACGACAAAAAATCCAATCAAATCATCTTTTTTATCATCCAACCAAACAAGGCCTCAAGTTTTCTAGTACCATATCTTCTAGGAATTAAAGAATAAGTCCTTGGTAAACTTACATTTGAGGTACCTGCAGAAAGGGAGTGGAGGGCGCAAAGGGTTGGCACAACTATATAGAATGAAAACAAATAGCCAAGTAGACAACACTCTGGAGCAGACAAGCAAAGGGAGCGTGAAGGGGCAGTGGAAGGGGCATGTAAGTTGACAATAGGGACAGGTTTGTCAACGATGAAGTTGCGCGGCTTGACAGAGAGTGAGTGTTCTCTAAGATTGCTCGATAGGCGTAAGGGAACAGTGGTAATCTAGAGGGGTCTAGGGTTAACTCACTTCATTCCAAGCTCATGATTCATGAATAGTCAACCATATATAAGGCCTTTAGTTCGAGCCTAACAAAAGCCATATTTTTTAATATTTATTTCACATCCAGCACAAACTTCAATATAAAAAATCAACTTTATTACACAATAGATGTTAATAAAAGAATAAACTATATTTCATATCCTACACATATCTCAACATTAAAATAATTATATTTCACAATGTATACATATAATAATATATTTTCTTTCTTGCCCAAAATAACCCTCCAACCAAACTAGTGCTAAAAGTTCTTATTTACATTCTCTCTGATCAGATATATATAGTGTTGTATTATAGTTGATCAACGGTCCAACTTGAAAAAAAAAATTAATAGGTTGGATTTTGGATGGATAAATGGTAAAAGGATCAAATTAGCTATATTTTCTAGCTGAATCTTTGATCAAATCAGATCAAATTTGACAAATTTACAAATTAACTTGTAGTTTTCTTGTACCAATCTTTCCTTTGTCGTTGACACATTGCTATTGTTTGAACACTCAATTGTCGTATAATCATTACAACTGATAATACTTGTAGAAAATTTTTATCATTTCAATGGTATTAGTTTCTTAATTGCCTTCTTGCAAGTATCTCCTATACTTGCCATCTAATTTCTCCTGCCACAATTTTGTTCAACCTCAAGTGTTAACCTATAATTTTAAAAAAAAATCACATCATATATTATTTTATCCTTACAATATCAAAACCAATCTTACAATAATTTAAAATTCAAAAACATAATAACAATTTATTAGTGCAAAACTAACTATCAAGTGCTTTTGTATAAAATGGTTAAATGTATAGTCAATTTAACGTTAACCTCCTATCATAATAATTTTTAAAAAGTGCTTTTTTCTGAAAAGTGAATGATTATAATTTTATCTTTTGATTTATGTATAATGTGAAATAAAATATTTTTTATAAATTATTTTACATGCGAATAACATGAAAAATAGTTACTCTTTAGAGGTGAGTGTAAGATATGAATTGATGTTTTATTTTAAACTTAGGACCTATTTGCTTATAAAAGGTTAATTTTAATAAGATTAAAGTTAAATTAGTATGAAGATATGTTTTTATTGAAAACTATAAATGATGTGAAACAAACTTAGCTATTATATTGAGATGTGTGAGGGATGTGATATAAGTTTTCACTTTGGTATATATGTAGTATGTGAAATAAAGTTAATTTTTATTTTAAATTGTGTATGATATAAAATATAGTTAATTTTTAATATTAAATTTTATGGGTGATATGATATATCGGGTAAAAATTAACCAGGTTAATTTTAAAAAGCTAAACAAATAAAAACATAATGTAATTAGAGTTAGCTAACATTGCAATTTTGAACTAGGTCACACAATCTCTTCCTGTGAAACTTCCAAGCCTATCAGCTATTAGATCAAATAAAATAGAACATATTAATCCATTACACCGAACAATATTATCCATGTTGTACTTCATGGCACCCCAACCTCTCTTTCCAACTCTAATCGCCCATCATCTTCCCTTGCAACTACACTACTAGTCTTCTAAGCTTTAGCTCTACTCCCCATATTAAATTTCCACAATCACTGAGCTCCAGAATTTTGGCCCAAATCGAATGTGTTGACCTCTTCTCCAAGAAAAATTATTAGGTTTAGGAAACGTGGTACATAAGGGGGGGATGAGCATGTGACATACAAATGTGACACCCCAACAGCAAGAGTGCAGAGAAACAGTGAAAGAAATAGTGTTAATACGTCATTGCGCTACGTAAGAGCATTTTTTATTACGTGTATCCCCTGTTACAAAAAAGTCGAAATTAGTCATTACGTAGCATATTTCACTACTCTAGCATTCAATAAAGGTTACAGCTTTTCTGGATCGATCAGTATGTAGTTTTTGAGGTACTTAGAGTCCTCGTATAACAATAGTGCTAGAGTAGTGAAGTGCAAAAGCTATTTAAATTCAAATGCTTCAAAATTCTATCAAACATTTAGATGTCATTTCCTGAGATTCTAAATAGTGATGTTGGTTTTTGCTCAAAGTCACGCCACCCGACATCGATCCCTATTATTCTTTAATCAACACTCGACATGCCCATTTGGCCTTAATATTCCAATTCTATTAATTTCATTGTGTCAATCCAGGCATGACTTCAGTATGTCGATGCTCAACACAAGCAAGACATTGACTTCCTTGCTGACAATATTGTGGTCATTGAACAAACTCTTCTTTTTATGTACTCATGGAGGCATGGAAGGAGGATGAATATGTGAAGGTTCGAGGGTACTTGGTGGATTAGAATACCCCAACTGTATCCTTGATCACGCATCACTTAAATTCTATAAAAGATGAAGAAACGTAGAAATGACCTCCTTGAACCATTAGGCTAAAGTTAGTAATTCCCTTCTTTCCATCACATAAAGACCAATTGATGCAAACATAGAGTTGTAGTTTCCTTATACTTCAGGATTATCATCCCTGAGCGCCTTTATTGTCCCATATACAATGTATAGATGAGAGGCAAGATTTCATCTATCTCTTTGTCTAATATGGAGTATAGAGGGCTCGAACAATTGCAACACAAATCAAGGAAACAATAAATCAAACAAATATTGATGGTATCTGTTTATGTATAAAATGTAAGAACCATTCCTGAAAGCACTTCAAGCAAAGAGAGAAGTTTTGAAGAAAAGAAAACTCTGATCAAGTGGGGAAGATAACTATCTACAACATCCAAAAATGCAAACTCCCAACACAAAATTAAGGATGCTCATGCCAAATATGATGATCACCACAACAACTAGGGCAGTTTGTCACAATGAATCTAGGATGCCAAGGTCAGGAGGTCACAACCGCCAAAGGGATACATAGATGGACAATAAGAAGCAAATTTCATTTATCAGAGTAAGTTAGGGTTATGAATTAATGACTAATTTATGAAAAATCAAAACTATAATCAAGACAACCTTCTAAATTTTATGCCTTCATTGGCAAATGGTAGGACCTGTGAAAAACAGTTTAATGTGTCCTTTAAACAACACAATTAGCATTCATTCTAAGCCTCTTGCACATAGTAAGAACATAACACTTAGGAGCTTTATTTAATTTCCTCTTCAATTTATCATAAATAGTTGATGACATTAGAAGTAAAGACCATGGAGGATTCAGTCTTTCGTAAAACAGCAAATATAGTTTACTGTAGATTGCATCATATAATCCAAGCGAGCATAACAAAGATCAAATTCAACAATGGGAAAAGCTAATTTTCAAACAAAAATAATGCGAAAAGCTAATTTAAGACTAATACATGCCCATCATCATTTTTCCATGTTGAATTGTCATATCCGCTAATCATATAGTGTAACAAAACATATTTTTATCTAAAACACGGATCAAACTGAGATTTCTAACTTGCCAAAAGAAGGAAGCAAGCGGGGATTACTAAAGCATACAAAAAAACGAAGCAAAAAAGCACAAAGACTGGTAGAGAATAGATCCTTACCTGAGATCCCCCACCTATGACACCTTTCTGCTTAATCCCCTTGAAAAAGCCAAAGAGATCTCTCCCACCTCTAACAATATACTATAAAAAAACAAAAAATTGAGCAAATAAAACCCAAATCAACATACACACGAGCTAGGGTTGCATGTGTGGAGAGACAACGACCTCATCGTTGCTGCCAAAGTTGATCTTCTCCTTCTTGAAACTATAGGTCTCAAAACCAAGAAAAGGAGCAGGTTGTCTCATGAAGAGTGCCGCTACCATACGAGCTCCGAGCAGAGCACTCCCACCACTCCTGCTCATCGCAGTTGCATTAGAGGAAAAGCTCGGCCATAAACTTGGAGCTTTAGGAGCATTCTTTGGTGACTTGGCCTGAGAATGGGGAGCAACGGAAGGAGAGAAGGATGTAGCTGCTGCCATCCTTGCTTGGAAGATGAAAGGAAGAGGTGGGAGCAGTAATGAGGTTTATAAGTATCCTCGAGCTCAGCTCTTACAACTAGTAAACATTTTATCATGAACAAAAATAGTAACAATATGGAAAAAAAATTATTTCAATCTTAAAAAATGTTATTCCTCTAACATAGATTTTAAATATGACTAGATAGAGGCACGTGCTATGCATGTGTTGTGTTACAATTTGCATTAATAACAAATATAAATATCATGATGTATTATAATTTCCATTAACAACATATACAAAATATCGCATGCATTACAACATAAGATACAAGAAGAAAAAGTTGTAGACCCAAGAATCAGCCTAGCACAAACAAGTTTTGGAAGCATTTATGCATGAGTTCCTGGAGGACAGCCAAGAGAACTGCAATACAATAAAAGATTGTACAGTACAAGGTACCATGGTAGATGTTTATCGTAATTAACATTACCAAATATGAACAGAAAATGTCCACTACCTTCCAGAAGGTAGTCCACAACAAAACATAGAGATGAAAGCTTGTGCCAATAGTCTGTGATTAACTTTCAGCAACTGAAATAGTGAAATGAGAACCAACCAAAAGAACCACTGCAAGGAGAGTGTAGTGTGATTAAAAGCAGCTAGTCTCCAACATCATTTTCAGTGGAAATGTTAAGCATTAGCTTGTAGTTCCATTAAGTTACAAAAACAATGTGAAAACCTACTTGCATAAGTGCCAGTTTGTGAGACTAACGTGGTGGTTACAGCATTTCCAATAACATCATCCTGAAGCAGTATTCATTCTAAATTTTAAAAAGAAGATTGATCTTCTTTAACTATGCAAATAACCATGAAATTGCACTCCATGCCTTAAGATTGACTAACAAAACAAATTAATTTTCTAACATCTATACCAACAAAACCAATGTTCTTACACTCGTATGCTTACAGAACCTAAAGCACATCGAGTAAAATGAGCAAGTAGAAAGTATCAATGGGAGGGGTACAACTGGGACATGTAGAAAGTAGTTGTGACTTGTAACCTTTAAGATACTGTTGATATGTACACTAAAATCATAGCCTTCCAAATGCAATGATTTTAAAGCTAAAGAACTTCCTCGATCCAAAAATGTTTCTGGGCATTCGGATTGTCCATAAGAATTTCAATTGAAATCTCTCATCACATAAAAATTAAAATTTGTCAATAAGATTTTGTTAAAACACAAGAATGAGATAGTGCATTTAGTAGCTAAAAATCATGTAAAAATAAACGACTAATGAGCCATAAAAATTTACATACGAAAAAGAAACCAAGATAATAAACACTAATATTTTAAATATACATGCAAACCATTACATCTGATATTCTTTAACTAAAAAGACATTGTAACCATTGGAGATTGCAATTTGGTGTCTTAGCTTTTATGTTTTGTGATCTTGTTTTTGTTGAAATCATCTTCATTGTTTTCAACTTATTTGTTGGAGATAGTGATTAACGTGATTCTTGAAATGTTAAGTGTTGACATACCTTTAAGTTTTTGTACAACAAAAATATCTTATATTTTCAATAACTTGTTCAATCTCCAAAGGAATAGAGAACCATCAAATCTGCATTTGAAGCATTTGTTAGTACTAATTAGCTATAAATAAATGGTATAAGTACTTAATTAGCTTTAACTAATATTCATATGCTGGATTAAATAGAATGTAAATTCACTTTATTGAAACACCTAGTTTGAAGGCTCTATCCAAGAATGCAGTATATCCAAGCCACAAGTTACTTAAACCATAATGCTCAGCCACAGCACATTCACAATAACTTGAACACAACAAGGATGCACAAAAGCTTCCTCAAATTTAATTTAATGGAACGCTGCACAACTACATGCCTTACTTGCAAGACTACAAAGTAATACATAAAAATCTACAAAGAAAAAATATATATCATTGATGCTTCAAACTTTTTAATATAGACAGTTGAATGCATTCAATCAAATAACAGAGTAATAGCGATATGTGAAAATTTGTAATGCTAAAAGTTTTTGCACCGAACATATTGAAGTAGAAAAAAAGAATCTTAACAAAATTTGACGAAAAGCTTGGATAGCTCCAGTTGAACAGTTAAGCACATAAGTACTCATCTAAATAGCTTAGCTTAAAGAAATAAAGTTTATTGCTCTTTAGTGCTTGGATTATCACATCTCATACTTTGCCAAACAGAAAATAGTTTTAACTCAACTTCAACCAACTTGACAATATTAGGTAAATTAAATTTTAGTCTGTGTATAGAAGCATAAAGCAAGATGAGAAAGATGCAAGAATTAATAATTAAGAAAAGGACAATTTCAATAGTTCCAATTTGAAACCTAATTTGCATTTGTTGGAGTTGGACGCCAATTTAAACTACAAGTTACAAGAAAAAAATAAGTCTCCATCCTAACTTTTAGGTTCATCATGCAAGCAGGATTTGTCCCAATAATAAGCATTATTACTTCAAAATTAGATTAAATTTCATAATAGGAACCTTCTCAGCAGCAATAATAGCAGATGCAGCTTTCTCCCTGTCGAAATTCTGAAGTCCTTAGATGATCTAAAAAGGCAAAAAAATAATAGCGCACATGAGTTAAAACCCAACAAGAGTCGAGAGGAATATGACAAAACAAAGAAGAAATCATAGGAAAGCATCAAAGTATTGGGAAGAAATCAAAAGACTGGGAGAGAAGGGCATTGCACACACGTGAAGGAGAAATTAAATGTGAGCAATGGGATGTAAGTAGAAGATAATTTTCGATTCGGTATGCTCGAGTTTTAGAAACAGTTTGTAAACTTACTTTCGGAAGAGGACGTAGTACAATGGGAGCAAAGCTCGCTGAGGTGCGGTTGGCGCCTTCGGAGCTGAGTAGCTAGGGTCGCTAAGGAGAAGAGGAACAGAGGTTTTTTTGCAACTTGAAGTAGACTTGGGACACGGCACAAAATTTTTAATTAATTTTATTGGAAACTCAAAAATCACATATTTTACAAGAAATTAATTCGATTTTCTTTCTGCTCAAAAGGGAATTGCTCAAAAAGGGCGGTAGTGTCATAAGGTGCTTACGGAATCCTGAGAAGGGAAGGTTGGCAGTAGTATGTGGCACTGCATAGGAGGAAGACGAAGTGAAAGACGGTAGAAGACAGCGGAGCTGCGGGTTACTGTCGAAGTGGAAGACGATCAAAGGGGTCGTCGCATCAAGGTTGGTGGACTGACGTTGCGCTAGGGATTTAGGGCGATACAGCGTTAGCGTTGCGTTAGACGCCGGCTTGATCGACGACGTCGGTACCGGCTGCGGTTGAAGTCGCCTATGGCAGGTTGGTCCGTCGGGAGATGCTCCTGGCGGCAGATCGAAGGGGACGGGGGGTTTGTGGGAAGGCGGGGCCTTAGAAGCGGCCGTCGGGGATTACGGTAGGTTAGAATTTGGAATAGTTACATATTTTACGGTTAGGTCAATCTAGTTTAGAATTATGTGTAATCAAATCCTTTTAATTTTTAAATTAATTAAGCTTTTTATTTTAAAAGAAAAGTATAAATAATTTTTTTAGTATTAATTAAAATATTTAATATAAAATAAATTTTTAATTAATTAATTAATTTGAATTTCAGCTTACTTTAAAATATTAATTTAATTTTTAAATTAATTAAATTAATTCATTTACTAAAAAAATATCCTTTTTGAGTTTTTTAATTAATATCAAATGCCTTATTTACATATTATCTTAAATTAAAAAGTCTATTTAATTAATTTAAAAATTAAATAGACTTGAATGATATAAATATAAATTAGAGAAATCTAATTGCTATTAATACTATATTTTATAATTTATTTAATTTAGTGAGTAATGGATCAGACCGAGTTATAAGTGGGCACACTCAATTCCGCCTCATTTCATAATAAAGCAGGACAGGTCTTGAGTCAATACCCGTACCATTAAGAGCAAATTAAGATGAGTTAAACAAGTATAGGTATTATTGCCACTTTTTCATTCAGGCTTGTTAACCTGAATTCAACTCAAACCAAAATACAATCTAACAGATCATTAATTAAATACTCGAGTCAGGTTTGAGTTGCAAGTTTGGCTCATTTGTTAAATTGAGGGCTCCTGAATTTAGGGCTATTACCGGATCGATTTTAAGAGAGTCGAAGGCAACTCAAAATCGAAAATTTCGAGTTCGGCTCGTCTCGAAATCAGTTCTAAATAGAAATGGGATATGATTCAAACCTAGCTGGCATTTCGAGCTGGCTCGAATCATGATTTGAATCGGCTCGTAATTATAAAAAAATGTAGAAATATTATATATTCAAGAGGATTTAATCCTTAGACTTGAGAAAAATAAACCTTAAATCTCCTCCACTCTACCACTAAACTACTAGCTAAATTATATATAATATCATTTTATTTATATTATACATATAATTTTGAGCGAAATCAAATCATATTTTGATCGAGGTAGGGCCAACTCAAAATCGGCTCGAAATGAACTTCGAACCAAAGTCCTTTGCTCATAATTCGATTCAAAATTTTCAAATCGATTTCAAGTAGATTCAAAAATCGAATAAGTTTCGAGTTTCAAATATTTTTAACACCTCTACCTGAATTGAGCTGATCTCATAAACTCAAATTTGAGAGTATACCCGTTAACCCATTTTGTCGATCCTAACCCGAATTCACATATTGAAATAAAGACCTAAGTTGAACTATAATTCATTAACAATCAATATAAATCATTAATTGAATGTTGTATTTTTCTAAGTTATAATACAAAATAATATTGATCACCATAATCTATAAAATAGTGTTACCCTAATTTTCTTGAAGCTAAGTCATAGCACCAATCCAAAAATTATTTTGAGCTATAGAGATAAGATTAGCTCCGTTTGGCTGCATAGCTTAAATAATTTAAAGAGCACTTAGTTTTATATTATTTTAATATTATGACATATTTTCTAAATATTTTGAGAAATATTATTTTATTATTTACAAAATTATCTATAAATATTATCAAATTAAATAATTATTTTCTCTAAATAATATTAAAATGTCATTAAATTAAACACTTTTCAAATTTGAATTGTTTAACGTGTTTGTTTATTATGCTGCCAAATGTTCAAACTCTGGCCCTGTTTGGCTCGAGAATCAAATCAGGATTAAAATGATACTAATTTTAAAAATAATAATAATAATAATAAATAAATTTTTTTAATCATTCTACCCAAATTTTAATATAAAAAATATTATTTTATTTTACATACTCAATAATTTTCAATAAAAATATATACTTTATTTCACATCCTAGACCAAAATATTTGAATCAAGTATTTTAGTATAGGATGTAAAATAAAGTTAATTTTTATTAAAAATTATTAAGTATGTGAAGTAAAATAATATTTTTTTATATTAAAATTTGTGTAGAATGATTAAAATATTTATTTATTATTATTATTATTATTTTTAAATTAATATCATTTTAGTCCTGATTTAGTCGTCACGCCAAACAGAAATGACTAACTCTATTGTATTTAGCTTATTATTTTGCTATCTTCTTTTGATTTTGAGGCCACATTTAATCTCAATCTAAGGCTCTATTTAATTGGAGGTCAGGCCATAGCCAAAATGGCCTCCAATCTCCTCTAACTATGTTACTAAAAAAATAATAAAAAAATTAAGTATAATATATTAAAAATTATATAGAATATAATATACAGTAAATTTGTTATGTTGAAGTTTATATACTGAGTATGAAAAATGAAATTTTTTTCATAAAATAATTGGAGATTATTTTGGCCATAGTTATGACCAAAATAACCTCCAATCAAACAGAGCTTTTTAGTGTAAAGTAATTTTTTTCAAGTAACAAGACTAAATCTACAAAAATTAATTTTGCTTATACGTGTTAAGTATATTTGAAATCTACTGCTTAAACAAGTAATTCTTAATTTTTTTTAGTTACTGATACAAAAAACGTAAAAGCTAAAGTTCTGCAATAATTTTATTTATTTATTTATTTATTTATTTATTTATGCGCCTTCTCATGCACAAACTATTTTATTTTATAATGCGGATTCAATTTTGATTTAATGCTTCAAAGTATGAATAGATCTTTAACTAATCCATCAGTGTTTAGGAACACGTTGAAAGATATCACGGTCTTTATCTACTGGTGGGTATCCTGAAAATCAATCATGATGCAATCAACGTTTGTGGTTGAGGCTTTACCGTGAGCAAAGCATCATTGTGTTGCTGATGTCCGAGTACTCGAAATCTGAGAAATTATCTTTTATCTGCGTAGGACTAGTCCTTGAAGAAGTCCAAGTAGTTGTGAACCAAGAGTCCACATTCCCGTCTCAAGGTACATAACAGTCGACAGATTCAAAATCAAATAAATTCAGATCACGAACTTGTTCAAATTAAACTCGAGCTCAGCCCTACTTTTATTGTTGCATGATGGTGATATTAACTCTATCTTCTCCAAAGCAGGCTTTTTTTCTCCTCTTTATATATCTTTTATAAAGGAGGTCTCTAGCTTCACTTTGTATACCTCAAGTTTATCACAAAATAATGCAGCCTTTGCATTTTTTAAATCAGATCCTTTGATGTGATCAGCACCATCACATGCGTGGATTGATGCAAGTTTTTGTTATATTAAATCATTATTAAATAATCAACTATAGTCTCTTCACAAAGTTGTAAATATGATGTTGATTATAAATTGATAATAAATTGTTAATGAGATATTCAATCAAGTCGAAATAGAGCAGAGGGCAGTGGTCCAACTCAAGAATCCACTGGTGTAACAAAGTTTGGTTGGAGAAAACACGGTAAGAAAATTTTTTATAGTTTTTAAAAATCATATTATTGTTAGTATCCTTGACATTAACAACTTTCCTAAGGCGCAATCAATTGATTTATTATATCAAGCACCCAACTTTTCTTTTAGTAGTTGTGCAGTTACTCAGAGTTATGTCAGATAGGATTATGATACGAAGCCAGTAACAGCTACATTTAAGCCATATATAGTCACTATTTTTTTCAATAATTTTACTTTCAGTATTGCTGTGATTGGAACCACAGACCTATTTTGATACCAATTATTAGAATTCTTTGTGCTACCAACTCTTTTAAAAGCTTAAGCTAATAGGAATGACACAACCAATTTACTTATACTGTACACACAGCCTTTATGGGTCAAATCCAATATTTTTTTTAACAGTAGCACACTCATCAGAGTTATATCAAGTAGGGTGATGGTACTAAGCTTTGACACATAAGATTAATTGATTTATTGCTTTTCTTGACACGTATATAATGAGAAATAAAGTGAGTTAGTTATATTAAAAATTATATTGTATGTGAAATAAGATTGATTGATTTATTGACTCAACTCGTAAACTAGACTTTAGAATTTTGGATATCGATCATTAATTTTGACCCATTTAATAAATAAGTCAGGTTCTAGTTACTAATTTATAAATATTTATTCCATAAACAGGTCAGGCTAGAGTCAACCCATTAATTAATCAAGTTTGATTCGGATCATTATTTTTGACCTATTTAATAATTAGGTCAGATTCAGGTTAAGCTATTCGGGTTGGGTTAAATTCGGTTTCGAGTCAAACCTGACTCGTCAACTCGTTTTGCCACTCCTTATAAGATCTGAAATAAACTGATTATTTAATATTAAAATTTATATAAAATAAGATATAAAATAATTTTTAAATATTTATAAATAAAATAAAGTTTTAATCCAAGAGAAAGAAAGAAAAAAAAGGTTAGAGAGGAAGATCAGACAACAAAAAGACCAAATTCCTACATAAAAAATACCATGAAGTGAGAGGATTAAAATGGATAGAACTACAGAGGATTCCTATAGGAACAGTAAAAGTTGGGGTTTTGTGATCTCCAGAATGCTGTGATTATAGTTGCCATCAAGCGGTAGACCTTCCTGCCTTCAAGTTCAAGCAAAGGTTTGAGCTTTATGATGGCAGACCTCATCCAACTTATGATAACTCCACAGACGTCGCACTGTCATTGGGATTACAAAAGGCTTGAGTTCGTCGTGGGATCGTAAGGCGGGGCATTGTATCATTCTGATTGTTAGAAGCTGAGAAGCCGGACCTAGAGCGATAAAATTATCATCGAAGCATTATGGCTCGAGATTAAATCTCAAATAAGCTGACATGAGAAAACTCTCTAATGATTGCGACAAGTTAAGCAACTAGTTGAGCATAAGAGTGGTTTCTGTTTTCTCACTTAGACCATAAAATTTCTAGATAACTGATAAAGAGCTGTTTTTTTGTTACCTCTCTTATTTATCTCTAGGACTTCAAAACGTTATACATTTTTTGAATATCTAATTGATTTTACTATTGATCTTCAATACTTACGATTATTCTCCTTTGTGCTTTTTTACTCTATGAAACTCCTCTCACAATGTCGCACTTAGCAACAACAATAACTTCATTACTCTTCTTTGCTTTTCTATAGCTCAAGTTGAGTAACAAATTCTCTGAAGAATTGCTTAGTCAAGTCACTTGCACGATGTTTTTGACAAAGTTTTGAAGTAATAACTTCTGTATAACTATTTGATTTTGTGTATCTTCTAAAAAGATGTAGCTTTAAGATCCATGGGTCCCTTATTGAGGTTTCACTTCCTCAATAATATGCTCAAATGTGAACTACCAATGCTCATCTTAGCTGTAGAAGATTTCTTCTTTGACCCTTTACTTTCTCTTGGCCCTGTTTGGCGCGAGGACCAAATCAGGACCAAAATAATACTAATTTTAATAATATTAATTCCTTCTTAAGTGAGAATTCAAACTTCAAACTTATTCCCCTTTTAAGGATTTTCTTCGTCAAGAATTCAAACCTCAAATCAGGCAATGTTAAAAGCTACATCCTTAAGGAATTAGCCTCAAAAAATATCACTATTGTATGCAAGAAAGTGACATTTTGACGGTAATATTTTTTAATTTTATGATGTATTACATGATCTATTTAAATATTTTTCGAGCAGAAAAAGCATTAGCCATTAATGTTAACTCTAAATTTAAATTTCAAATTATTGCCCAACTCATGACCAAGAGATGTTAGACATAAGACACGCTCTTGAAGCATCTCGAGATTATCATTAGTCGAGTCAACTTGTATTGGTCGTATCCATGAGTACATTAGTATATTTATATAAAAGAGTAGTTAAATTAGTACAAATGTGTAATTTAAATGAAGAAATTTAAGTACTTTGATTTGTGTATAATGTAAATTAAAATGAAAAATTTATGTTGAAAATTTTGTTAATATAAAATAAATGTAAACAAATCAATTGAGTTTTTTTTTTCTTCCAATCAAATAAGACCCTAACTTGTATTAGATCATAGAATTGATTACTACTTTGGATTGAACTCCTATTGAAATTCACTATCAATCACATCAAATTGTGATTACATTTTTATTTCCTTCAAAAACTGTATACAATCAAAAGTCTAAAAAGTACAAAATTCTTAGGTACAAAGAAGGGACTAATCAGAGAATAAAATAATGAATAGAAAAAATTGCATTTAAGCTCTTGAGATGTGTATCGAAATATGACGCATAGCCGTCTACTCTTCAAATGGATCATATGTGAAAAATAATGAATTCTTTACTACTCATGTCAAATGACCCAACAGCTTTATTCGTTCTCTAACTCGATGTCTCATTGACAAAGACTTGGATGTAATGTGATGTGAAAGCTGTGATATTCATGTAATAGGATACAAACTTTAGAGACCATGATGCAATTTACTCAATATATGGGCTTGTTTGGTTAGAGGATGAATTTGAGTAAGGAAAGGGAAAATAATTTATTTTATAGAGTTGATGGGAAAGAAATTTATTTTAATATTGGGAGGTGTGTAGGATGTGAATAAAGTTGATTTTAAGGTTGGAATTTGTGTTGGATGTGAAATAAAGTTGATTTTTAAGGTTGAAATTTGTGTTGGATGTGAAATAAAATTATTAAAATTTATAATAAATTTAAAATATTATTAAAATATTTTTTTGCCTATTTTTGAGCTCATGCATGCCAGACAAGGTCTAAAACTCAGAAAAAGTAATTAGTTCTAGAATGCAATAGCAAGAAAACTCCCTCATAGGAAAATAAAGATGTGAGCTTTACAAGATTCCTTGGGAGGGGGACTCATTTCACCCAGTGAGTCAGTGACCACTGGCCAAGCTCACACACCCCTTGTCTCCCTTCGTCCTCACTCATTGTTTTTAGTCTCATCTTTATCACTACTTTCTGCTTTAGCTCATTACTTTCTCCCTCACCTTCACCTTTTATCCTCTACTCATACCATGTCCTGCAGCAGCAGCAGCAGCAGCAGCAGAGCTTGGATTCTTGCCCTCCCCTTTCCAAAATGAGCTCTTTAACTCGACTTGCAGCCGAGATCACATAAAAAAGAGGCACAAAATCCCATTTGGGTTTTCTTCCCAACCCAATTCGTCTCCAATGGCTTCAGGTTTCGCGGCAAATAGCTTCACTGGTGCTCTTCTTCTCCTTTCACTGCTCAGCGCTCGTAGTTCAGGTTTGTGATCGGAACGCCTGTGCATTACTTGTTTTCCTTCAACACTATTGTAATAATCCCTCTCTTTTGTTGCGCGCTTATCGGATAAGGGAGGAAAAACCCTAGTTGCAGATTTCCAACCTTAATCCACTGTATTGATGCACCTGTTTTTAATGCTCATGTGATTTTTCTTGTTGAATTGGTTGTGTTTTAGCTATTTGTAAGCAAACATTCATTGTGAATAGGGTGATCTTCAAATCATATTTTTCACTATTTCCCTGTAGAACATTTTATTTGATTCACTGGAGGATTATATGTTAAAATGCCCTTAATCCTAACACGGCCTTGTGTTCTCAATTAGTTGTCGGTCCGATCCCCACACCTTTTGTGCTGCATAGATGTTTCAGGCGTCTGAAATCACTGCCCCAGGTGAAATTTCGAGGCTCACTCATAGGTTAGAGCTAGGAAATGATAACTTCTGACTCTGAATAACCTCATGAATTTTTTCTATTTGCTGCTGCTGGAGGATGAAGTACTAATTGATGTGAACTTCATTAAATTTTGTTTGATTTACATGCGTTTTTGATCTCCATTTGCATTGATTATTGGTACTTTGAGTAAGTTTGTGGAGTAATAGTCTTAAAGCTGTTAAATGTGCAAGAAATCTCTGTTTCCAGGTGTCTTTGTGGGTTTCTCCATTGAAGCAAGGGAAAAGAGAATTAAGACTTGGACGCCAACAGGAATGGACAGGTTTCTTGAGAGGAACAGGCAGTTCAAAATCCTTGTTTCGAACCCTTTTGCCTATTTAGATTATCTTCCCAGCATCGGTATCTCGGTTGATCTCTTGGTTGATCTACTCGAAGCTAAAGAACTTCTGCAGTCTTTATCTGCCCGAAATTACCATTCAAGAATTTCATCTCACATGAACATCAGTAGCATTATTGTTAGGAGTAGTGAAGAAGGTCTCCCTCTTCTTCTTTCCACTTTGCATTCAATCCAATCTGCTCTTGAAATCTTTGATCTCGATCGCAATATCAAAGCGTCAGCTTTATTTTCTTTACCCTCCTTAGAAAATTTGGCTAAAGAGTCCGAAAAGAGTCTGCAAAAGATCACAACATTTCTCAACAGATTTAAATCTTTCATCACTGTTGAGATACCATCAGAAAAAGGCCAAAGTTTAGATGATGGGTGGTTCAGCCACTATATGATCAAGAAGGCCACTTTAGCTTGCTCTCTTCTGAATTCCAAAATCCCAATAGTTTTCAAGTTAAAGAACTTTCAAGCAGACTCCAATGGAGTTAATATATCTAAGTTCATGGAGAAAGTGCCAATTTCCATAGCATCCCATCCTCTGTTGAAACAAAGAGTTCTCGGGCTTTTTCTTCAGGCCCCTGCCTTCGAAACAGTTCATAGAGAACTTCTCGGTGGCAAAGAAGCCATTCATGACACTTATTCAACCCCTATCACTGTTCCATCAACAATTCCTACACCTACCATCGTCACTGTTCCCTCAACCAACCCTGTCCCTGTTCTTCCATCGAATCCTTCCCCCATCACCATCCCCTCAACAAATCCTCTTCCGACGCCCGTCATGAATCCAGCAAATCCAACAAACTCACCGGTAACGATTCCTGCCACAAATCCAATGCCAGATCCTGTCACAAACCCCGCAACAAATCCTGTTCTCTCACCACCAGTAATGCCTGTAACAAATCCAGCAAACCAACCAGTAATCACTTCTCCTTATTCACAACCATTTGTTGCGCCACCAGCAAACACTCCATTTACCAATCCAGGAACTGCTCCTTTTTCGCCGACTGGTTCGGGACAGATTTGGTGTACGGCGAAGTCTGGTTTGCCAGATTCTTCTCTCCAGCTTGCATTGGATTATGCTTGTGGGATGGGAGGAGCTGATTGTTCAGCAATTCAAGAGATGGGTAGCTGTTACACTCCCAATACACTGCAAGCGCATGCTTCATATGCTTTCAATAGCTATTTTCAGAGGAATCCGGTTCCGACTAGCTGTGATTTCGGAGGAACAGCCATGATCGTCACTGTAAATCCAAGTAAGAGAGAAAAGTTATATCCTTCAAACTGTTCACATTATTTATCCAATGCAAAATCTCATACCACCATCAAACTTTCGCAGGCACTGGATCATGCATTTATCCATCATCGAGGTAAAATTAATGTTTATCGATTCCTTATATTGTTTTCATTGCAAAGGAAGCTAAATCCTTCTCCAAACCTGGGAAAACAATTGCCTTTCTGTGATGAAATTATAATATTCTGGTTGTCTTTAAAAAGAGGATTATAATTTAATGGTATTCGCAATTAAGTAGATTTCTGATTTAATTGATGGGTATTTCCTTTTCTCCTAGCTATTATTCTGCATCCCAGTTTGTAACCTTCACATGTTTTCCTCTTCCAATGCAGTTCTGCTTCTGGATACAATCCTGCTACCGGTTTAAATCCTGCCACTGGCTTTAATCCTGCCACTGGATTAAATCCAGCTACTGGCTTAAATCCTGCTTCAGACTACAATCCAGCATCGAACGCCGGCTCCGGCTCCGGCTCCGGCTCCGGCTCCGGCTCCGGCTCCAGATCAGGTTCGGGTTCGGGTTCGGGCTCGGTGCTCAATGCAAATTCTCCTGGCAGTTCAACCTCGAGCACAGTTTTTGGTTCGGATAACCCAAGCAGCACCACCGAAAGCAGTGGCTCAACCGCTTTTCTAGCTGGCTGGACTCTGCTAATTCTCCTCCTTGCATCAACTGGTGACATCTGGTAGGTTGGAATAACCTCATGGCAGTTTTTAGCTACAATGTTGTAGATTTGCTTAGACTCTTTTAGAGAAGTAAACCTCTAATCTGTATATTGATTTCCTTTCACAGCTTATAAATTTTGTTTAATATTGCCTGTGAACGTAGCAGTAAATCCTTGTATGCAGAAGATAGGTGATGAAGATATTTGCTCATCTATGTTCAAGGTTCTTCCCTTTTAAAGTTTTGCCCTTTTTGCATTAAAGAGCCTTAAGTATGTTGGTGTTTCGTGTTTGTCCTAATACTTTTAATGAATATATTACATTCAAGTTCTGGACCTAAAATCTTTCACAATCGATTGGACTAACGGAATAAAAAATGATCTATGATCCTACTTTTCTGAAGAGAAATTAATTTGGGTAATTTTAGCTCCCTGTTTGGCGCAAGGACCAAAATCAAGGTGAAAATGGTACTAATTTAAAAAATAATAATAATAATAATAAATAATTTTTTTTGATTATTCTACACAAATTTTAATGTAAAAAAATATTATTTTATTTTACATACTCAATAATTTTTAATAAAAATATTAATTTTATTTCNTATTAAAATTTGTATAAAATTAAAAAAATTTATTATTATTATTATTATTATTATTATTATTACTTTTTAAATTAATACCATTTTAGTTCTGATTTTAGTCCTCGCTAAACAAACCCAAGTTTTGGTAATCTCAACTAAAATCAAAACTCAGAAGCTTTTGTGGACTGGTTTCCACCGAAGCTAATCAGAGTTCTAAAACCTTAAAATTAGGTTCTCGAAAAATTTAAAATATTTATTAAAATTTAAAAATTTATTATGCATTTTTTTTTCAAGTTTTAGCAGTTTTATAGTAATGAAAATTTAAATTATCCTCTTATTTCGTAATTTTCATAAATGTAAAAAGACATTTTAAGGGTGAAATAGATATTTAAGTTTTAATAGTTCAATCTACTTGCTTATTCTTCTACCTCAAAGTGAAACAATATCCACTCGCTTCTCAAATTCAAATCCTCTAACCACAATTCTTCTCAATTTCAAAAAAAAAAAAAAAATCTTCTCAATTTCAAATCTTCAGTCTAACCACAATTCAATCTCATAACTATTTCTAGATAAAATTAAATAATTATTTAATTTAATACAACAACAACAACCAAGCCTTAATCCCACTAGGTGGGGTCGGCTACATGAATCCTTTGTTTCCATTGCGCTCTATCAGTTATCAAATTCTTATCTAAGCTTAAGTAACTAAGATCACTCCTTATAGTTTCTTGCCATGTCTTCTTTAGTCTCCCTCTTCCTCTTTGTACATGAGCAAAATCCAATAACTCAATTTTTCTAACTGGAGCTTCAATTGGCCTACGATTTAGATGTCCAAACCATCGAAGCCGACTTTCTCTAAGTTTATTGAGTGCACAATTTTTCAATTTAATTTAATAATATATAAAAATAATAATGTGAAAATTTATAAAATTATTAACAAAAAATACATTTAAATATAAATATATAATGTATTTCCTTAGAATAAAATTACTATAAATAAAATTATACAAATATAAATTTCCAAAATACGCTAATCAATAGGTGCTCATTGGAAATCTAATTTTGAACATTAATAAGTGAAGTATTTCAAAAATTATAAACTAAAATATAATTATAAATAAATTATAAAAGCCTAAAAGTAAAATAAAAGAAAAACCTAAGAAATTTTAATAGTTTTAATGTAGATTCACAGTGAAAGATATAAAAAAAACTTGAACCAAAATATAATTATAGAACAGAATTTTAAAATCTGAGTTCGTGAGTGACACAAAATATATCAATTAAGTTTTTTTAAAATTTTTTTTATTATTACTAAATTTCACAAAATTACTCTCATTTGAAATCAGCTTCATCTCAAATCTCCACAAAGGCAATGATCTAAGGATAGCTAATGAAAAAAAAAACTTATGACTAAGGATCCTACCTGAAAAAAAAAAAAAAAAAACTTATGACTAAGGATCCTACCTGAAAAAAAAAAAAAAAACTTACGACTTAGGATTAATTTCACATTTTTCACTCACAATAATAAATGATTGAATTTATTTTAAATTTTGGGAAAGAACAAAATTTATTTCACCAAAAGTCTTGTCATAGTTCCTAAAACGCAAATTTTTTCAATTTAACACTAACCAAGTTCAAATTTAAATAAGAGATGATTTCATTTACCCGAAACTAGATCGAAATCGCTCACACTCCACTCTGCGACGTCGTCGCGAGCACTGATAAATATTTTAGTTCCCACATCAATGGAGGTCCAAATTCTCCTGGCAGTACTTCCTGGATCCTGTAGAGGATAGCAGAAAGGCAAAGCTTCAGTAAGTACTTCAATATCCATAATAATTCATATACTAGTTTACAATAATCTTCATTTATTTATAAATCAAGCAACTTTCAGTTATAATCTAATAAATATTTTTTAGCATTAACCTTCACAGGATTTTAGTTGCATTTTATTTTGTGTATGTGTTTTACTATTTATCATTTTCACTGCACATCTGATGAATAATTTCTAATACTCATGTTTATATTATTACAACGAAGAGTAAATATCATCTATGTTCAGTGTTCATGCAAGTAATGTGAGAAATGCATGACACATAAAAGATGAGAGAAATTGAGAAATAAATCAAAACTGTGTTTCTAATAATATATTCAACATACATAAAGGAGTTTGCACTACTTATATTTAAGTTATAAAAGACATATATAAAAGAATTGTTACTTGAGTTTAGACACAATGAGATTTAACTAATAATTTTTCTATTGGCTCAGCTTTAAATTCATTTCTTTTTGCAATTAGTTATGAAAGTTCTAACTAGACACATTCAAGGTAAGATGCCTTGAAGTATGTTTTTCACAGATAATATTTTCTTTATGGATAAGACAAAAGAGAGTGCTAAGGCAAAACTCGAGTTATAAAAAGATAATTTAAAGTTTAAAGATTTTCATCTTAGTATATCAAAAGCTAAATATATAAAGTACACATTTAGTCAAAAAAGTACTTACATTGGCGATGTTACAATTGGTAATTTATTATAAAAAAAATGATAATTTAAATAGGATGGATAAAGTGAAAAAATATATTTAGTGTATTGTGTAATAGAAATATTTTACTCAAATTTAAAAATAAATTTTATAGAACAATTGTAACACAAGCAATATTACATGATGTTAAATGTTAACTTACAAAGCAGAAACACGCAATTAAAGACAAAGATAGCAGACATGAAAGATGCTAAGGTGAATGAGTGGGTATACGCAAAAAGACAAAATGAGAAATGAGTTATATCCGCAAAAAAATTGAAATAACCTTAATTGAGGAAAAGCTTAGAGAGAATCGAATTAAATGATTTGGATGTATAAATTGTAAGCCAATAGAAACTCCAATAAGAAAAAATTATTGAATTTTGCCCATGTAAAAGGAGAAAGGGGAATGTCAAAAAAGACATGGTAAAAAAATATAATAAACGATCTTACATATTTTAAGCTAAATAAGAATTCATTGTTTGATAAAGTGTAATGAAAATAAAAGATTCATATAGTCAAAACCCCACTTAGTGGGATAAAGGATTGATTGTTGTTATTGGATGCACAATATTTTGTATTCAACAAATAGGGGATTTTATTGTTATTATTTAAATTTTTCAAGCTTTTGTGACTAACAAACGCAGGACACACACAAGTTGTCAAAAAAATGGGAATAGCACCTCGCTATAGCAGTTGCTTAACCTAAATAAACTAATAGGCCTCTTTGACTCCTAAGAAATATGTACTTTTCTGAATCTGAGATTGTAAACCCAAAACTCAAACCTTAAAAATAAAACAAGATCCTAAACCCTAAATTCTTAATCCTAAATCCTAAACACTGAACTCTAAACCTAATAAGCATGCTTAACTCATTAGAATCATAAATTAATTTTTACAACTGAGATTATATAATTTACTTCAAAGTAAAAGCAGAAATTAACAACGCATGAGAGAGAGGAGCAGGAATCAACAGAAAGGTAAAATAAAACAGAAGCTGCTTCAACTTCTCATAGATATTCCGCATTTTTCCTAATGTTCAGCATAGATAATATTTCTTACACCTCGAAATCCCACATGCAATTAACCCTTTAAATATAAAGTTACTAGCTTGACTATCAACTCGAAATAAGCAAAAAAAAAAATCCAAATTAAATTCAACTCAAAATTGAAATTATTGAGACCAATTACACAAAGTATACTCAATCACAGCACCCATGATCAAGCACTGACTGGAGCTGTGAGAAAACTGAGAACTGCAAACTCTCAAAAACATTACAACAAGATTCACATCTTTCGATTTGAAATCAACTTCATCTCAAATCTCCACAAAGACGATTTCCTTCCTTCTTACATTGCATCTTCATAATGACAAGGTAAACAATCTTATGACTTAAGATTAATTTTATATTTTTAACACAGTAATAAATAACTAGGTTAATTGTAATTTTGGAGAAAGAACAACATTTATTTTATATGCTGCAAAATGACAATACAATATTTCTTATAAGCAGAATTTCAGTTTGATATTTTTTTTGATGAATGAATTTTTCAGTGTACCGTTTAACAAGTTTTAATTTAACAAGACAACTGATTTCATTTACCTGAAACGACTACATCAAAATCGCTTACAGTCCACTCTGCGACCTCATCACGATCGCTTATAAATATTTCAGTTCCAACATCAATAGAGGTCCAAATTCTCCTGGCAGGAGTAGTTCCTGGATCCTGTAGAGGATAGTAGAAATTCAGAGCTTCAATAAGTACTTCAATATCCATAGTAATTCAAATACTAATTTATAATAATCTTTGTACCTTTTAACATATTTAATAAATATTTTTTATTTTTCACTCTTATTACACATCCTATGTCCTTTTTTAATACACATGTTTATACCATTATAACAAAGAGTTAATACTACATACACTCAGTGCATGCATTTGCACTGTGAGAAATGCATGACACATGCGAGATGAGAAAGTGAAAATTACCCGTCTAAAAAGAAAAATAAATTAAACATATGTTTCTAGTAATACGTTAAGCCTACACAATTAAAAGGGGGACTTTACTGCTATTTTTTAAACTTACCTAGCTTTTCGTTGTAGCCTATATATATATATTAACAATATGTCTGCTGATGAGGTTTAAGAATTATGAAGACTTATCGATTATTTTGTTGAATGTAAAATGTTTACTTTACTGAGCCCACAATAAACATTTTATGCATGTTAACTTAGTTCATATTTGAATTTATTTCACAATTTATAATTTCTGTTAGGCAATATGAACTTCGGCTTTCGACGCATGGGCCAGAATAAGCTATCAATTAGGAAGTCATCGACAACTATGTCTGCTGATGAAAAACTGCCAGAAACTGAAGAAGTTACACAAATCAGTTCCTTGAATCTAAGAGCAACTAGGAAAACTAAAGATCCAAATTATTCAAACGAAGAAAGAGATGTCTTAATTTTACTTATCACTGAGAAACATAATAACGGAGATGTGGTTAACGGGAATCCCACGCCTTTGGCTTGGACTGAGATTACTAAGGCTTAAAATAGCCAAGTGGGTTTTAAGAAAATGACTCAACAACTCAAAGACGCTTGGAAAATATTGAAAAAAATAATACAGGAAATATCATGAACTTGCTGGGCGCAGTGGATGGGGATGGGATCCAGTTAAAAACATATCAGATGCCACTGATGATTTGTGGGAAGAAATTCTTCAGGTGTGATACAGTATTATTTATCAAATTTGAGTAGCAGTACTTTATGTTTCTTCAGCTTATAGCTTTAATTTCTGTAGGTTCACCCAGAATATGAATCATTAAGGAGGAAGCCCTTTAAGCATTACGAAGCAGTTGGAGACCTGATTAAAAACACTTACGCATTACGGAACTACGCAAGGTCTTCTGTGAATTATGTGTCAACGGCTGAGTCTCCAGAGATGGAGTTAAATGTTAACGAAAATGAGATGGAGTGTAATGACCATGATTTCAATGTTAGATATGTTACTGGGGAAGGCTCTAGTTTTACTGAGAATTATGTTTTCATTGAGGACAATGATGTAACATGCGAACCTTTATCAGGAAGTGGAGGTAAGCGTGTGGCCGAAACAGGTAAGGAATGTAGGCGGCGATAAAAAAGTTCTACTAAAGAAGATGTAGAGTCCCTACTGACTGAGGCAAGGAACAAAACAAGTGTTGCATTGCAGGCAATGCAGCGCGTAATGCAGTACGTAATGCAGTACATTATTGTAACATCCCGTGATCTCATTGTAGAGGTATTGTCCGCTTCGGCTTTAGGAAAACTGCGTGACTTGAGTGCTTCCCAGGAGGTCACCCATCCCAGTGCTGCTCCAGCCCAAGCACGCTCAACTATGGAGTTTTCCATCACTAGCCTCACGGTTTTGCCCCAAAAGGCGCCTCTACCATTTGAGATCATGTTATCTACTTATACAGCTCAGGATCTCCCTCCCTTTCCGATGTGGGACGATTCATTCATGTGCCCCTCTCACCACTCATTATTCGACCTAGAAGCCTGCTAGGAGCCGTACTTTGCCTCAGTGATTCCTTTCTCTTAGGACATCACTCGGCGATCACTCCCCGCCCTCTTCGGCCACGGGCGTCACAATTATGGAGAACGCAATGAAGAAGTTAGCATCTATGCAGAATTTAACGGATACCGTCTTTTGTGCAATGATAGATGCATTAAATGAAACTCCTAATAATATTACAGTGTGCATGATGCTAGATGAGACTAGCTTAGAAACCTAGGTTGGTGTTACTGTTACGCGACATATTCAATTTGGACGAATGTCAATATTTACTGATCGACCAAACCCATCCTTTGATCCTCCCCCCACTTTTTAGTTTATTATTGAGTATTCTATTCGTTTGCTCTTTAAATTTTCTGCAGACAGTTGTTTTTGATTTGTTATACTGCTGTTTAACTTTCTAGTAATAATATTTATTTTTTTTGTCTTAGATTTTTAATGTTATCATTGTATTGTGTTGTTGGAATAATAAGACGTATTTGTATTCTCAATTTAATAGTTGATTTTTTGTAATATTATACTACAGATGGATATTAGCCAACTTTATAGGAATGATGTTGTCAACCTTATAACATGCTTAGATGAAGAGGTAGCATTACTGAAATTTATTTCTGACTTTGCTGAATTAGATCAATCTAATGTACGAGTCCCTCGAGTTATGTATGATAGACCATACCCCGATAATTTGTATATCTATGAGATCTTAAATGGGCATGATGTATAAGCATACAACTGTTTTTGTATGCCTGCACAAGCTTTTATTGGATTGAGGGACATGCTAGCGGACCGTGGTGTTCTAAGAGACACTCGATTCATGTCAGTTGCAGAACAGTTAGCAGTTTTTTTGCGAGTTATTGCGCAAGCTGATAGCTATCGCAGTGTGTGTAAATTTTTCCAACACTCACTAGAAGCTGTTAGTTGTAATTTTAGACAAGTCCTGCAAGAAATCCTAACTTTGAAAGATGATTTCATTGTACTTCCAGATGCGATCACCCCATGTCATCCTCATATCCGAAATAACTCACATTTTTATCCATATTTCAAAGATATCCTTGGTGCTATTGACAGAACACATGTTCCTGCCATAATTTCTGTTCACAAGCAAAATCGATATAGGAATAGAAAAGATTTCATATCTCAGAATGTTATGGTTGCTGTCTCTTTTGATCGACAATTTATATATGTTGCAACTGGATGGGAAGGATAGGCTGCTGACATGCGCGTTCTTAAATGGGCACTCGAGCAATGTGGTTTTACAGTACCACAAGGTAAATTGAGTAATATTATATAGTCGAATATTTATGTTTATAGTGATTTTTTCTCATGTTGTGAATAAATCAGGAAAGATGTACTTGGATGATTCTAAATATGCTAATAATGACAAACTTCTGACACCAGTACGTCGTGTACGATATCATTTGAATAGTTTCCGTAATCGAACACAACAAAGATATGAGTCTCCGCAGGAGTTGTACAATCATAGGCACGCTCAACTCAGAAATGTAGTTGAACGCACATTTGGTATATTAAAAAAATAATTTAAAGTGTTAACTGATATGAAACCGTTTTCCTTTAATATACAAGCAGATATTGTACTTGCATGTTGTATTTTGTATAATTACATTGGCATGTATCATGGTCATGATACGTACTTCAATATGCGAGAGGCTGACATAGAGCATGATGAGAGTTTGGAGGATGAAACAGAAGATGAAGACCAAACAACTTATATACCTGCAACTGAACAACGAAGGGGGGAGATTATCCGAACGGACATTATTGAACAGTTGTGGATGAGCCAGGTTATTTTGTATTGAGAAGTGATTGACATACTACTACTACTTATTGTGTCATATTTAATTATAATTTGTTTGTTGTAAGGATTAGTGAATCGATGATGATCATGGTGCTCAATTGTACGACAATGTTGATCTGGATGAATATTTGCAACTTCATATTTTTTTACTATTTATGATGAAAATTGTATTATTCCTGTGTTGAATGGATCAGTAAATGTTTTCTTTTTATTTCATCTTTTTTTTGTTTACTATCCTAAATTAACTTATTAATTTGTCAAACTGAATTCAAGGTTATCCTAGGTTAACTCGGGTTAGCATCCAAACAGAATATTGCAATAAATAATTTACTCCAATTTGGGTAAATTATTAATGGGGATAAGCTAATCCGGGTTAGCTTATCCTACCCCCAATCCAAACGGGCCCTTAAAGTACTGGCTGCTCATTCTTACCCTGGATTAAGTAATTAAATAGCAAAACAAGATCCCGTGTTATCATAGGTTAGCAACCAAAAGCAAAATTCTATGTTAAATCTCCTACCTCAGCTGGAATAACTTATTAAGTTATTAACGGAATTAGTATTCCATATCTCAATCCAAACAGGGCCTTCCTCCATTAAAACAAAAACTAAATTACCTGATAGAAGTAGAGCCTACTGGAGAGCCCTCCAACGTCAAGCTCCCAGGTCCTCGGATCCCCAATCCAACCCTCTCCAGCTCTAGAAGGATACCCATAAGAAGCCCAGGCCGGATGAGGAAGAATCTGGACGATCTCCTGCGCCTGCGGGTTGCTGTACGGATCGCAGATGCTGAAGGGCTCTTCCAGGTGCCCGGCGTTGCCGGGAGAGCAGTAGTAATGGTAGGCGGCGTAGGGGAAGTTGGCCGAATCGTTCCGCAAGACCTTCTTGTTTTCCGGCGTTATGTGGAACGGCGGGCAGGCGTTGAGGTTGCCGGAGCTGCACCACGCCGGAGTCAGAGGGTTGATGATCATCTCGGTGTATCGAGTTACGTCGGTGGCGGTGTCGCCGTCGCAGGGGGAGCCGGAGTTCTTCCAGCAGCTGCCGATGTCGACAAGGTAGAACTGGCTCTTGGGGCCGCCCCCTTGCTTGATGTCGAGGGTGAGCTTTACCTTAAAGTCGGGGGATTCTGGGAGCTGTCAAAGCCCGAGTTAGCTTTCAAGCCCTAGAATATATAATAGAAATATCAAATATGATTGGGGATTCAAATTTCGCTCGAGTTTAACTTAAAATTTATTTAATTTTTAATTAAAATGATATTTACATAACTCAAATTTGAGTTAATATTTATAAATTCGTCTTTATAAATATTATAATTTACTTAAATACAACATATTTTTACAGCTAATATAATTATATTTAAAAAAAAATTAAGCATTTATGTACAAATCCTTTTTATAATTTCAATTATATTAATAATTGTGGCAATTATAACAGTTAACATATTTTTACTAATTACATAAGGTAGATCAGTTAGCTTGGGTAAATTTAAAATTTAAGTCGAATTAAAAAAAAAAAAACTAAAAATGAGCTCAGCTTGTTTGAAATTGACACATTTTAAAGTATAAATTTTTTTTTATTTTATATAAAATAAAATTGCACATGTAGATTAACTTTTTACCAATTAAAATTTTGAAATAATTTAAATTTTAAATCAATTTTTTATGTGATTTATATTTCAAGAAACGGATTTAAAGCTGTTTAAAAAAGTTAAAAGTTTATTTTTTAAGTTATCTAAAAATCTCAAAACTATTTGAACATGCAAAATCATTGCAACTTCAATCCGCTTAGAAAATATATAATTATAAATTAGTATCAATTCCATTAACTTATTATTTTTTTAACAAAATAATAGGCATTCAATATATAATTATGCATTTAAAATAGAGAATAATATATGTAAATTTTATTAGAATAAAGAAACATTAGGTTGAAGGTGTTAAGTGAATTTATAATTATGTATTTAAATTATTGAATCACATATATATAAAATAAACTTGCTATATATATGCTTCCTAATAATTTTTTTTTTTTTTTTGATCTAGCTTCCTAATAATTTTATTAATACTAGCCCAATTATCTATTTAAGCATGAATAAATAAATTCTTAATCTATTGGATTATCCAAAGAACTGATTAGCTCCAAACCACCTTGTCAATTAAATAGTTTTAATCTAACTTAGCTTTAATTAAGAATGGGTTTTTAAGAATACAGATTAATTATTTTCTTATAAGAAAATAAGATTGCTTAAACTGTAAAGATTGTACGATTATTTTAAATGAATGCTTGACCATCTAACATCAATTAATCATCTTAAAATTTAAGATAAAGAGCCAGAGAAGAAATAGTAAATCAAAACAGTGCCTTCAAACTTGATAGTAAAATTTAAAAAATAAGAATAGAAATATCTTTAAGAAAAGAGTTCTAAAATATGAGCAGTTGGACATTGACAGAAAAGCTGATCTTATATAGTTAAGGGTTATTAACTGTATCCGTAAAATTACAAAGGACATATTAGGAGAATCTTTAAGAAAAGCTCCAGATAATAAAAATATTTGGTGTTAGAAAGAAAAAATATAAGAAGATATTAAAAAAAATTATTATAAAATTGGTATAAATACAAGAATAAAGAGAATTTAGTGAAGTATAAAATTACTAGATGAAAATTTAAGAAAGCAATCTGTAATATAAATGATGTGACTTTTGATAATCTTTATAGAAAATTTGATACTAAAGAAGAAGAAAAATGCATATGCATGCACGTCAAAAAAGAGAGATAAGAAAACTTATAAGAATCTAACTAGAAGAAAATACATTGATGATAAAAATTAAAAAATATTTATTAAGAATAAAGAAATTTAACACAAATGGATGAGTTAATTTGAAAGATTTTTCAATAATAATTATAATGATATAATTGATCTAACTAATTTTAGCATTTAAAAAAAAGATAAAAATTATTCTTACATTCAGTGCACAAGTAAAATTAAAGTTACAGAGATTTTAAAGAAAATAAATATATAAAAGTAATAGAACCAAAAGACTTTCTAATAGATACTCAAAAGTGTATAAGAGATAAAAGAATTTTTTAATTTATTTGGATATTTAATATAATTTTAAAGACTAAAAGAATATTAAATAAATAAAAAAGAATACATTATAACTACTGATAAGAATAAAGATGATATATAATTTTGTGCTATATATAAATGAATTAAATAAATAAGTCATATTTTAAAATTTTAAGAAAAATAATTGAGCATAAATTACGTCATGATGCTAAAGTATTATAAAATCAGTTTACATTGATGCTAAAAAAATCTATTATGAAAGCTATCTATTTATTGACAAGTTTAATGAAAATATTTAAGGAAAGAAAAAAGGATCTTCATTTGGTTTCATTGACTTTAAAAAAAATATATGATAAAGTTTTAAGGAAAGTATTCTAAAGAGTTCTAGAAAAGAAAAAGAGATTTATACTAATTATATTCAAGTTATTTAAAACACGTATCAAGAAGTGGTACATATGTTCTAACACAAGAGAGATTGGGTAGAAATTTTTTTATTTCAGTTAGATTACGCTAAAGTTCAACTTCTTACTATATTTCTTCACATTAATCATAGAGGTTTTGATTGGATACAATCAAAATCTAAATATTTTAATGTATATTTTTTGTAGATAATATTATCATCATTGATAAGACTAGAGAAGATGCTAAGGTGAAATTTGAGTTATGAAAAAAATCATTAAATTTAAAAATTTTTATTTTAGCAAATCAAAAATTGAATATAAATAGTATAACTTTAATTAAAATAAAAGCACTTATAGTAAAAAGATAATAATTGATGATCAAGTTATCAGAGCAAGTGAGTAGTTTAGATACTTAAATCAATTATATAGAATAATAGTGAAATAAATAGTGACATTTTTGTAAGATTCAAGTTGGAACGATAAAGTGGAAGAATGCATCTGATATACTATATGATAGAAAAATTCTACTCAAATTTAAAGATAAATTTTACAAAACAGTTGTAAAACTTTTGATATTATATAGTACTGAATGTTAACCTGTAAAGTAAAAATATACAAATAAAATAAATATCACAAAAATAAGGATGCTAAGGTGAATGAAATGAGAAGTGAATATATCCATGACAAAAATTAATGTGGCCTAAATTGAGAATAAATTTAGAGAGTGTCAACTTAGATGATTTAAACAGATAACTTATAGGTTAATAAAAGATTTAGTAAAAAAGAATTATAATGATCAAAAAAAATGACAAAAAATTATAAAGAATAATCTTATATATTTGGAGCTAAATAATAAGTTGTTATTTGATAAGGTATAATGAAAACAAATGACTGACCCCTCCGAATGAAATAAAGGCTTAGTTTATTGTTATTCTTGTTATTTTATTTTAATTAATTTTATAAGTCACACTATATACAAATATCAATATTAAACTTAAATTACATATAGGTCTCTGAGTTTAAAGTATAACAACATTCAAGTTCACAATTTTAAAAATTTAACATCTGAATTTATAATTCTAATATATAGCAATCAACATTATTCTTTAATTTTTTAATATTAAATTTTTTAAAATAACAAAATAACTTTTACGCTTCTCTCCCTTTACAAGTAGTTGCATAGTTTCGCCGATGGCCATCGGCCTTTTGCTCTGAAAAAATTATTGGGTGCGGACAGCGTACCGTTCGGACGCCCAATCATTGGCTGCAACTGTGTGGGGCCAGCAACCGTACATGCAGCCTTATGTGAGGGCTGCATGTGGGCTCTGGGACCATAAGCAGCTTACCAACGACCATCGGCAAGGATGAGAGAGAGAGAGGGGAGAGAAAAAAAGTAAGGATATTTATATATTATAAAAAAATTTAATAATAAAAAATTAAAAAATTATGTATATATTTGAATTAGAGACTAAGATGTTAAATTTTTAAAATTGTAAACCTAAATGCTATTATATTTTAAACTTTAGGATTTGTATGTAATTTATTTTTAAATTAATAATAATTTAATTTTTAAATTAAAAAATTAAGTTTGATTCAAAGTATGAATCCTTTTTAAAATATAACTAATTTTATTTAAAATTTTACCTTAACTAAAAATAAACTTACAGAAAACAAACCAGCAATCCTGAAATTATAATTTTAACTAATAAAATATTTTCTTTTAAGGATGGCCCACGAAAATCTCTCTCTCTCTATATATATATATATGTAGTCATAACAGAAAGCTTTTTGGGTTTGGAATCTGGATCGACTAACTTAGAACATAAGATCGAGAAACAATTATTGGGTTCGGATGACGCACCGTTCGGACGCCCAATCAGAGGGCGCCACGTGTCCCCAGACCCAGCTGTATAGCACATGTGGCGCTCTCTGATTGGGTTCCGGACGGTACGCCGTCCGAACCCAATAACTTCTCCGGACCGAGGGATTGTGTTGGAGCCAGATGCCATGATATTTATTTCAAGTTGATGCCAAAACTTCGGATCTTACTTTTATAGATCTGGAGCTGTTAATGAGACGTCGAGTTCGTTCAAGTCGACCTCAACTTTTATTAAAATTTTTTAGATTCAAATTGAGTTTATTTCAAGCTAATTAAGATCTTTAATTTTAAGTTAATTATTGAGTTAAATTAAATCTTATTTTTAATCTTTATTTTAATATTAATATATTCATCTAATGTATATTATAAATTAGATATAATATTATTTATATATTTTAGTTTCTTCAATAAAACCCTTTATAACATGTGTATATAAATATAATATCTTAAATACGCACCAGTATATAAATATATATATCAGAAAATTTTATACATAAGAAAATAAGAAAATTTTGAAGAATAACCTATGCAGATAACCATAATTAAATCATTATTTACCATTAGAATAAAAAAATAATTATATACAGAAACAAAATTATATATTTTACAAAATATATTTAAAAAAATTGTGAAATAAATTATTAATACATTATCATAAATCTTAGTTAATTGTGCAAGTTCACAAATTCATAATAAAAACCTTCGTCTCACTAACATGAATTTAAAGTAAATTATATATTTAATTAATCTACACAAGCTAAAATTTTAGGATTTAATATGTTTTTATAGAAGAATTTAGGGTTTAGTGCTAAAATAATTGAAGACATGTGATTTAATATTTAGAATTTAAATTATAATTTTAAAATTAAAAATTTAAAATATAGTAAAATTTTATTTAAAAATAAGATAAATATGTGATATATATAATTTTAAACATAATTAATAACTTTATGTAAGAAACCTTAACTCTATTATTTTTCATAAGAATAAATGATAGTGAAACCAAAGTAATCCTACACGACATAGCAATAATATTATAGATAAGATTCTGATTGATCCAAATCTAATCTATTTAATTTGGCATCAAATTAGAGTTGACTATTTTGATGCTATCAAATTATTGTTGAATTTTGTTTAGATAAAAATATTCAAATTTAGATTGAGAAAAAGAATGAAAGGTCAAAATGAGTTCTACGTATAAGAAAATGGTAAGAATCCCTTCAAAGATTACTTAAAAATATGAAAAAAAAAATAGGGAATGATCACTTGCATCATCTAAAAGGCAAATACTGTTAAGTTTAGTGAACAGAATAGCGAAGGCTGGTCAGAGACGAAGCACTGAGCAGGTGTTGAGCAACCTTCTCATATCACTGAGAGAGAGAGGTCCCAAAAATCCCTGCGCTATCATAAATATGACTATTTATAATAGAAAAGAGGTTGATAGTGACAGGTGGATTAAGTGAGCTTCCATTAATACTGAAATAACCTTATGGCAGAGGCTTCTATACAATTTATTTATGCCCACAGTCAAACTATGCCTTAATAATAATCATCTTTCCTAACTCATGGCTTAGGCATCGTATAATAGGAAAATGACCTATGAACTGATCAATGGGTGCATTCAGGCTAAAGATCTGTTCGAGTATTCCGTTCTACTTGTTCTATCTAGTCGGTTCCTAATTATTTGACTCTAGCACTTGAAACTGGACTTCTTGAATTGTTGGGAAGCATAATTTAAAAATTAGTAGGCGAATTAGCCTCAAACTGTCATATGTTGATCAGGCTGATGGACTTATTTTAAAAAAAATACGCTAGAGTTGTTAATGATCAACAAGAACTTGAATACTCACAGTTTTCAGCATCCCTCTGGTTTCATAATGGTAACCACCAGAGAACCCTTTGGTTGCATCTGCCCTAAGATAGAGCATCAGCCATGGATACCTCTTGGTAGTCTTGAGCTTGTGGCTGAAGACCCAGCTCCCAATCCCAGCTTTCTTCCTCCAAACCACCTCAAAATATGAAAAACCCCCAATCCCAGCTCCCGAACCTCCATCCAAGTCATAAGTTCCATTGAATCCTCCCACCATTTCTCCAATCTCTGCAGCAAGATAAGTCTGCTGATGATGAACCAATGGCTGGTTCATGCACCCACTTCCGAAGCAGGGGAACCTCCCAGTCTGAGGAAATGGCCCGACTCTCTTCCCGTTCTCCGGGCAGAGCCCTGATTTCGTGTCAAAGTTGCCATTTTTGAGCATCAACATCCAAAACTGCCACGGATTCGGCTTCTCCTCGACCTCGCAGAGGGAGCCCAGATAGAGCTCCTTCTCTGCTGCGTAGAGATCCGGGTTGTTCAGAGCTCGAGGAGTTAATCCCGGAAATGGCATCCCGACCCCCAGCTTGTTATCTCTAACTTTTACTTTATGATCCAAGTGTTTCTCCTCTGTCAAGAGAAGGGGGTGTCAGATTTTTGAAATTTAGTGAAGATTGAGTGAGGGAAGTTACCGGAGAACTCAAAGCAATCTGCAAGCCTTGGGCTGCCCATTCCTGGAGCTTCACTTCCGACCTCATTGCAGAAGTTCCAGCCTTCAAATGCGACTCTGAGGCCATCTCTTCTCATTCCAGGATCACCTACGTAGGAGGAGAAATGGCCCCCGTAGGCACTCTTCAGCATGAAGATTTGAAGAAGTAACAAGATCAGGATTTTCATTCTGAAAGAGAGAGAGAGAGAGAGAAAGAAGCAGAACTCGAATAGAAGGTAGAGGAGAAGGATTTGCATCCCCAGGCAGAACCTCTCCTTTTTCTGCTTTCTTCACCTTTTAGCTCAAGGAGAGCACATCACATGTGAACATACGAACATGCCAGCCGGGGGAGGTTGGTTTAAATTTTCTAAAGAACAAAAGTTGGTAGAGTTGCGTTTAATTTACTCAGTTTATGCTCTAAACTTAAACATTACACACACAACAAAATCTTGAGGTAGTACATACTATGATGGCACACATCTACTTTCTTCCAGCAAGCAGCACAGCTCTTACTGTTTACTTTGATTAGTTCTGCCCCCAAAAAACTTCATGCAAAATTGAATCGTCACCCTTCATTTATTTATGATCGAGATCAGAGTCGACATTCTTCGAGACCACCAACACAGGAACCCATTCCAAATCCACTCTCGCGGTCCACACCATCGGAAACGCCCAATCACAATCCTCATCACCGCTCGCTCGCTCGCCCACTGACACTTACGCCCTGTTTGGTTGGAGGCCATCTTGGCCATGACCATAGCCAAAATAGCCTCCAACTATTTTATTAAATAATTTTTTTATTTTTCATCCTCAATACATAAATTTTAATATAAAAAAATTTATTTTATATTATATCTATATAATTTTTAACACGTTATACTTAATTTTTTTTTATTATTAATTTTAATAAAATGGTTGGAGGTCATTTTGGCCATGGCTGAGCCTCCAACCAAACAGGGCCTTAAAGCTCCACCGTCTCGTCCCTGTCAAGGTCAATCAACAAGCTTCTCACTCTTTAATGTTTCTCGATTCTAAATCGTCATCTAGAACAAAAAATAGAAAGGAAACTAACCACACATGATAAACAATAATTTACAATAAAAGTTTTATTAAAGTTTTAGCAAACTACTTACAAAGAGCAACCTGGCTATGATACCAGATTAGAGATTATTCATATTATCTACTTGTCTATTATAGCCAATAGACAATCTACCTTCTTTAATATATAGTTGTTTGGTAGGTGATTTTTTTATTAATTGATGTTTTCTTATTTCTTCTATGTTTAAATTCCATTCTGAGGGTAATCGAATATCTTTATTGATCAACTGTTTTAGATAAATTATTTCTGAATATTGATTATGCAAGTCGTCTAATCTTATATCAGAGGGTATTGGTTTTATTTCGACATTATTGATTTCTGAGAAATGTCCTAATAATCTCCATGTAAATTGTTAAAGGTTTACTTCCTTTTAACATTGATATATTTTCTAATTTATGAAATATCATAAAACTTTGATCTAAATTTTCGTTTTTTAGGCTTATTGAAAAATTAAGAAAGTAGAGTTGAAGTTTACGTGTGATATAAAATAAATTAAAATATTGATACAAATATACCAAATAAGGTTGGCCAAAATATATAATTTCCTTCCCATTGTTAGATCATGTCTTAGGATAATAAATTAAGGATTAAATTGTGAAGCAATTTTTAATATATTATCTATAACAGCTGTTAAATTATTATGAATATTAATAGATTCTACTAGCAAACAACTGATACCTTTTTCTTAATGTGCCCAATTTCATTAGATCACTAAATAATGAACAAGGAATATTGCATCCAGACCCTAAAGTTGGAATAGTATTATAAATTGATCTCAAATTTTTAAAACTAAAATTGTAAAATCATTATCATTCGGTTAAAAAATAGTATTGTTTGATTCTAATTAAGGTAATTATTTATATTTTATTATTATATTCTAAATTATTCTCAATTATTAATTTTTTTTAATTTTTAAAACATAATTTTAAATTATCAATATTTGCATTTTTAATTTTTAATTTTTAACTTTTTAGAGGAAAGAAATTAAAAAATTAGAGAAATTAAATTTTAAATTTTTATCAAATTTAAGAAATCGGATAAAATGGCATAATAATTTTTTAAAATATTTAAAAGTTATGATCTATCTGCAATATCTTGTTGACCTATATATTAGAAAAACTATAACGTCTAAAAGAAGACAAATTTTTTACTATATTCTGTAGAAGTTTATTAGAAGGGCAAATTGCAAGTAGGTCTTTGTTATTTGATCATATATGCAAGTAGACATTTTAGGTAATGTGCAACTAGGTTCAAAATTTAGATTTTACAGTAAAAAAATATATGAAATGATATTTTTAATCTTAAAATTTTTTCTCCTCTCTCTCTCTCTCTTCCGATTTCTCACTCGCCAGCAAAATGGAATTGATCTTCATTCATTCCCCACTCATCAGAATCATGAAGGACTCCATTCGAGCAAGAGAGTGCGAAATCGAAATAGAGAGAGGAGAGAGAGAAGAGAGAGAAAATCTTAAAGGTAAAAATATCATTTCATATATTTTTTTATTGTCAAATCTAAATTTTAGACCTAGTTGCATATTACGTAAAACTAATGGACCAATTTGAGCGATTTTCAAAAAATTAAACCGAAGGATAGTGGCAACGTTGGCTGATGCATTAGTCCCCTCCTGACCACATTCTTTCAACTCAGCCAATCCACTGCTCTGCCAAATTCGTCACCTCTCACACGAAAAAAAAATATTAGGTTCGGGAATAGAATCATCTGGCTCCCCAATTGTTTGCCACAACATGTGCACGAGCTGACCCAAAGTGTACACGTGGCAGCCAAAAGTTGGGTGCTTATAATGAAAAATTGCTCCTCCACACAACAATGCACTGAGTAAAATTAGGAAAATTTACATCTATTATTTTCAAAAATAAATTTTTGGGTAAATTGCATAGAGGCTTCTGAGATTAGAATGACACTGTAAATAAATCTCATATTTTGAAAAACCTAGATTTAAATAACTTATTAATCGACTTATTTGGATCGAATCAAACTCAATTTAATCTAAAATTTAATTTAATTTTCAAGACTGATTTTATTTACCACAGGGATCATGAATGAGAAAAAAGGACCATGTTTATTTATATCTTACTCTGATTAAAGCCTCTTTTGGCTGAAAATTATTTTTGACAAAGAAAAAAGAGTATTTCATAGTTTTCATTAAAAAAATTATTTTAATATTAAAAGATATATTTTAATATTAAAAGATATATAAAAAATAAAATAAAATTAATTTAAATATTAAAATTTATATTGAAAGTAAAATAAAATTTACATTAAATATAAAATAAAATTATTAAAATTTGTTATAAATTTAAAATATCAATAAAATAAAATTTTACTTCAAAATAAATTTAAATCAAGAAAAGACAAAATATCACTTAGGTAAATTTTTAAAAAATATATTAGAAGATATGAAAAATTGTACCCCCATCAACATTAATCAACAACTATTGAACCATAGAAAAACTATTCTGAATAAAGCTTGCTTTTCAGGCAGGCCTGTTATCGATCCGATTTCGAGCCGAGCCAATACCGACTCAAAATCAGATCAATCATATTTCAATCGACTAAAAATCAGCTCGAAGTCGATTGGGTTCAACTTCTAGCTGGCTCGAGTCGATCACAATCGACTTCAAACTCAAGTCGATCAAAATGTGATCGATCTAATTTCGATTCATTTTCGAGCCGGCTCGAAGATGAATTGAATCTTAATTTTTTTAAGCCGATCTCGAGCTGGGTAAGCTCAACTCGATCCAGCTAGAGATCGACTCTATTTATTATATATATTATATACCTATATTATATATATATATATATATATATATATATATATATATATGTATTATAATATAAAATGTATTTTAATTCGAACCGATTTCAAGCTAGATCGAACCGAGCCTACCTGACTCAAAATCGGCTCGAAATCATTACCGAGCCGAACTTTTAGCTCATTAGTCAGCTCGTTTAGATTGATTCAATTTTGATTCAATTTAAAATTGATTCAATTTTTGATCGATTTTTGATGTTCGATCCATATTAACTCCCTTATTTTCAAGCTTCGGTCCTATTGAAAACACAGGAGGCCGCACTTTATAAACATGGAGTGAAAGGGAAAGGGGTTAGAAAAAACAGTAGCGCAGCAATAACTCGAACAGATGATTCTCATGGGGTGGCCCAAAAGTAGACCGACAAGTTCAATTGGGTTGATGGAGCTCATCATACCTATTGAACTTTCTGGCCCCCCTTATATTTTAATAGTCTCATGAGTCATGATCCATGAAGAAATTATTGCATTCAGATCGGTGTTTTTTTTTTTTTTTTTTTTTTGGAGACCAACGAATGCACAGTATATCGATGTATAAATTTTATCTTGTCTATACGTAACATTATTTTGTTTATATATAACACTATTACGCCTATCAATATCTTGTTTTCCTAAAAATGTATATTGAGTAATCATACTTAAATCAATAACCTCATCTTGCCTATACACAGTACTATTCTTTGCTACTCCATGTAACATCGTTACTTTTCACTGCTTCGCTGGTGAGTAGCGCATACTGATGTGTTGTGCACGTGTTAGTCCCCAAAAAAATGAGATTACATAACTCTATCTTATATGCAATATCATTTTGCTCATACGTAACATTATTCTTCAAAAATATTCTTCAAACATCTCAAACCACTGACCACATCTCTCTGATATTATACAGATTACATAGAACTGATTACAAAACTTGCACTAGAAAGCAAATCATCCTGACAACATAAATTTAAAATCTTTTGCAGAATAACACATCACTCACCATCGCTTTCGTCGCTATATGATACCAAACCTCCCAATGTTGTCTCATAAGCATCATCCGGTGGCTTCTTCTCATCTAGTCTGCTGGACCGTTCTAATGCATCTGAGAATTTTTCAATAGTAGCAATAGTAGTAGTAGCAGTAGTAGTGACATCTGTTTTAGCTTTTTTGGCCTGTGGCTTAACTGATATGAGGAAATTTCTAGGCCTCGAGTCCTGGTTCCTTTTTATTACCGGTTTATTCTCCTAAAAAATAATGAATAATGTAATTATTCAGTATACTGACAGTTAACTTGAAACACTAGGAAGATGAGTTCCAGTAGACTGACTTCAGGTTTAGGTAGGGGGGTTTCCTTGAGCTCACGAACGATGGATGCCTGTGCTGTTACTGCTTGCTGGAAACAGTCCACAGGCAAAACATAAGAGAGATGTTGAATAATTCTTGGATATAATGTACCCAAGATCATTGAGTTGAACAATAAATGCATCACTTAGAAGATAAAAGATTTTCTAAGAGCTAAGGTTGCCTTAGAAGTGGGGAGATGATGGCGCCTACTGCAGGGAAAATAATTGGGAAATTCCTAGAAGAAAGCCCAACCCTTCCCACACCCATATAAAGAAGCCTGAGCCTCATTAGTACTAACATATGTCCCTTCCACATTTGAACATGATATACTTAAAGATGGGGACAATTACAAACAAGAATTTGGTACATCAAGAAACTAATAATACAAAGAAATCAGAGTTCGCATTGTCTTTAGGATTAGGAGAACGACAAACGAGAAATTGGTTGATGGAAAAAACATGTCTAACAGGACCTTCAGAAACAAACTTTACTATGTCATGAAATTTTGAAATATTACTAAAAACAATTGGTCAAAAAATTAATACCATCAAAAAGTTCAAGTTCAGGGTCTTTGAAATTACTTGAAACAATTACTAAGAACTGAGAAGAAACAAGTCGATCAGAAAATGAGTACCATGAGGAAAATAAAGTTTACAGGATTACTTGGAAACTGCGAAGTTGCTCAGCTTCTTCATCTGCTATTTGCCGCTCATACTCCTTCCTAGTCTGCAAAATAGCATTCAGGCTTCAGAATGAAGAAATAATTTTGTTCGATCAAACTGATGCAGGTTGTAGTAAGGCTTCATTAGTCAAATGATGCATAACCTAGAAAAAATACCAAGTCATTTATGTTTCACTAGTGTAATATAATCAGAAAGCTCAAAGCCCGCAAACTATAGCAATGAATCCCAAACTGAAGAGAGAAATCATTAAACATATCATGCACCAATAATCAGAAGAACTGTAGTAGGCTTAGTCTCAGTGATGGTGCTGGGATAACAAATTATTGAGTAGCTTTTGAAGTTATTCTCACCGTCTCTAATTTATCTAGAAATTCAGTCTCATCCTCATCCAGAGCTTTGGGTGGTCCTGAAATTAAACAAAATAAACTATGCCTCACCCTTAGCATGCATAAAGAATTATAGGCAAGTGATGCAAAAACATTACATGCCGCTCAAATTCCATAGGACCACAAATGTCCCAAAATTCACTATCATCAGTCCGTATATTAAAAGTAACATCATGCATGTGAAATTTTTGTAGACACAAAATCAGTTACGTATGCTAACAAAAAACAAGAGGTACAAAAAACATGAGGTAAGACAAGTGACGCTAAGAGCAAGGCTCTCAAGACAAAAAAAAAGCAACAAGATTGATTACTACAAATATTTCAAAAATAACTGAATAAATAAAAAAGGATAAAAAATCCTGACAATATTTCCAACATGAATCCAGGCTATATAATATAGATAAAACGGTAAATTGCATCTAAGTCCTAGCAGTAAAGAACTCATTGCATGCAAGTGCCAATATTTCAAAAATGGGCATGATGATCCCTGAGATTGGAAGACCTCCCCTCTGTTGGAATCTTCAACAATCACCTCCATCACAGCCAGAAATATGGCAGCGATGGCGACACAGTAGCTAAAGTGATGGAAAATATCAAGAGCAAAGTACTCACTTTTGGCCTAATAACATTTTTCTTAATAGAATGACCTAAATGCAATAAGACATGTACCTAGAGGCCAATATTAGTTGCATTTTTCATTTGAAACAACGAAAATAACAACCAAGTTTTTATCCCACCTTGTCCTGTTGGTTACATGAATCATTTGTTTTCATTGCACTCTATTAAATAACTCATTTAGCTTCAAGTATGGAAGGTCATTTCTTGAAGTTTCTTACCACATCTTTTTTAGTATTCCTCTTATTCTGTTTACATAGGAAAGATCAAAAAACCAATTTACATTTGAAGCAATGTTAACTAAATTGTTATAACACCAACAAACAACAATAAAACCTTAATCACAAAGTAGTTTGGGTCAAGCTACACGGACTTGTCTTCATTAATCTCTATGTAAGGTCATGCTCTCCATGAAAGTCGGATATCCAAGATCATGTTCAATGGCAAATTTCTTACTCATTTTACTCTTCACAGTCTTCACTTCCTTTCTTTAACATCGTAACTAAGATCCTCTCACATTTACATACATGTGAAGGCCTCTCCATAGGTCAACGAGGAATGGTAGGACACCAAACTACCTCAACGTCCTTCTTTCATCTCATCTTATAAAGGTGAAATGTCACCCTCTTTTTGATACAATAAATTCTAATGCAGTGTACTCTAATATGATCAATCATCCATCTCAATATTTGCATCTCAACTACAATATACTACTGATAATTTATCACTCATATTCACTCCCTTATAGCTAATGAATAATGATATTGGGTTAATGTTAGATTAAGCGCATTCATGAGTAACCAAAGACATACTTTATTAAGTATATCACAAGAGTGGTACTACGATTAGGAAGCATAGAAAAATGTAGAAGATTAGTGTCCATGCCAAAAAAAAGACAAAAAAAATTAATGATTGAATATAATATTAAAAGAACGCAGAAATTCCCATATTATTGTGAAGGTCCAGTATAAATCATATTCATTATCACTACATTACTACAACACACAAAATGAACTAGTCTAAATTCCAGAGAAGATTCAAGAAAAAAGATAGACAATGATAAAATGATCACTACGTACAGGAGCAGCAACATTATAACAGAACCATGTTTTGTACTTTTAGGATTAGGGTGTACGGTGTTACACAATGTCTTTGTCAGGGTATCATGTCCAAGATGATAATCCCTTTCGTAGCATCTCAGGTAAGGTAAAAGGGAGTGAACAGATGTAAGGCCTTTGATATCAGCTAAGGTTTTTTAACTGATAGTTGTTTATTATAAATATTTTGAAAATTTTACCATTATAAATATTGATCACTTCAACAATACAATCAATAAGATTAACTAAATGGTTTGATAAGTAAACAATCTGAACCCAAAGATGCTTCGAAGGAAATAAACGGAGATGTTTTGTGGTATAAGATGCAAATCAAGACATGAGTGTTTAATAATACAGAACATTTTTATTGTGTTGTGCATGTACTTATTATATAATGAACTGAGCTGTTTTGTGGTTGCAAGATGCAAATGAACATATGAGTGTTCAATACTACATTTTATTGCGTTGCAAATGTAATTATCAGTTAAAAGGGTATTGTGTTGTGCATGAAGATATGAGTGTCTAATGCATTTTTTTTAATTTATCCTATTCTTAGTTTGTTAATTTATTCTTCCTGGTTTTGTCACTATGGACGATGCTATGAATCTTGTTATGATGAAAATTACTAACATCACTAGGATTGACATTACTTAAGTAAAAACTTTTACGTTACCCTTGTTTTCACCATTTTCACAATAATAGGGAACGTCATTACTTCAAATGTATTCTACTGAAAGTTTCCAGTCACTCACGCAATACACATGGGCATAATCCTTTTTGCCTTTGACATCAAAGAACTTGAAACATACAGATGCTGTGCGTAATCATTGTAAAAAAGATTGCATTTTTTTAATTTCTTGGATACACAAAATAAACAAAAAGAAACAAGTTCAACAGAGACTTACTATGCTTGAATCTCTCATTAAACTCAGCATCTTTCTTCTCTTTGTTTTCTCTTAGAATCTGCAAAGGGGACAATAATCATGCTGAAAGTCGCTTAAAAACTTAATGGAAAATTTCTCAGGCAATATAAAGTGCAACCATCTTTCGTATAAATGACTGCATATCATTGTGGTAACAAATATGAACTTATACAGACATAAAACAAAAATCAACAACAGTTATAATACTACTAAATGTAACATTATTGAAAAACAAAAAAAATCCCTCAATGGCTACAGAGTTTTAAAAATTTTAAATCCAAAATAATATCTAAAAATTCATTCAAGCACTTCCTAACCAATTAAAGAATATTTAGATGAAATAAGAATCTCAATATATATAAGTAAGTTAGATTAAGCATCAACTTAAATTCCACACAATTCAATTAGCTCTATGCAACTGAGATATAATTAATAAATAGGCCAATTAATGTGATCTAAAACATATGTAATGATCTAATCACAGTAGACGCATGCCACTTCATTTCAAGTCTCTGACTTACGAAATAAATAAACAAATATAGGCCTGACTAAGGTAGAGAAGTAAAACAACATGATTAGCATCCGACATAAGCAACAACAATTGCACTAAACAATGATTTATGGCAACAAATAGTCTATTTATATTGCAGAAATCCATGCTCTAAAAGACCGAAATTTGATACCTTGAATTAAATTTTTTTAAAGAGAATATATAGGCAAAGTATTTAAGTATACCAGTTAAAAGGAACCGATTTGAATGAATGTTAAGCATGCATTTTATGTCAATTATTACATTATAAATAGAGAGTGAAAGCTATTAAAAGCTGAACTGTTTAAAAAAAACTGCAGTGCTGTTTGAAAAATTTATAATTTTAACCAAATTAGCCATGTAAATAAAATTATTATCATTATTACATATATTTTATTAATAAATAATAAAATAATATATATATAATAATTTATTATGCATATTATTTCTTATATGATAGATTATAACTTAATTTCATATTATTAATATACAAGAAAGTATAATTTTAAATAAATAAATAAATTATACTTTATCATATATTATTACTTATATTATCATAGCAGTTTAAAATTTTATACATATAATTTTAAAATATATTATTATAATATATAATTATTTAATTTTATTTAATGTAATATAATTACATATTTCATAATAGTTATGTTATTTATATTTATATATTATTATATGATAAATAATTATGATATAATTATTAAAATTTAATTATTTTGAGGGTATTTTCGTCTTTAGTTTGTTATAATAAAAGCACTTTTTTAAAAAATTATGTTTTAGCTTCTCCCATAACTATTTTTCAGTTTTATTAAAACTAAAATATCCTTAAAATCTATTTTGCCTGACACAGCTTTTAGCTTTCAGCTATACAAAAAAAATGCTTTTTCCATCAAAAAGCTTTGTCAAACATAGCATAAATGAATTACAGGATATAGAATCAACCAAGTTACAAAGAAAACTATAATGTCCAGTAATTCAAATGTAGAAGTATTGTCTACATTGACTCTAAGAACTGCGTGACTTAAATACTTCCTAGAAAGTCACTCATCTTAGTACTACTCCAGCCCAAGCACGCTTAAATGCAGAATTTTCATCATTAACCTCACGGTTTTTCTCCATAAGGCGCCTCAACCATTTGACATTATGTTTTTGCATCTATGCTATAGGATCTACCCATGACTTGTTCATGTCGGATTACTTCACCGTGCTTATTCGTATAAGATTTACCCAAAAGGACCCTCTTGGGAGACTCAGCGTCCTCGCTGAGGTTTTTCCCACAACGACTTAGAGGCACGTGAACTCGGGCCACATCTCACATGTGACCCCAAGGTACCAAAAGCATACTTCTAGGCAAATCCAACATGAACAAACACAGTAGAATAATCCCACATGGACAAATTAAGGATAGATTCTATAGCATAGATATAAAAATGTAATACCAAATGGTAGAGGTGTCTTTTGGTATTCTGTAGTATAAATGAAAAACTCCTCCCTAGTTAAGCGTGCTTGGGCCAAAGTAGCACTGGGATGGGAAGAAGTTGCTCAATCATGCAATTTTCTAAAATCAAAATAAACAATACATCTACATTTAAGTCAGAGATGTTACAATATAATATTAGAGCGGATCCTGACGTCTAAATTATGATGGGTGGGTCATATGTGGGACGTTGTCTGAATTCACGTGCCTTTGAGTTGTAGTGGGGCAAACCTCAGCAAGAACACTGAGTCCCCCAAGAGTGGGAAGGAGTATCAAGAGGATACTTCTAGGTAAATCCCACACAAATAAGTACAGTAAAGTAATCTTACATAGATAAGTCAAGGGTAAATCTTGTAGTATATATGTAAAAACGTGATGTCAAATGATAGAGGTACATTTTGGTGCAAAACCATGATGCTAATGATGAGAACTTTGTAGTTAAGATGGGTGACATTTTCGGAAAGTTACTCAATCATGCAGTTCCCTAAAGCCAAAGCGGACAATATCTCTATATTGTGTAACAGGATATTACAAAAACACTCACTTTCCTTCTACAGAGTTAATTTTTACAACCTATTTCAAGCAACTAAACCTGGAAAAACATACACAGCATTCATCGATAGCAAGTTTAAGCAGAAACGATTCCCAAAAAAGAAGCGACTTTGTGCCACATCCTTTACCTTTTTACCACTGAGGCCTCCAAATCATGCTAATCGAGAAGAACATACCCAAATAACTCGAGGAAAAATCAGATGTTAAACAGCAAACAGTACAGATTGGTGCGGCAGATGCACACCTCGTATAAGGGCCTATCCCTCTGGGCGGTGCCATCTTCCACCCTTTCCCCGCGGGTTTTCCGAGATAGGTCCAACTGCAACACCAAGCAAGAATCAGCGATGCCCACGTGACCTTTGAAGAAGATCAATATAAGACGAGGGATTCGAAAACTAGAGTTGCAATTTCCAGATGAGAGTGGAACCTGCTCCTCGGACACGAAGTTTACAAGCCTAATGGCTCTTGCTGCAACCTCGTCCTCCATTGCCGCCGCCTTCAATCACTTCGCGTCTTCTCCGGCGATATGGTCCGCTTCCCTGGTGAACCCTTGGCCCGCGGTTTCGGAAACTCCGCCGAGCACGTTATATCCGATTAGGGTTCCTCTTGTCTTGGATCCACGATTGGACGGCTGAGATCATTTTGTTATTCTGGGGCGGTTTGAAAATTGAACAGCAGTGCTTGCCGGGTGGCCTGATCATGGTAAAGCTTCCCATCTTTATTTTTATTAACTATTTTAATAATTTTATTTAACATACAATATAAATTTAAATATTAAAAAATAAATTTATTTTATATGTAATATAAATTTTAATATTAAAATTAATTTTATTTCACATATTTATCTATTATATTACTCATTAATTTAAACTTTTTATTTATTAAATATGATATCTTTTTTTTACCTTATATTTTTGAGATAGGGAGCTGCTATTCCCCCGACATCATCCCCCGGGCCCCGCCCTCCTCCCCCCTCTAAAATTCTAATTTTGCTCTCTTCCTTTTAAGTAATTAATTATTTATTTAATTTATTTAATATGCTTTTCTTATTTATTAAATTTAATTAATTAATTATTTCTTAATATTTTTTTCTACTTAATTTATTTAATATTTTTAGATCCTTTTTATTTTTAAATTTTTTAATATTAAATATTTTATTATTAAATTTATACTTTAAATTTTTTTGTCTTTTATTTATAATAGTTTTTGATTTACTTGTTTTTATTCTTTTATCTTATTTTAGTTTTTATTCTTTTATTTTTTTATTTTACTTTTGATTTTAATTATTTTATTCTTTATGTTATCTTTCTCTTTCTCTTATATTTATATTTATTTCTATTTTACTTATTTAATAGTCTTTATATATTTATTATCTTTTATTTGTTTAAGAAATCTTATATATTTTTTATTTGTTGTTATTTATTTTTATGTTTCTTTCCCTTGGGGGTGGTGTCAAGGGGGGAATAGCAATTTGCTTTTGAGAACTAGCAAAAAGGGTGATTATCTAACTGTGTTTTTAGTTTTATAAAGTGGGCAAACACTTAACTGCTTATAAAGTGGGCAAACACTTAACTGCTTAATAAGCTCATGGTATTGACTTCTATCTATTTGTATTTGATACTTTTAATAATTTAACTTCTAATATTATTTAATTTTTCACAGATATGCGATGCCATTAGAATAAAAATCAACTACTGGAGGGCCTAGTAACTTTTTTTTTGTATTACTTTATGTCAATTTAGCTATTCAAAAAGGTATTGTTACTCAATTATTAAGCTATATGTAAGACAATAATGCTTTTTTGTTTAGTTATGTATTCTCATAGTTGGCATATTAAATATTAATGCCATCACTATTTTTAAGTATTTTTTTTAAAAAAAAATTAAATTCTAAGACAATATATTAAGAAACTAAAGAAAAATACATAGATTAGATATGAGAATTCCCAAAATATCCTTAACCAAAATTGACTTAGTTATCAAATAAAAAAAAACTTAATAATAAGAGAATTAAAAAAACTCAACAGAGTTTTTATATGCATAAGAAAAAGTAAAAAATAAATAAATGATTAAAGACAATCACATCCAGGCCCAAAGGCCCTGTTTGACAATGAACTAAAAATCATGGCTAAAATTACCCGTGGCTAAAATCTTAAATTTATTTTAAAAAAATTTAAAAAATTATTTTATATCTCATCTCACACAAATTCCAACATTAAACAATCACTTTATTTCACATCCAACACAATTTTCAATAAATCAATTAATTTTATTTCACACCATACACAATTTTTAACATAATCAACTTACTTTATTTCACATCATACATATTTTTCAAAAATCACTAAAAATTCTAACCAAATCTTATTTTTTTTCTTATTACCAAACAGAGCCAAAGAATGACAAGCACAAAGATTATGATATATGATAGAAATAATGATGCAAGATAAAAATAATGGGTCAATTGCCGAAATCTATTAATGCTAAAGGTGAAGTATAAATTTTTTTTTTTTTAAAAATGAAATATGAAAATAAATTAAATATTTTTTTTAAAATAATATAATATAACAAGATAACATTAAACAATGTCACAAAATTAATTTATTATTATATTATAAAATAACCTAAAAACTTAATAAGTTTAAGGTTTATAAGGAGTGCAATGAAATGTCGTTTATTTTTCTTATATATGAGTTGCAATTTTTAATTTGCTTATATATTAGATTATGATTGGTTTGAGAGCGCTAATCTCTATTTGAATATCATGAGTATTATAATGTTGATATTTATTACTACTTTTATCTAAAATAATATTCATTCTAGAAATTGCTCATCGTATAATCATACATATTTGTTAATTATTTTGGATAAATTATTTTCTAATATTGATTATGTAAATTATCTAATCTTATATCAAAAGTAATTGGTTTTATTTCTATTATTCTATATTATTTTTTCAGAAAAAATATCCTAATAATCTCCATGTAAAAGTTAATGGCTTACTGCCTTTTAACATAGGTATATTTTCTAATTTATGAAATATCATTAAACTTTGGTCGATATTTGCATCTTTTAGCCTTATAGAAAAATTAGGAAATAATTTAAAATTTAATACTTATTTAAAATTATTTAAAAATTTTTAAGATTTAAATAGCAGTATTATAACTTTTTTATAAAATTATTTATATATTATTAAATTAAATATATTTTTTTAAAATAATATAATATAACAAGATAACATTAAACAATGTCACAAAATTAATTTAAACTGCTAAATAACTTAAAAATTTAAGTATTAATCGTTTTCAAATGCAGCACGAAGATTGGTTAGCTTATATAGTTCGGCGTCGCCTTATCCGCCGCTCTAGATTTTATCGTTCCTTCTTGTTTTTTTGGGTTTGTTTTGGTTTTCTTCCCTCCAGGAATGGTGCAGTGAGAGAATTCTTGCAGCATGAGCTCTGAACTGAGCCCAAAAATCGGATATTTGAACCCTTGATTGCATCATTCTAAGCTCCAAATCCGTAACTTGCTTCAATCTCAAAAGGATGGCATCATCAGCCACTCCTACTCCCTCATCCGAGCTCACTTCCTCGTCCTCCCCTAAACTTCTTCTCTACCCAAGGATTTTCCCTGCGAAATCAGAGGTGGGTTTCTCCATTTTTGGCCATAAGTCTCGCCGTAGTGAAGATTTCACGGCTAGGGCCGCCAAATTAGGCGGAGCGCAGGTGAGGAAGAGAGTTGCTCCGGCAGCGGCATCTCTGGGTGGTCTCCTGGGAGGCATCTTCAAGGGCGTGGATACGGGAGAGGCAACCAGGAAGCGCTTTACGGAGACTGTCCGTCTGATCAATGGGTTGGAGCCGGAGATGTCACGGCTCTCGGATTCGGAGCTGCGGGAGAGGACGTCGGTTCTCAAGGAAAGGGCGAAGAACGAGGAGTCGATCGATTCGCTTTTGCCCGTAAGTCGAAATTCTTTCTTTAAACTTGGAAAGGTGCCTTTTTTGCTTTGGATTTTGGAAGGAGTGAGCTGAGTACACCGAAAAATTTTGCAGCCGTTTTCTTTTGTTTATTCGCTCGATTTTCCTTTTGCTGGTGTCTTGTCACATTCAGCTAGCTGGAAACAATGGTTCTCGATGTTGTGGTAGCGATATATTGTAGATTTAAGTCAAATTGTTCAGTGCTTATGTGTCTTATTGAACGATAACTTATACTTCCCATTTTTGATATTATGCTCAAAGCTGGGTGATAAAGGAAAAGGTTGAAGATATATAAGTAAAATGTTGTTAGACAACAATAAAGTTTGCTTTATACTGGGCAATAAAGAAATATACAACGACAATGCTGGAATCCCAAACTACTTGGTATATTTTACGTGCATTTCTCTTTTTTTAATGACTATGCAAAGCAACTCTCCATGATTGCTACGGATTCAAGGCCACCTTTTATAATTCTATCACAAATCATTTTTTGTCAATCTCTCGTCTCTTTAACATTGTGATTTGGGTCCCTTCATGTTTACTTAAATGAAATTATATATAATTAATAATAGACATGGGCTAAATACCTTAAAGGACATTCCCCTCTTCTTATATGCAACTAGGGCATTCTTACCACTCTGACTCACAATCATTTCTAATATGGTCTACTCAAATGTGACCACCAGTTCTTCTCAGTGCCTGCAACTCAGCTACAATAATCTTGTGGATGTTTTGCCAATTAACCGTCAAACATTCACTCCCATGTGGTATGGCCAATCAAATTATAATTTTATAAGAATTTTCCTTCAACTTCGTAGACATGTCCCTATTGCATAGAATATAATAAGTACCTTGTCTTAGTTCTATGATTAACATCCCTTTATAATCCAATTAATATGGCTAATAAACCTGAGGTACTTAAAATTCTTGTATGATGGGGATCATTTTCTATCTAATCTCATTGTATTATTACTTTATTTTTCAATATCATTAAGCCTACAACACCATACTCTTTTGCTTCTACTCAATTGGAAAACCTTTGCTTCTGAGGTGCTTCTTCAACATTTTTACTTTTGATTAGTTTCTTCGCAAGTCACATTTATTAGAATTATATCATCCGCAAAAAGCATGCACTATAAAATATCACATTGAATATGCTTAGTGTACCCATTATAATTAAATTAGAAAGATAAGAACTCAAAGCAAAAACCTCAATGTAGTGTAATCATAAGAGAAAACTAGTTCAAACTATCGTCTATAGCTCTTATATTAGTAGTCACTCTATCATACATATTTTTAATGATATTAATAAACTTGATGTATATTTTTCTTTTTTCCAATGACCACCAACCTTCTCCGTACTATCATATGCCTTTTCAAGCACAAAACAAGTTAAATGTACTATATTTGTGGTATGTCTTTTTAATCTTTGTTCAATTGCTCTCTCTCATAGAGTTTTAAAAAATAGCTCGTAAGTTTTATTCCTTTATGATTACAACAATTTAATGTTCCCTTGTTCTCTTCTTTCACTCATCAAATATTCTTTGCCTTGAGTATTTTATTAAAGAGTCCCTTAAGCCACTTAGCACCAGAGTCACCTATACACTTCTACACTTCGATAGGGATCCCATAAGGCGTGAACAATAGTGGGCTTCATCTTTTTTTAAACCGATTTCACTTCTCTACTGTAATTTTGATTTTTCTTATTATGGGTAATCAAATCTCCAAAATTATGTTGATCCTCTTCATTGAAGGGTGTGTAAAAATATGTTCTTCAATCTCTCTTGTATTACTTTATTTTTTAGTAATTTGCGGCCACTTTAGCTTGTGCGAGATGTAAATAATGATAATCGGGTGTTTAACATGGAAATATGATTGTTTTAGGTGTTATGTTTATAGTTGTCCCTAATCTTTCAAGTGTTCTGCTCTAGCCTTTTTTTTTTATTTATGTGCTCTAGCCTTTTTTGCAAAGCTTTTAGATGTACTTTGCAGGATTTGCTGCATGTAGGCTAGGTACAGATATTAACTACTGTAATGGATATTGCAAGCTGGAGCATTATGGATCTGGTAGAAAGCTAAGCCTTTGCAAAGCTTGTACAGCAACTAGTTTGATTAGAATTTAACCTCTTCAATGTTCTGTTTGCAGCAAAGATTTTTTAGATTACTCTATTTAGTAGATGCTATATTATTGCTGAAGATTTAATTTTGTTGCTGATTCTTCCTTTTTACTAAGCTTAATGCAGTTATACTAAGCTCATGGATTATTTGTCAGATACCTCCTTCAAAGCTCAGATCCATTGAATGGACAGGCTAATAAATAGCTCCTTCCTGAATTGACAATTTCATCTTCACTTATTCAAACTTGTCGATGTATTGGTTTGTCATTATAGAATTATCTTCTTCTAATTGCCTTATTCTCTCATGTATTGTTCACCAGCTTGTGATGAAAGTATACTTAGTTCAAAGCTATGCGTAGTTATTTTTGTTTCTTTGATCTCTTTTTGGCAGGAAGCATTTGCTGTGGTAAGGGAAGCATCCAAAAGAGTTCTGGGCCTTCGCCCTTTTGACGTGCAGTTAATAGGCAAGTTTAAGACATTGTTTTGCATTTTTTGTCAGGTTCTTGGAGTGAAAGAAACAGTTTTCACCAGTTTTGAGTGATGAAATACATTTTCACCCATCAAATATTTTCAGAAAATTCTCTGATGCTATGATTGTGTTCTGTTTTTCATCAAAAAAGAACAACAAGAACCACAGAGCCTTAATCAAAAACTTATTGGGCTTGACCACATGAATTTCATATCCTGATCATCCCTAGTAAATTTTGGCCATCCTCTATCTATTTACCTTTGTGATTGGATCCCCTTATATTTACATATCTGGGCCTATTTAAGTCAATAATAGATGTGGTTAAATCGCCTTAAATGTCACTTCATCAACTTATCCTCTATTAGTGTCGCACCATTTCTCTTCCTAATACAATTATTTTAATGCATAACCAGTATAGTGAGACCATTCACTATATGAACATATGGATCTCAACTACAGTTTTCTCATGGATATTTTGTCACTAACTATCCAACATTTACTACTATGTAGCATAGTTACACATTTTACAAAACTCTGTCGAACACCTCCACTTTATAGCCATCCTGCCTTGAATGTTTGAGTATAGCTACAAATTTACAGTAGATATTTTTTGCTGAATGTTTGCAATGTAGGTGGGATGGTTCTTCATAAGGGAGAGATAGCAGAAATGAAGACGGGAGAAGGGAAGACGCTTGTTGCTATTCTTCCAGCTTACTTAAATGCCTTGACTGGGAAAGGGGTTCATATCGTGACAGTGAATGATTACCTTGCTAGGCGCGATTGTGAATGGGTTGGCCAAGTTCCTCGATTTTTGGGACTGCAGGTTGGCCTAATCCAACGTATGTTACATCCTTGTAATCATCCAATCTATTAAATCCATTGTTCCTTTCCTCAAATTTGTTGTTTCATCAGCAATTTGTATTTCTCAAACATGCTCATTTCTTGGTATTTTGTTTGTAAATGATTTATTTGTATCAGCAGCGTGTAATTGTTCGTTTTCCATTATCATCATCGTTTATTTTGTAGAAAATATGTCAAGCGAGCAAAGAAGAGAGAATTACTTATGTGACATAACGTATGTCACAAACAGTGAACTTGGTTTTGATTATCTAAGAGACAATCTTGCCATGGTACTGAGCTTCAACTAGTTTAGTTACTATATCTTTTAATTAGCCTTTCTCATCAACATTCTTCAAGAGTTATTTGCTTGTTTCTTCCTAAATATTTTTGCATTTTTCTGAATTTGCAGACTGTTGGTGACCTAGTCTTGAGAAGATTTAACTACTGCGTGATTGATGAGGTTGATTCTATACTTATTGATGAAGCAAGAACACCATTGATCATCTCAGGTCCTGCCGAAAAACCTAGTGATCGTTATTACAAAGCAGCAAAGATTGGTGAAGCTTTTGAGAGAGATATACATTACACGGTGCGTAACAAATAGTCCCAAGTTCCTTGAAATGTAAAGACCATGCAATATTTGTGCCACTAATTATTAAAAATTTTAATACAAATATTCTTCAGCTTTAAAGCAAAGGCCAAAAAGATGATAACGACCCATGACAACTAATATTCAGCATCTGACATTTAATGCAAACCTTTCTTTTCTGTCATTTACTGAATTATTTCATTTCAGGTTGATGAGAAGCAGAAAACTGTCCTACTAACAGAGCAGGGTTATGAGGATGCTGAAGAAATTCTGGATGTGAAAGATCTATATGATCCTCGAGAGCAATGGGCATCATATGTTATAAACGCTATCAAGGCGAAAGAACTCTTTCTCAAGGATGTAAACTACATTGTTCGTGGAAAGGAAGTTCTCATTGTTGATGAATTTACTGGTCGGGTTATGCAGGTGAGTTCCAAGTTCCAACGTAGAGCCAGAGGATTTGGTGTAAAATTGTGCTGATTTAGATGATTGTTCTGTAGATTGAGAAATTAATGTACATTCATGACATTTTAAAAGGTTAGTTGTTCTGATGTTGTTATTGATTGGGTCTGTTACTAGAAGTCCACCTCGGATTAGGTCCATTGCTTATAAGTCTATCAAAGACAACTGTATTGTCCTCTTAAAGGTCCTCAAGTTTGGAAATTATATCATTTATGCCTATCCATTATTAAGTTCTCTTTTTCTTGGGGGTAAATCCAGTGCCAAAGTCCTGCAGGTTGAGCCAGTGAAGAGCATTGCCTAGAGCTGACTATCATCTCTCTCTTTCTCTCTCTTCCCCATTATCCCTTCCTCTCCAAACCCCTCCAATTTATGACTTTTTTTTTATTGTATACTAATTTTTGTAGTCTTAAGAACTGTCTGAATCTATATTCAAGAATTGCTAGTGTTATCTTTTGCTACTAATTTGGCAGGGCAGAAGATGGAGTGATGGACTTCATCAAGCAGTAGAAGCCAAAGAAGGATTGCCAATTCAAAATGAAACTATTACTCTTGCCTCTATTAGCTACCAGAATTTCTTTCTTCAGGTAATCGGATAATTCGCTGCTGTTACATCCACAAATGCAAAGTTCTACTGGAAGATAAATTATTTCCATTAAAACGATTAGTGGGAAATATGTGCAGTCTTTATGAAGATCTATCATACCCCTAAAGTATGCACCTGTTATTTGATAATTTCAACATTTTCCTTGGTCAATTCACCCAGCATGTGATCTTGTTTTTTTATGGCTTAAACTAATCTGTCTGTTTAATTTTGTGATGATCTCTTCCATGTTCATTTCTAATTTTGGCGCTAGTTACATGACTCTTGCAGTTTCCCAAGCTTTGTGGCATGACCGGCACTGCAGCTACCGAGAGTGCAGAATTTGAAAGCATATATAAGCTGAAAGTTACAGTAGTGCCAACAAATAAACCAATGATAAGGAAGGTATTCAATCTTTTGATCCTTATTTCTTTTAGTTCTTGCTGCAGTGAAATTCTAGTATGACCTCATTTAGAACTTGCACATCAAGTCTCGTTTTATAAGTTACAGTCTGTTGGTAAAGTGGCTAAATTGTGGCATTTTTTGTCAATTATGTGGATGAAGTTAGTTGTTTATGTTGGAATTTGTATGCATAAGATGTAAGAATAAATTTTGTTGCGACCAATTTAGCATCACAAATAGATTCCTCTGCAAAATCCTAATCTCTTTCATTTCTTTCTAAAAGCTCAGAGATAAATGACTGTTTTTCTAACCTCGTGAAAGCCCACTTTTTCCCCTTTTGCAGGATGAATCTGACGTAGTTTTTAGGGCAACTACTGGTAAATGGCGCTCTGTTGTGGTCGAGATTTCAAGAATGCATAAGATTGGTCGTCCTGTGCTTGTCGGTACAACTAGTGTTGAGCAGAGTGATGCTTTGTCAGAACAATTGGATGAAGCTGGAATTATTCATGAGGTTAGTCACTTCTCTGTTTGCATATTTGGGTAATCTTCTCGAGATTATTGATGACTCTGGAGAAACTATTTTGCTGCTCCTCGTTAAAGCTACTAATACGAGATACTCTGTTTACGTGCTTCATACTACTGAAAGATAATTAATTTGAAACTACCTCTAGACTTGATGAACCTAGCTGAGTAATATTGCAGATTCAGTTTGATTCCAAGTCAACAGTGAGTTGGATTTCTTTCTTTTGAATTTAGTGTTTTTTTCTTTTTGTTTAGAAACCTTACTATATTCCATATAGTATTTACAGCTCAGGGCATTATAAGACAATTGGTATGGTTTTAGAACCTAAAGTGATGGCATAGCTTGCCTTTAGATTGTTAAACATTCTCGAGGCATATGCTGTGATCATAACTATCTAGACATGTAGCTTGAAGCCAAGTCTCAGTAGCAGAAGTTGTAAAAAGTAATAATCCGGTCACTTTTTTTTATTTGGAATGACACAGGACTGCAGTAACATTCCTTACGATGTCTTTGTGAGATATTTCTCCCTATTTAAGTTACAATCCTTAGTGATTTTACTTGTTGTGCTCAGAGCTCATTATGCCAAGATTTAATTCTAATAAGGTTAATTATTGGCAGCTCCCTATAACTTTTGAAAATTCTTCAATTTCAGGGCCCTACACTTTATAGAAAGTAATGATTGGATCCCTCCATTTATCAGTCCCAAGTCTCTCTCTCTCTCTCTCACAATTGGAACCATCTTGCATAATATACATCCACATCCTCTCCATTCTTTCCCTCAAGTCTTGTCATCCACACTGATGTGTTCTCCTCTCACTGATGCTGTCTCCGGTGCGTCCACTGGCCGTAGTCACCACTGCTCAACATCTACCCTTCCCCCTTCCTCACAGTGAATCATCATCACCACTTTTGACATCATCACCACTTTTGACTTCATCCACTATGACACTTGCTGTCATTTCTGCTCGATAAGTTTTCTTCCCGAGGATCCCCAACTTCAAGTGATGGTTCACCCATGCTGCTGCCGCTGCATCCATGTTTTGTCCAATCTCCTCCTCTCCACTGATCCATTCATTTTATTCCGCCAGCAACTCTGACTGCATCATGATTAAAAAGAGAGTGCAAAGGCAAGTTTGATATTTCAACAAATTCAACTGCCACCTCAAAGCAGTTTTTTATTTTCCGTAGAAGTTAGTTGTCATTTGGATATGGAAAACATTAGAAAAGACTGTTGTAGAGTAAATAATAAAGTTTAAGAACCTGATCGTTGCTTTCAACATGGGCCTTATTGAAGGATTTTCAAGAACGTGGACCAATTTGATAGGCACCTTAAATTATAAGAACCTTTCAGTAAGGTATCCATTCTAATATTTGAGTTCCACATGTGGTCGCTTTTCAGTTCATGCACTTGTCTTGTCAAATTCACTAAAAGCTGCTTCAACCTTGGTCAGCATGCTTTGAGTAGCTACTGAAAAACATCTGCTTTGACATGATCTAGAAAAATTGCTGAAAATATAGTGAAGAATGAATGAAATGATGGGCACGGGCGTAGTCTCGTAAAACAGTTGAACTGCATCTCTCTTTTTTAAGCATATGACTAACAGAGCTAAAAGCCTAAAAGTAAGGGAGATGTAAAACAATCTGTTGCCTCAAATTATTTGTTGGTTTAAAAATACTTAATTGAATGTTTGTAATAGTTGGATGCAGCTTCTGTTTTACAAAAACAAATTCTTGCAAGGAATGCTATGTGAGGGCAATCTATGGATGGCAACTAACATTTTTATAGCTAAAACAATCACGCACTAAAGGAAAGGAAAAAACACTTGAACATTAACAAATAATTAGTTGTTTTGAAATTAACTTTCTTTTTAACAACCTCTTTTACACAAATTTCAATGAACTTGTTCCTCATTTTTAAAGGTCCTTAATGCAAAGCCAGAAAATGTAGAGAGAGAGGCAGAGATTGTAGCACAAAGCGGCCGGCTTAGGGCAGTTACTATAGCCACAAACATGGCAGGCCGTGGAACGGATATAATCCTTGGAGGTAATGCCGAGTTCATGGCAAGGTTAAAGTTGCGGGAAATGTTGATGCCAAGGTAATATCCTTTTTTACGATTTTTTTGAAACAATTGTTTCCTTGTTGTGGTTATTTTACTAAATTTCTATTGAAAACTCCAATGTTAGAAAACATAATAATTATAATCATAAGAACAGATGTTATTGACTTATCTCCTTCCTATTACGCCCTTACCAGCAGTTACCACAATATTATGTTTTGAATTTATGTGTTTAACTTATTCTTTCATATTACGTTGAAACTTTGGCCTTTAATTGTATTGATAATTTGAGTACAAAATTACATGCATATTGTATTTTCGTGCTTTTTATTTACACGATCCTTCTTAAAAAGGTCAATTAACCACCTTATGTGAAAATTCTATATTTAAGCCTATCTATCAATGGTTACTTTATGTAATCTTTGTGCAAACAATTCCAGTTTCATTCTGCATGTTTACTTCAATTTTTTGCAAATCTTGATATTTGAACTCTTAACTAAATTACTTTTGATTTATCCTTTCTTCGTAGTTCTAGCAAGTAATGCACTCAACGTCATAGTACATAATGTAATCTTTTTTGTGCATATCAAAACCATCTAACTATGAACAACCATATTTCTACAACATAAATCTTGTTGTTTAGTAATTGCCTTGACATTAGGGTTGTTATCGATCCGATTTCTAGCCGAGCCAGTGTGGGCTCGAGATGGGACAATAAATTTTGTAATGGCTCGAAATCGAATCGAAGATCATTATGTTTTGAATTTGAAACAACTCGAATCGATTCAAATTGATTTTAATCTACCTTGAACTCATTTCAAGCCAGCTTGTAATGCATAGTCTAATTAAAATTTTATTTCATTATTAGAATGATAGTTAATTTTGTATGAATCTCCTAGAATATTTAATCACAAAAGACTCACAGCCTTTCTTTATAAGGCACTTTCTCTGAGAAGCTTTCCATACTCATAAAGGGATACTAAATTTCATACTTGTTTTGAAACAAAATTTGATAACATAATACTCGGATCGACGAGGTCATATAGTCACAAGGAGAATCGCTGAAATAATAAATCACTAATCAACAGCCAACGATTTATAATATTTGAAACAATATATAATATAAACTCAAAATTATTATTAACTTTTTAAATTGATCTGATCTAGAACTGGCTCAGTCCAATTCTGTGTTGGCGTAAGATCGGATCAAAAGAACACTGACGCAAAAAAGGGCTCATTAATTGGCTCGTTTAGATCGAGTCGATTTTAACTAAAACCAAAGTCCGATTCAACTTCCTAGCGATCTTCAAGCAAAATTAATAGTCCTACTTGACATTCATATCCATCTCAACATCATTATTTTTGCTAAACATTTAGGTGATTTGTACCTTGTGAATATCCTAAGCCTTGATTTAATATTATCTTAGTGTTATATCATGTAATCTAAATATCATGACATCTAGATATCATCTTTTGAGTGTTAATTTCATAAGTTTTAGAAGGTTATTTATGCATGTCATTAAACCAAATAATTATTTTCTTTAAATAATAGGACATAACACCGACATAACATTAAACCAAATGACCCCTAAATTAATTCATTTAATTAGCACTTTCAAACAAGAAGTGGTAGATGTATACACTTCCATTGTTATAATGGCTCTTATAGTTCAGTACTCGTGCAGAATCGTGAAACCTGTAGAAGGATTTGTTTCTGTGAAGAAACCACCACCGAGAAAGACTTGGAAGGTGCACAAATAACTACATTAAACAAGAGTAAATCCCAGTTTGCTGACCAAATGCATACTTAGATCTTTGAATGCGACATTTGCAGGTTAAGGAGAGCTTATTCCCGTGTGAACTCTCTCCAGAGACCGTTTCTTTAGCAAAAGATGCTGTTGAATCAGCAGTCAAAAGCTGGGGCCAGAGGTCATTAACTGAGCTTGAAGCAGAAGAACGACTCTCTTATTCTTGTGAAAAGGTTTCCATGCTATTTTCTACATTTGTTTTGGCTATTTTTGGAGTTTTATTAATGTGCAGAGATTTTATTTTTACATGTTTTCGGTTTTTAGTATTGGATTAACTTATCTTCATGAATGGATATTTTCTTCATGAACTTTCTGAAGATACTTGATGCTTAAATCCATATAAGTTCCTTTTTTGAATCAGTAAGAGGAAGATGTTTAATTTAACTGGGGCTGTCCTTGAACTCATGACCTCAATATTAAATTTCAACCTCCCTTCTCGCCTATCAGCTTATTTATATGAAGATCTTAGAACAGCAGATTGGCCACTTTTTGAATTTATAAAATTAAATAAGCAATAACAAAACTCGGTATTACAGAGAATGTTGAGATGTATAGGAAGTCTGGAAACGGTAGATCATATTTGGGAGAGTTTAGGAGAAATGTTTAATGCATATAAGTTAAATTTTGAGTGGTATGACCATCTATAATGAGAACTGCACGATGCCCCATTAAGTCGAACAGAACTTTGGGAGGAAAAAAATGAGAAAAGGGCCAAGACAAATTAACTTGATTGTAGGTTAAAATGTAAAAAAAAACTGATATGTTGCATTGTGAATGAATAATTGATGGAAAAGGATTCATAAAGCCGTCAACATCAAGTTGGGATAAAGCTATTGATAAAGATGCTTCTTTTAGACTCTACGGATTTAGGTTTTGATGTCATACATAATACTCAAATCAATATTGTGCATTGATATACCCAAAATAGGCTTAAGAGTTTTGGGTTAATAAAATGACTAATCATTAGTGTATTATGTTATTAGGATTGATGGAGTTGATCAATTATTCCAAAAGCTTGAGGAAGGGTGCTTTTCTTATTATACTACACACATACAATTCCCGTGAGTCGAGCCTATTGGGCCTCTGGGCAAAAGAGAGAGCTGGGCACTCGCCCCACCAATTCGCTTTAAACTACACACTGTCAGGGACTCGAGGTTCCAACACTTGACTCGCTCTGATATTAGTTGTTAGGATTATTAGCACTGATTAACTATCCTGAAAAATCAAGTTAATAGGAAGGATGAAACCATTTCTTTTATTAGACTGCAAGCATACTGCGCCCACAAGTCGAACCCACCTAGCCTCTAGGAAAGACAAGAAGTTGAGCATTCGCCTTAATATATTGAACCCAAGCAAGATATGATCCCCTTACTCTATGCTTCCTAGGTCATAAGACTCATCTTTTGGTGAGGGAACCAAGATGATAGAAATAAATGCTTTTTGAACAAGGCAATTAAAATTTCCTACTTCCTACTGCTAGTCTTTTTTTTTTTTTTGAAAGGTACTGCTAATCTTTTGCTGTCGGAATTGTTTGCATGTTTGTTGTGATTACTAGTATTTCTTTACAAAGAATTCTCTTAGCAAAAATTATGATGGCTACATGTTTGTTTTAATAAAAGGTATATTATAGGGGCCCATCAAAGATGAAGTCATAGCCGAGCTGAGAAATGCATTCTTAAAAATTGTGGTTCAATATAAGATCTACACAGAAGAGGAGAGAAATAAGGTGTTTCTCATATTCACCTAACTGTGATTTTAAATGGCTACTTTTACATTGATGGTACCACATCCATTTTATAATTTCCTTCCGCAATGTAGGTTGTGCAAGCTGGTGGACTTCATGTGGTGGGAACAGAACGGCATGAATCTCGAAGAATTGATAATCAGGTTATGTTCTCCTAAATGCACCAATTTATGGGCACGGCTTTAGGAAAAGATGTGATGGATATGCAATTTTGGATGATAATTGACATAAACAATCAGTTCATTATTCAAATTATACAACATCAGCTCTGTCTGTATTGTGATCTGATCTATGATATACATGTAAAACAGATCTGATCTATGATAAGCATTTAGAGAGGAAAAAAACTGTCATGTAGAATCATTTTGTATTGGTTATATACAGCTTCGTGGCCGTAGCGGGAGGCAGGGCGATCCTGGAAGCTCGCGATTCTTTCTTAGCCTTGAAGATAACCTATTTCGAATCTTTGGTGGAGATCGGATACAGGTGCTTGCCTCTCTCATTCGACTCATAATATAATCATGAAATGGCAAATTGCTGATTATAATCTCTGTCGTGGATCATTTATCATCTTTAAATCTAGAGATAGACATGGTGAGTTGTTCCTGGTATTAATGTTGTAAACATTCTAGAGCACTTTATTTCACTTGATTTATTTGAATGAAAAAACTTAATTTGTGCAGTAAGAAAATGAAACTATTACTGGTTCCCGGAAACATATCTTTTGTAGGGTTTGATGAGAGCTTTCAGAGTTGAAGATCTTCCGATTGAATCTCAAATGCTGACAAAAGCACTAGATGAGGCTCAAAGGAAGGTTGAGAACTATTTCTTTGATATTCGGAAGCAATTATTTGAGTATGACGAGGTCTTGAACAGTCAAAGGGATCGAATCTACACAGAAAGAAGGCGAGCCTTGGAATCTGATAACCTTCAGTCTCTTGTTATAGAATATGCTGAGCTAACTATGGATGATATATTACAGGTATCTTATCAACCACCTTTAGCCACATTAACACTTATGGATTTCTTTCTATAATTTCTTATCTGGTAATAGTCGTGTTTGGGATGGTTCAATCCGGGCCTACGTATTCTCTTCAATACCCAAGCCTTACCCGGTCTGACCCAACCTGACCATCAGGTTGATTCTTTGAGCCTAAGCCTGTCGATGGTTACGGTGAGCCAAAAATCTTATAAATCAGTTCATGAAACATAGAGAGTATTTAGCAAAAGGAGATAGGTTGGCTTGCGGGGAGAAAGAATCTGATATAAAGATAAGGACTATAGGCATTTCAGTTTGAGTTGGTTCAGTTCAAGTAACTAATGCACAAATTTGGCCAAGAATTCAGTCAGGTCAGGTCAGGTCGAGTTAAGAAGTTGGCCATACTTTAATGCCCAAGGATGGAGTTGATCATGTTGGGTCAAATTTGTCCATCTAATCTTGAGCTCCACTAATTTTGGTCCACAGAAATGCACTAAGCTTTTTCAATCAATTTGACCTTTGTTATGTCATGTTTACAGGCAAATATTGGTCCAGATTCTCCCAAGGAAAGCTGGGAACTTGATAAACTCATAGCTAAACTTCAACAGTGAGATACATTCTTCCTTATTTTGTGCTACTCATAACTTTTTTTTTGGTACTATTAAGACTTTTACTTCTGCATTTGGTTTGAATCGGCCACTATTAGAGGTGTCTTACCCTAAGTTTGAACTAACAGGTACTGTTATCTTCTAAATGATTTGACCCCAGAATTACTGAGAAATAAATGTTCTAGCAACGAGGACTTGCAAGAATACCTTTGTCTTCGAGGTCGTGAAGCCTACTTCCAGAAAACTGTGAGTTCAATTTTCTTATTCATCTCTTATCCAATTTCACTTAAAAGGTGATTTGGTCATATCTATTAACCACCTATAAGAGCTCCTGTAAGTAAAAGAGGGAATCCAACTCACGACATTAAACAGATGACCAAAAGTGACTGATATGCTCATTACACATAACCTTCAATCAATTGTGCGCTGTCTGAAGAAGCGAAAACCATGTAACCGAGCCAAACAAGTTTGGAATTAATGCTATGTTGTTTTGTTGTAGTATAATAATCTACAGGACTGATTCTAGAGTCCAATTTCAGGAAATGGTGGAGAAGGCAGCTCCAGGACTAATGAAGGAAGCTGAGAGGTTCCTCATCTTAAGCAACATAGACAGGCTATGGAAAGAGCATCTTCAGGCAATTAAGTTTGTCCAGCAAGCTGTTGGCCTTCGAGGTTATGCGCAACGAGATCCTCTTATCGAGTACAAGCTTGAGGGCTACAACCTCTTCCTCAATATGACAGCACAAATTCGTCGAAACGTCATATATTCTATTTACCAGGTCTGTCCGTGCATAGAAGTGTATAAATCAAAGCTCATAGTAATATATCTAATGTGAAATCACTCCATGTAATGCAGTTCCAACCAGTAATTGTGAAAAATGAGAAAAAAGAAGAGAAATCAAAGAAAAAGGAGTCAAAAGAGAGAGAAAAAGGAAGTGATGCTAACCCTATTGGAGCTACACAAGCTGCATCTTAAGCTTTTTGATAAAGGAGGGCGGCAGCTTCTCTTCATGATGAATGACTAATGCTGGCAGGCAAATATAAAGTTGGCAGAGAGCTTTTTTGTGTAAAATTTATGCATCAGGGGATTTAATGTTGAATAATTGCATTCCACTAGATGCATGTTAAGTCAGATATGTATATATCAGTTCGAGTGTAAGGTTTCTCCATGTAATATGATATTAATTAAACAATTATACACCGTATACATATCAATATGTTTACTCATCCATGCAAATTTAAAACCATGACATCAAAATTTACATTATTTCACATGTATTGTTCTTGTAAATATTAATAACAAAGGATTGAGTAAGCTCAAAAGCCTTTTCAGGTTGAATGATTTTAAGTCGAGCTAATTTAACTCAATTATTTTGAATTTGAGTTCAAATTGGTGCAAGCTTGCTCAATTCCTATCGTTCACAACCCTAACAGGTTGGATATTAGATATTTAAAATGTGACATTGCAAAATGCTTTAATCTTCTTATCAGACCTTCCAAATCATTTGACATAGATTTCTGGTAACCCTTCATTTATGTCAATTAATTAAAGCAAGTAGACAACAGAGAAGCCTACTAAGCAGCATGTCCTAGTCATCCTGTCAATGTAGTTGAGTAGAGAACGGGAACAACACCTAAAGTACTGAATATAATAGAAACTTAATAAGCATCCTACCTTTCAAAAAAACATAGCAGTTGGCACTAAAAAGATGGCAGCTGAAATGCAATAAACAATGAGAATAGCTAGAGCTGTCCCATCATGTTTGGATCTCAAAACTAATTAATCCAATTTAATCCACTCAATTCCATAGTGATGCAAAATCAGGTTGTTCATAATAAATTGATTTGAATGAAAAATGACTCAAAAGTATGCATAAACACATTAAAAATTTCAAAGTGGACATATTGATAGTACTTAAAGTGTATATATTATTGAGAAAAGCAATGACTAGATGGCTTGGGTGTGACTGTTACTGGATTAGTACCATCGTTCTGTCTGACATAACTCTAAGTGGGTGTGCCATTGTCCAAAAAAATGTTGAATTTGACTCATGATTGTGTGCAACATAATAAGTGAATAGATTGTGTCATTTCTATCAGCTTAAGCTTTTAAAAAAGTTAATAGCGCTAAAATCCTAACAACTAGTATCAGAGTAAGTCTCGAGTTTAAATCCTGACAATACGCTGAGAGGAAAGATTATTGAGAAAAGCAATAACTAGATGGCCTGGGGTGATTGTTATTGGTTTAATGCTATCGTCTTGCTTGACACAACTCTAGCTGGATATGCCACTCAAAAAATGTTGATTTCTACTCGTGAACGTTATATACACAATATAATAAATAAATTAGTTATGTCATTTCTATCAACTTAAGCTTTTAAGAATGCTGATAGCACTAAGGATCCTAACAACATACATATCCTATAAATAGTGCAGACATATTGAAGCATACATACACATGCAATACATAAAACATATTCTTTGCATTAAGAATAGTGTTTGTACTATTTATACGCACACATGTTCAATACAAGACATAAAGCTGATAGCTCAGGTTCATAGTTCATTCAACTAGAAAATTGGCTTGCTGACTTGCTCAAACTTGACTTGCCGTCATACAACAATGTGCCAGTTATATAAAATGCCAGCCCATGGCAGGAATTCATATAACAAAGGAAAGCTTATGTACCTGGCAGTGAACGTGTATGCATTTTCTGTATCTGACTATTATTTGCAGGAACACATACAAATTTATCATTCAAAATGGTGCCATTTTTGTAATATTAAACTTTAGATCGTGGTATGCTTGTGACTCAAATAAATTGGAATTTAAATGTGTAAATGCAAACCTGCATAGTGTCATGTATGCAATCGATATGAGTCATTCGACAAACAGCTGATATTAACACTAACCTGTGCAGAGACTGATAATGCACTCCTGGGATGTGGAACAATCTAGCAAAAACTTAGGTAGCATTGCCTATTGCCCTCAAAAGAAAGTTAAAAATATTAACAAAAGAATGAGTGAATTACTTTTATCAATGGAAACTAACCTTGTCAATACCATAAATAAAACTGAAACAGCCACCAAATGCAGTTCATAATGGCAGGAGAGAAATCAATGAGAGGTTAAAATGCTGGATTATGAAATGCTTTCAAAAGCATTAGTATACCCAATGCATTATAAAATTGAAGTGTTACAAAATCTCAAACATTTTATGAATGAATTACATACGTAATAATGAAATCTTCTGTATTTACACATTTAACATCATGATCCTTATATATTTAGGTACATGATACTCTAATTCTATTAAACAACTCAAATCAGATATCCTTTACTATTGATACCCAACTTTATTTATTTAGAACCTAAGCAACACAATGTCCAGTTAGAGTTGTTTAAAGAACTTGATATCCTCTACACATAAATACGGAGATTAAGATATTAAATGTATAATGTAAAACTTCCATTCTATAGACATTTCTATGAATTTGCCAACAATCTACTGTCAAGAGAACTGTTAATGAGCAATTCACACTTGCTTAATTAACAATCCTTTCTTAATTGAAGTAAAAGGCAATAGCCAATAGTGAACGGGCAGAAAAACAAATTTTCCATAACTTTAAGTATGATACATTATATCTGGAAAACACCAAACTACATCACATATGACGGTTAAAAAAAAAGTTCTATCACAGCAATCGACTAACAAGAATTTATCAAGAAGACTAGATAACCATGTAATTTATGATGACAACTAGGAAACAAACATTTATGAAATTCTGATATTTACACATTGCACATATCAAGAAGCTGAAAACCTAAAGAACTCCCCAGTACTACTTAAAAATAATGGAGACATTTCATCAGTTGTTTACTTGAAATTCACCAACGCATTTCCAAAAGACCAAACAATACTTGATAATTGAAGCTCGACCCTGTTCATGGAACTTTCTTTGAGATGAACTAAGAGAAACAATTACAAGCATGAAGATGTATTAAGAGGAAAAACATTTCACTCGACTTATCATGGAGCTACATACAGCCTCAAAGGAAGTCTTATCCATCTAAGCCATAATTAGCAACAAGATTAAGCACTGTCCACACTTGAAGACAATTGACACATCAAAGCTTTCTGATTCCATAAGCCTAGTGAACCCATGTACATAAGGTATGCAGAGAAATTTCCATCAAGTTCTACTTTAAAACTTCAATGCGAGAGGCATTCCACCTGACATTTGTCGTATTATGTATAAAAAACAAATAGCAGTCATAAGGAAAACTTTGCGGATTAAGCTAAATGTATATCAATGTTTCAGTAAAATGTTACAGCTGAAGCCTGAATACTGGCATGAGACATTTCTTGATTTGAAGTACAACTTGGCAACAAGTAACAACATTTCAATAATAAGACTACTACTAAAAGATGTCCCTGCGTTCCACCCATGCAGTTCCCAACTGAAGTAGAAACTATGTTACAAGTACAAACCTCAATTGAATAAATGACCGTCCTTCACCGTATCATAAAGCACATAAAAAAATCAAAGTTTTTCTGTCAATCTAATCATAAAAGAATTGACAGACACACTATCTAGGATTATCCAAGAAGATTCAAACAATTCATGAAAGTACTCGGAGCCAATTTCCTCAGCAGCAGTTCTAAATGCAATTCCAAATGAGTTACCTTTGATGGCCCCAAGCCGTGGCTTGCCACAAACACCAACTATCAAGACCTTCCCAGGCTCCTTTGCCAAACAGGCACAGATCAAAGGCTTCATCTTTGCACCCCTCTCCTTCAAAGCATCCATTAGAAAGTAGCAAAATTTGGTAAGAGCCTGTGGGTAACGCAACCGCTCGGTATCCACAGGGTCTTCGAGCTTTATCCAGCGAAATTTTCTGCTGCTTCTAATACATCCACTCTTTGTAATTGCAGAACTCCCTTGCCTGAGAATAGCCCTCTGTATTTCAATAGCGTTTTGCATTCCCTTTCGGAGGTGATCAAGGTTACTCAACGAAAGGGCGGAGTAAGCAACCCAAAATTGTTCAGCAATTGATGTTTCCTTCTTTGTTTCTACCAATGACTCAAGCAACGCTGTGGTCCCATAAACAACATCAGCGGCCGAGACCTTTGAGCTATACCCATATGTTCTGAGGAAACTACGGTAATAGAACTCTGTCAAGCCATATTCAGGTAAGAAATGATCAAATTCATGTTTCATTCTCTGCTTCACTTCCATGCTCATATACTGGAACTTCTTCTGGCAGTCTACAAGAGGGAAACCCATCCTTGCTAATAAAAGTTTGAGCTTCTTCAAGCCATTGTCACTCCAAGTCTTCAGTTTGGTTGCAATATAAGAAGAACAAAGCATTGATTCAAATAAATTCCACTCCCTTAGAAGCATAAGTCGTGGCTCATCCTCATAGAAAATTCGAGAATTCTCTGGTGCTTGAATCTGAGTGCCATCTTTGAGCGTTATGGAAGTGACAGTATCGAGATTCCCTGAGCTGTTAATATGCTGCTCTAGTTCCATCACCCCAGTTTGATACCTTTCATTGGTTAGCCTTTCGTGTACAAACTGATCAGTAAGAGAGACACAAGCCAACCAGAGGAGCTCATTAGTGTTCTTCCTCAGTGAATGAGCAAGCTCAAACATCAGAAAACCAGATGGTTTTCCATGAAAAGTTCCCAATTTATAATACTCCGACTTAAGCTTTCCATAGAGCTTCACTGGGTCTGATGCCGAATCTTCCGAGAGCCTCTGCGGTTTTCCGTTCTCCTCGTCGACCTCATTCTCACTGTCACTGTCATCATCACTATCACCCTCAGCGCAAATCTCATCATCACTATTCAAATCAGACGCGTTTGCGAGAGCTGAGACATCGAAATCATAAGACAAATCGGCTTGATGCTCATCATCCTGGGTATAAAGGATAATCACCTGATCATTCTGCTTGCTAAGGTTGTGGAGGTGAATTGGACGGTGACTATCAATGACAAAAACTCGGACCCCTGGTCTAAGCTTTAGTAGCCGGCGTAGGTCCCGGTGACAGCCCCAGTTGATGAGAACCAGAGAAATGCTCTCATTGGAGTTATGGAGATTCAGACCAGCAAATTTCTCGATGTCGTTGAACGACGACACAGGGTACACAGAGTACCGGAGTGAGTCGGATGAGAGGATATGGATTATGATCTTTAGGGCACAGAGTGAATCAGCATCTGAAGCTGATGGAAAGATGAGCAGAGGAGAGGAAGATGAGGCGGATGCAGCATCTCGCAGCACAGCATAGAAAGTTTCAACTCTGAGCTCCCTCACCATAATTCTCACTTCCTTTAACTGAAAATTAACAAAACCTCAAGCTTTAACATAAGATCAGCAATCCTCTCGGCCAAAAGCACATTCAATAGACGAAGGGAAGTGCGTCACCTGCTGTCCTGCTATCGCATGAGGGCGGCGGGGCTAGCGACGGGAGTCGTCGGAATAGCGCCACAAGTCAGGCGATCATCGCTGCAGATCCGGATGGGAAAGGCGGGACGGGATGGACGGCGTGGAAGCAGCGAACACGGCGTAGATCGTCCGGCCCGGGTACTGGCTAAATGGTGACAAGAAGCCAGGGTTTCAAGGATTAGGGAAAGATGAGATTTTTATTTTAGAAGAAAAGGAGTGGGGTTTGGGCGGGGAAACTAAAAAATTGGGAGAACATTGGTTTAATTTGGCACAAATTTAGGTGTGAAAATTTTGAAAATTTGACTAATAGGAAAAAAAATTAATGATTGGCTTATTATGAGAGGTCGGGGGATTAGGAAGATTATTGATATTAATTAAAAATTATATGAAGCAATAAATAATAATTTAAACTAATTTTCATTGGCACATTTCTCTATTATGAACTTTAATAATATTTTCAATTTTACTTTTAATATTTATCCAAATTTTTAAAATAATATTATTACAAATTCTTCATCATTACTTATAATCACCTCAGCCCACCATCCTCCACGCAGGAGTGCATGAGACAGAGGAGAAAAAGCAAAAGTAAAATTGAGATTTTTAAAATATTAAAATAAAATATTACTCATAAAAATCATCAAATTAAATTTCTCATGTAATAATTATAATTTAAAAAAAAAATTATTGTTATAAAAATTTTAAAATAGAAATTAAAAATGGTAGACTAAATAGTTATTATGGATTAATTACTTAGATTTTTTAATAATTAACTATATAATAATTACAAAAGTTTACAATCTGTATGAAGTAATTGAAAATATTTTACTATATTTTGATAACAGTATAATTTCTTTAGTTTTTTTTCTTATAAAAATAACAGTATAATTTCAGTTTTTTTAATGGTATAAATTATGAAGTTCTCAGTCGAGTAGTTTAAATTTTATTTTATCACTTCAAAATAGTTCAAATTTGATTTTTTATCAAAAAATAGTAGTTTAAATTATTTAAAATTTCAGTGTAAATTATTATCTGGATGTAAGCCGAGTTTAGCTATTTTGAATTTATTTTCTTTTTTTGCTTCTTGAATTTATTTTCAAAAGTTAATCAGCGATGTTTTTTTTATAATAATTTTTAAGTAGAATTTAAATGGTATAAATCGTTTAGTCATCAATCTGGCTCTTAAATTTATTTAAAAAATTCTAAATTTAGAGATAGATAAAAAATGAGAGAGCAATCCATAGATGTTCTAACTTTAAAATCAAAAACAGAAAATCGACTAAGTCCTGTTCAGTTTCTACTTGTTTTGAGAGCTAGTTCGATCTGATTAGATTGGGTCAATAAATATATCTATTACTTAAAATTAATATAAAAAAAAATTTATGATATAATCTAGAGATAATTACCTATATGTCACATAATTTAGTTTTATTTATGCTTTACTTATCTATTCTTAGTTAATTAAGCTATGCACACTTAAAACATTACAAAATCTTACGTACACACATTTGAGTTAAAACTTAATAAAAATCTATTTGAAAAAAAAATATTCTATTAGTAAATCATTAAAATTATATTTTTACTCTTAATGGTACATATTTTTCTCTTCCTCAATACCACACTAAAGCGCTGATTTGTTCTTAAATCAATTCACATCGCGGATATCTCCTTCCTTTGCCGCCACCTAAGTATTAAGGTTATAAGATTTTTGACTCAAAATATATTTAAATATTCTTAAAATAATATGATGAATAGCCCAGATTTTTTGTAATCTAACTATAGTTAGGTTATTGAAAAATTATGATTACTCATTATANACATTAAAATTTGTGTGATATATATATATATAATTTAAAATAAAAATAATAGATTTCACCGTCCAAATTTACATTAATTAAAACATATGTAACACTGTAATTAGTGCAAACTCAAAATTCTGAAGTCTCGTTTGGTTCGAAATAATTTTTTTGCTCAACACAAATTTCAACTATAAAAATTAACTTTGTTTCACATCTAATACAAATACGGATATTAAAATTTAAAGTATTTCATATTTTACATACTTTTTAATATTAAAATAAATTTATCTCCTATTAAACTTAAAAAATAAAATATTTTTGTCTTTTGTTAAAAAAAAATTCGAACCAAACGAGGCTTGAGAGTCTGACTTTGGCTCGAGTCGAATATCAAATAAATTATGAAGTTGCTCAGCAAAATTATAATTACTAGTTTATCAATAATTAATGTAATGTGTATAAAATTTTTTATCCTTGTGATCTTGATTGGCTCAGTTTGAGGAATTGAGTTTTTAGTTTGAGTATTATTTTGTGTTTAATTTTTTGATGAAATCGTTTTTTGAAAAGTGAAATAGGTGTTTTGATTTACATTGGAGAAAAAAAAATATTTAAAAAATATTTTTAAAAAAATTTATGATGAAAATAAAATGAATTAATATAAATGATGCAATATAAAGTAATTTTTTTACATTAAATATTATGTATAATAAAATACAAATAATATAAATAAAGGTTAAATTGGTTATGATAATTATTAAAATAACGTTTAACCAAAGTATCTAACAGTGTAAAATCCGTATTTTTTAATAATAGAAAAACAATTTAATTTGATAAAAAAATAAAAAATTATAATACATGTCAAAATTAAAGTTTAAAATTGGATTTTAATCCTGTTTATATTTCATAAATTGAGATAGCGCGCTTAATTTATTGTTATTTTAATGCTTAATTTATTATTATTTTAATATTATATTATATTATTTAGAAAAATAATTATTTAATTTAAAAAATTTGATTTATTATTATTTTAATATTATATCATATAATATAAATTAC
>JAEMOT010004126.1:314075-342905 GCA_019297695.1 Apostasia ramifera
ATGATATTTAAATTTAATCTTTTAATTAATAATTATATAATTTTATAAAAAAATTATTTATAAATATCATTAAATTAAATAACTATTTTTTCTAAATAATATGATATAATACTAAAATAATATTAAACTAAAAACTCCTTTAATAATATATATAAATAATTTTTTTTAAAATTATAAAATTATTTGATATTTAAATATTATATATTTAAATTATATAATACAATATTAAAATAATAATAAATTAAATACTCTCTTATAGCATAGATTAAATCTTGAAAATGAAAATCATGAATATAAGAAGAATAAAGAACCTCATTTATAATCATAGCTATCAACGACTTTAATCAACTGCCACAACACCAACTGAAAGCACACCTACCACGTATTAATCACTAAATCCAACCACCACTCATTTCATGCAAAAATTTTAGGAACAATTACCTAAATATTAAAAAAAAAAAAAAAAATTATATGTCATTTTCTTCTCAAATTTTAAATTATAAAATAATATATATTTTAATAAGAATATAATATTAAAAATTTAATGTAACATATATATACATATATGTAAATACTCTAATTTTAAAATATATTATATTACACTGCCTCAATAAATGATAATTACATATCTCAATTAGAAAACTTTAATCCACTTTATAATTTGATAAGATATGTCCCAATTTACGGCTAGACATTAAATATTGACCATTTAATGAAGATTCATAATTTATTTATTTTAAAAGAAAATAAAGTATTTCAATTATAAATAATTTAGAGACAAATATTGTGACAAGGGGCGGCGGATCTACATTTGGCTCAGGGGTACAGCTGCACCTAATAAAATTTCCATAAATTATATAATATAATAATATATTTAATTAATTAATATTAATTATATTTATATTTACTATAGTATCCCCAACAATCTCATTATTCCTCTTTAGCTAGAAGGTCACACAATTAAGGCTTTTCTAAACTAAAATCCGGCCCCATCACCTTTACGTTACCTCTGCCTATTTCCGTCAATCCTCTGCTCAATTTTATTCATTGAATTTCTCTTCAATTAATCTATTGAACTTGATAAAATTAGATAATTATATATTTGATATGGGTAATAACATTATGACAGTTAGTTTATTTATTTGAAAGAAATTAATAATCATGCTAAAAAATTAGTAAAAATAAATAGATATGTTATTTATCCATTAATCTATTTGCTTATAAGTGCGAAACAAGATGGGTAATTTCTGGATGAATAATTGATTTGTTATCTTTATTGAGATGAATGTATTCAATAAAGTTAAAAATAATTTAATTTTATAATACTTTTAAAATATGAAAATTTGTTGAACTTAATTGTAATATTATTTCATTATATTTTAAGTTTATGTAAAATTATTTTTATCGATAAGAATTTTAAATTTTTTGATATTTTTTGTAATTAAAATAATTTTAAATTTTATTATATTATTCTAAATAGTTAATTGAACCCTAATCCAAGGTCTTGGCTCCACCATTGATTATGATGGCACGGATCGCCAAAATTGTGACGGCCAGGGATCAAACAGGGTAGAAAGTGATTGTCGGGGTGATATTCATATAAGTGAATCAGAATTAACCAAATAAACAGTAGCTCCTCATAAGTTTTTAGGTGGAAGAGCACATGAATAAACCGTCCATCGAAATGGAATGAAAATTCCTAGACTATATAAGTAGATAACGCGATCCTATATAATAGAGATGCTTTTTTAGATAAATCTGTGAAGCTAATAATAGAAAGCTCATAATTAAGCATGCTTGAGCTGGAGTAGTACAAGAATAGGTGAATTTTTTAAAGTACTCAAATCACGGAGATTCCAAAAATCAAAGCAGATAATATCTCTATATTTGAATCACAATATGCTACAAACAAATATTTAGCTTAAACAGAGTTTAAGTCAATTTATTGAGCAAGCCAGAGATTTGGTTAGGGGTGTTAAAAATATTCGAAACTCGAAACTCGCCCGGAACTCATTCGATTTTTGAATCGACTCAAAATCGGTTCAAAAATTTTGAATCGAATCATGAGCCAAGGATTTTGGCTCAAAATTCATTTTGAGCCAATTTCGAGTTGGCCCTAGCTCGCTCGAAACATGATTCGAAACATGCTACAAATAATATTGATATATAATATAAATATATATATATATATATATAAATAAAATGCTATTATATATAATTTAGTTAGTAGTTTAATGGTAAAGTAGAAGAGAATTAAGATTCATTTTTTTAAGGTCTAGGGATCAAATTCTCTTGAACACATAATATTTCTACATTTTTTTATAATTACGAGCCGATTCGAATCATGAATCGAGCCGGCTCGAAATCGAGTCATTTCGAGCCAAGCTGGCTCGAATCATATCCCATTTCGATTTCGGACTGATTTCGAGCCGAGCCAAACTCGAAATTTTCGATTTTGGGTTGACTTCGACTCGCTCGAAATCGGTCCGATAACGGTCCTAGTTCAGCTTTTATTGTTTAAAATATAGAAAGGACTATTTATTTATATAACATTATATATTTTTTATTTTTACGAAAATGTGAGTGATTCAACAATAAGCATGTATATTAAGCAGACTTGTGGGTATAATTTCCCTATTTGACTATGGAGGTGTCTTACATTTTGTTTCCTAAATAATTATGTATTTTTAGGAGGGCTCAAGATAACTAACTTAAGATTCGAGTAAGTTTCAACCGCACTATTTGTCGAGCAGAATCGAGTCAAGCTTGACTCATGCCTAGTTGGCTCAAATTCAAATTAATATTCTCATCCCAAAGAAATAATAAATTATAAACTTAGAAACTCATATAGTATTTTCGGAATAGTTAATTCGTTCACTCAAACAATAATTTAACTTTGAATTTTATTTCACACATACATAAATAATGACTTCTTATCAACTAATTATAACAAAAATAAACTGAATCTAATTCTACTTAGATAAATAAAAGAAATTAAATCAGAAAAAAATTAATGAAAATAACCACAGCAATAGATGAAAAAAACTTCTACAGAAGTAACAGCACAGTTGATGAAGACAAGCATGTCAGAGAAAAACAGATGAAGAAGAAGAAGAGGCAGAAGAGGCAACCATAAAAGAGGAGAGGAGATCTGCGGAGCAGGTGAGAGGACGACGGATCACTTGGTAATGATGTACACGGCGTAGATGATGCCGGGGAGGTAGCCCAAGAGGGTGAGGACGAGGCAGAGCCAGAACTCCACCTGCGCGCGCGCCATGATTTCAGATCCATGGCGTCCGATCGAAGCATAGATCGAGAGATCGGGGAAGAAAACGAAAATCTAAAGCCTAATTAATAGATGGAAACGGTTGCGTACCTTGCATCCGAACTTGAGGAAGACGCCGAGGGGGGGGAGGATTATGGCCAGAAGGATGTCGATGCAGTCCGCTGTCCCCTCGCTGGCCATTGTAAAGCTTTCCTTCCTTCCTTTTCCACTCTGTGAACGACCCTGAGGCTCTGAGCCCTCGGATTTATAGTAAGGAATTGGAGAATTGCGATCTGGAGGGGCTTCGCCGGCCGATGAGTGGCTGTGGAGAGATCGAGGAGGAAGTGTTTTTTTTTTCCGGATAGCAAGGAAGAGATTTTATTAGAGGAGGAAGAAAAAGTCGGGCAGAGGGAAACGAATTCCCCAAAAGTGAAGCGAGTCCCACTAGTGCGGTGCGTTGCACCAACTCCACCACCACTTGGTAAATTTGCGTCAAATTATGACCAGCTTACTTGAAGTATATTTTAGGTATATTTAAAATTTATAAAAATAAAAAATATTTATTTTAATATTATAATATAAAAAAAATTATTAATTCTTACATTAATATGAAATATGAAATAAATTTGATTTTTTTATTAAAAATATGTAAGATATAAAATAAAATTATTTTTAAAATTTAATATTTAAGTAAAATATAAAATATTCATTTTTTCAAAAAAAAATGTTGTTGCTGTTAAGATTTCAACGATGACTTTTGTAATTCAAAAAACTAATTTAATTGATTAAGTACTGTAGTTAGCTAAAGCACTAAAATGTAATTTAAATAAAGGCAATTACACCCAGGTCCTTGAGTTTAACACTTAATATCACACAGATCCATATTTTTTAAATTATAATATTAGTTCCTGAGTTTTTATTTTTTATAATTAAAACTTTTAAAATTACCGTTTTACTCTTGTCATTCTCTCTCCTCCCAATCCGGCGCAAGCATGTGGGCCGCGCAGCCGCCGGCGGTCCGGCTGCCTTGCGGCGTGTCCGCTAGCACTGCGCGACCGACCAGCGCACGCAGCCCGCACGCGTGCGCTGGATCGGGAGGAAAGAGAGGGGCAGGAGTAAAACGGTAATTTTAAAAAGTTTTAATTATAAAAAAAATAAAAAAAGACTCATTTGATAATTTATTAAACTCAGGGGTCCGATGTTATAATTTTAAAAATATAGACCTGCGCGATATCAAGCGTTAAACTCAGGATCTGAGCGTACTTTGCCCTTGAAATAATTATGTATTTCAAGTTAAAAGTTAAAACGAAAATATTCATTTAAAAATAATAATAAACTATTAAAAAGGTTTTGTTTTGACATGTAATTATCACTTTTAATTGTTCTGCTTTGTTTTTTTTTAAGCTTTAGAAAAAGCTTAATTGTTCTGCTTTGTGATTATTGATCTTTCTGTTCATCCATGTCTATTTTTAGTTTTATTTCTTTAATTTCAAGTAATTGGATAAGAAGTTAAATTAAATTTTATAATTATTACCAAAATTTTCTTTGGACTATGCTAAAAAATAATGCAAGTTAAGGAGGCATTATTTGGTAAAATATTTCAAAAGGCCATATTTTGCATTATTATGTGATTTTCTAACTGTTACGATAATAATATATTTCAAATACATGCTAGCATTATATACAGGTTAATTGCTGAAAGTTCACTATAATTAATTATTAATTATTTTATTTCACAGTTTTTTTTTAAAAAAAATTATAAATCTCTACGATTTATCTAATATTATAAAATAATATTTTTCTGTAATTATCAATAATAAATTTCTTATTTTTCCTTTTATATTCTTTCAAATCTTCAAATTTTGTCAGTGATAATTTAATAGGTTCATTATTATATTATTTATTTAAAATTTATTCTAGCATAGTAAAAAAAACATAGGATAAAAAAAATTGTTGAATTTAATTAGCATTAATTTTGGGCTAAATTTTGGTACATTAGCCATTTAAATGATGATAAAACTTATGGGCATGATGGAAAACTTGTCATTTGCAAAAATAAAAAGAGATAAATGAAAGAGGGAAGAATTTTCGGAATAACACAGGGAGATTTCTAACTTGTCCTGTTTAGCGTGAGGATTAAAATCAAAACTAAAATAGTACTCGTTTGAAAAATAATAATAATAATAATAAATATTTTTTTTTAAATTATTCTGCATAAATTATAATATAAAAAATATTATTTTACTTTAAAATTTTAATAATTTTTAATAAAAATATCTACTTTATTCAAATCGAGTATTTTGATTTAGGATGTGAAATAAAATTAATATTTTTATTGACAATTATTAAGTATGTGAAGTAAAATAATATTTTTTATATTATAATTTATGTAGAATAATTAAAAATTATTTATTATTATTATTATTATTTTTTAAATGAGTACTATTTTTGTCTTGATTTTAGTCCTCAGGCCAAACAGGGAAAATCATTTTTTTCCTTTCCCTTCTTGTTGGCCCGCGAGCGAGGGTAGGGAAAAGATTGCCTCTGTTTGGTTGATGCCTAAGTTATTCATAGTTATTTTTTTAATTTTTTATAAAAAAATATAGAATTTTATTTTAAGAGATATATGTGATATAAAATAAAATTAGTTGATGTATTAAGGATTGAATAGACTATTTTATTTAAAAAATAATAATTATAATTAACTTAGACACTGATTAAATAAAAAACGATCAAGTTGGTAAGTGAGTTCTTCTATCTTGAATATTTTCCTTCTCATTCCTTCACGCCTCCCTCTGATTCCTTTTAATCATGGTTGCATATCTTAATTGGCTGTCACAAAAATTATAATTAGCTCCCACAACTTTTTTTTTTAATTTAGTCTCAAATTTTAAAAAATTATAATTTAATTTCAATTTTTTTATAGTTATAATTTTAAGTTTTAATTATTTATAATAAAAATTATAATTTGATTGCAGATCTTTTTTAAGCTTTGTCTTAGTTTAGAAAGAGGGTAAAATTTGTCCTTTAATAAAAATTATGATTTAGTGCCTTACTTTCTTTTTCTCTTAATTTTAGATTATAATTACTTATAATAAAATTCCAATTTAGTCCTTTTAATTTTTCTATTTGTTTTTTTTTTCCATTTTATGAAATTACAATTTAGTGCCTCAGTTTCTTTTTGTCATGATTTTAAGTCTTAACTACTTATAATAAAAATTATAATTATGATTTGATTCTTTGATTTTTCTTAGTCTTGCTTTAGGTCTAAGTTGCTGAAAAAAATTTACAATTTATTCCCTCAATTTATTTTAATTTTTGTCTTAGATACTTATAAATTATAATTTAATACTCCAACTTCTCATAGTTTTGTCTTGATCTTAGAGTATAAATTACAATTTAGTGCTTTAATTTTTTTTAGTTTTATTTCTAAATCCTAATTACTTATAATAAAAATTATAATTTGATTCCTAGCTTTTCTTAGACTTAATCAACTTGGTTATAATCTCAATTCAATATAACGAGAATTATAATTTAGTTTTTAGACTTTTCTTAGACTCAGTCTTAGATCTTATGAAATTATAATTTAATCTTTTCTAAGTCATTATTTTAGAATCAAATTTTTTATAGTTGAACATATAATTTTGTTCCTTGACTTTTCTAAGATTTGATCCTTGATCCTAAACTATAATAAATTGATCTTGATTGTCCTTTGTCCTCATTTTAATCCTAATTGCTTACAATATAAACTATAATTTGTTATAATTTAGTTCCTGCTTTTTCTTAACATTCATCATAGATTTTAAAAAATTATAATTTAGTCACTCAATTTTGCTTAGTATTCACCTTAGGTTCTGATTTTTTACAATAATTAATCATCCCTCAATTTCTAATAATATTTAAATAAATAATAATATTTATAACAAAAAAATTAATGTATTTTTTAAATTGTAGGTGTCTAAAAACTAGTTTCTAAAAAGATAAATATTACCAACTTTAAAAAGCATAAGGCATTAAAGATTGATAAGACTTGATAAAATTTTATTCTTCATGCTCTTATGCAAGAGAAGAATTTTTTTTTTTTTTTTTAATTTTAGGCAAGAAAAGATTCCCATTACCTCCAAAAGGGTTGCATCCAGTTGATAAGAATTTTATTTTATGAAATCCACTTCATAAAGATTTGGTTGGTTTGCAGCCGGATGTTCATGTTTTTAAATTTTTAATTATATCCTCTCCATATTATTGTATTTATAGATTAATCTTTTTAAGTATGAACTTATAACTGTTAAACATAGTTAAAATTTAAGAATAATTACCTACATGTTACATAATTTAGTTTTATTTATACTTTACCTATCTATTCTTAGTTAATTACGCTATGCACACATTTTAACTTATTTTTATTATAATGAGTAATCATAATTTTTCAATAACCTAATTATAGTTAGATTATAAAAAATTTAAGGCGTTCATTATATTATTTTAAGGATATTTAAATATATTTTGAGTGAAAATTTTAAAACCTTAATGTTTAGGTGACGGCAAAGGAAGGAGACATCCGCAACGTGAATTGATTTTAGGATAAATCAGCGCTTTAGTGTAGTATTGAGGAAGAGAAAAATATGTACTATTAAGAGTAAAAATATAAATTTATTGATTTATTAATAGAATATTTTTTTCAAATAAATTTTGATTAAGTTTTAACTCAAATGTGTGTATGTAAGATTTTGTAATATTTTGAGTATGCATAGCGTAATTAACTAAGAATGGATGAGTAAGGCATAAATAAAATTAAATTATATGACATGTAGTTAATTATCTTAAAATTTATTAAATATGTCTTAAAAACTGCTAGGTATAAATTAAAATAAATATTCATTAATGGGTTGAAAATTTCTAAATATAAGCTAAAAAATTGCAAGGTGTAAAATGTAATTTTTTTAAGCCCATATTTATATATTTAAATTCATAAATAGGATTATAAGAGTATAATATATAAACTATTAAATATATTTGTTTACATAAAGGCTTACTTCTTTTTTATTTTAATGATTTAATAATCAGCATATTTATGAATAAGATATATTTAAATCTTTAAATAAATTTTAAAAGAGCCACTAATTAATTTCTAATAATCAAGTCTCATGTAGAATATATTATGAACTTTATGTTAATTTATTATTTTAGTTTTCAAAATTATATTTAAATTTATTTATTAAGTTTAATAAATTAAATATGAACTAGAACTTGAATTGAATATCAGCTGTTCACCGGTTCGTTTTTTTTTAAGAAAAAAAAAAATAGTTCACTTCCATGGTGAGAAAATGAATGAGAAAAAAAACCAGCTAACAAATGTGGTAAACTTTGCGTAGTCTCGCATTTAGAAGGTCAATGGAGTAAAATGGCCGGTATCTCTGTTAGCTGTAGTCAATCTCTTCATTTATTGTTTTGCTGTTCTTGCTTTGTCTGCGTTCTGGAACTGTACAAGCACAAGGGGCAAATCCTGTCCATTAGATAAGAGCATCAGATGTGGTGTCTCTCAAATCTTGCGCTAAGGTCATAGCTCGGACAGCTCCTCTTATCTGTCTGGAATCTGGGCAGATCAAGTCATCAAACGCTCCCATCGACTTTTCCTGTTTTTTTGGGAAAGAAGTGGGGATAGTAAGACGAAGAGATTGGTTTTTCGAGTGTAGATCTTCATGGGTTTTTCTCTCCACTGTTAATGGCAGGAGAAAGGCCGGATCTTGGCTTCGTTATCTCAAGAAATCTTTCCCTGTTTTGGAGGACGTCCTTCCGCCGGTAGGTGGGGCGAAGTTTGGGGTTATTTCTTGTTTGGGTTTTTGAAAAGATTGAATTCGAGCAGGGGAGGTTAGAGCGAAGGTCGTCAATCCCGACACGAAGCCATTTTCATCACTCTTCTTAAACCTAGAGGAATAGTTCCTCTCACTGACAAAGGGCGAGATCAGAATCCTCAAAGCAGAGGTGAAATAATGCAAATCAGGTCAATCTTTCATGTACGTTAACTCCCTCTACCTCTACAAATGGTAGTATGACAGTTTCTGTGTGCTTCATAGCTTTGATTAATGGATGAATCAAGGCCGGATGAACTTGTTGAACTCCAGTGGGACAATGGCCGCATAGTAATGCAGCGGCAGGTGAATAGGCCGAGGAAGGACCCTTTCCCTGTGGAATCTTCTAATAACACAGGGAGTGAGCCTCACTTTGGTATAGCCCCATGGGTTAACTATCCAATCGAAGATCCTCTTCAGAATGACTACTGTTCTGAGTTCTTGAATGAATTCCCTATGTGCGGCCTGAATTCTCTTCCTTCGGAGAATAGCACCTTGCCTTCTCTTAACAGTAGTAGTGGAGCTCAAGTTGTTCATTATTCAGATCGAACTGAAACAATGAAGACTCCATATTCATTTGTGGATAGCACCATTAAAAATCATCAAGCTCCATGTGGGATTTCAATGGCTTCAAAGTTGGGAAAAGCGGATATGGGAGGTTTAAGTTCAAGTTTGATGAATTTCTCTCATTTTCAAAGAACATTGACTCATGGTAATGATAGATTCAGAAGCAGAGAGATGGAAATCAACACAAATCCAGTGGGTTCAACTCTTACAGTATCAAATAGTGGCTTGAAAGAAACCGTCATATTTCAAGGCCAATCGAATAATGTTCCACATAATGAAGAGCAAAGGTCAAATGAGAAGCCCATTAAACAGTTTTATTGTCAAGAAGATGCCGCTGGAGATGTTAATGCGGTGAGTGCATTATATGGGACGCATGTTAATGAGAAAGTTTGTGCTGCGGTTGCTTCTTCTTCTGTGTGTTCAGGAGGCAGCACTGGTGCAGCATCTAATGATCGTAACCTCAGAGAGAAGAAGAGGAAACATGTAGAAGCAGATGATTCTGGGTACCGAAGTGAAGTAAAATCTCTGGAACCTAGCATATGCTAAACTTTCATTCATCAATCTTCTTTTGCAGATTTATTGAAAGTAATCTTAAAACTATTTGCTAATTGGCCTGAATCATCCACAATTTTGTTTTCTTTTACTAAAAATAGGATCTTGAAGACGAATATGAGGGTTTGAAGAAATCAACCACTAGTCGAGGCTCTATTGCAAAGAGAAATCGTGCTGCCGAAGTGCATAATTTGTCAGAAAGAGTGAGCGCTCCAAAAAAAGTTTCTTTTCTCAGTCTCTAATTTTTGTTCTTACTCCAATCAACCAATAAATTCAACCATACCCGGTTTCTGAAATTGATTAACAGCGGCGAAGAGATAGGATCAACGAGAGAATGCGAGCTCTTCAACAGCTTATACCCAACAGTAACAAGGTAGAAATCTTCCCACCATTGTGTTTTTATCATCCTTAAACAAAGTGAAGTGCATAAGTGCTTACCTTGTCTGAAATCACTCTTGTTTAAGGTGGACAAAGCTTCAATGCTTGATGAAGCCATTGAGTACCTCAAAGCCCTTCAGCTGCAAGTTCAGGTAGTAGTCTTCTGTTGTATTAAAATTCTGATAACCCAACGACATAAAAAACTTTGGTTTACATGTTTTGACACAGAAATAACTTCATATTCTTACATCCTAATGCATTTTGCAAGTAATGCAGATGATGTCTATGGCAAGCGGTATGTTCATGACTCCAATGATGATGCATCATGGTATGCAGCTCCATGCGACAGCTATGGCGCATTTCTCTCCAATGGGAATGGGGATGGGGGTTGGAATGGGATGGGGTATGGGATATGGGATGGGGATGCCATTCGCGAACATGCATGGGCCTCGAATTCCTTGCTCGATTCCAGGGATGGCAGGATTGCATGGAATGGCGGGTTCCCCTGCTTTCCAGATGTTTGGAGTTCCAGGTCAGGGAGTTCCAGTGACACCATGTTCGGGCCGGACCTCTTCATCAAGGCTTGCCCAGGGGATGAATGCAGTACAAGCCCATCAAACTGCTCCTTCAAGCTCCCAGGATAAGCTGGAGAAGAATACCAAAATAGAAAAAATGCGCAAAACAAGTCCTACTAATTCACAGGTTCAATCTTTAGATTATGGTTAACGTTTAAAAGCTCTATTTATACTCGTTTTGGTTCACTTCGTGAAGCCGATCCTTTTGGAATGAGACTATTTGATGCTAAAATTACCCTACAGCCACCAAGCTTTTATCCTAACTAAATGGGGTCGACTACATGAATTTTTCATTTCCGTTGCACTTTGATGCTAAAGTAACACTTTTGATACTAAAGTAACCGTGGCAAAAAGAATTATTGGAATGATAATAAAAAATGTTTTTTTAGCCATAAATATTTTAGTCACGAGGCAAATGGAGCTCCAAATGGAGCATTAGGGTGATTATTTTTCTAGCTTATGTTGCCCTACAGTACATGTGCTTCACTGTTTGAACTAATTTGTCATCTTGGATTTTGTACATGTGTTTCATTTGTTTAAGTTGTTTGTAGATTTTGAAAAGTTAAATGATCATAAATTTATGGATCTTCATCCTTGTTTGAATGAAGACATTATTGTATTGCATTTTTCCTTTTATCTCCTCTTCAAATACCTCATCTCTTGATAAATGATAACAGTATCAAATCACTTGTTCATATATATATATATATATATATATATATATAATATTCTCAAACTTTATTATTCACTACTAAATTGTTCTTTAATGCTGTACTTTACTTCTATGCCCTTTATGAATTGAAGCAAACCTACTATATGTGTGTGCAGCTTATGCTTCTTGGATTGATTTCCTGCAATGTTTTTTGTTTTGAATTTATTTTACTTATTATTGGTATCAGTATTTGTTTTCAAGATCAAGCCCATTTTCTGCTTTGACTAGTAATGCATAAACAGTACATGAAAAACAGCAAAATTTTAATCGAAAACTACTTAGAGTTGGCTCCATTTTTTTCTATTTAAGATGAGGATATTTGCGAGCGTGAGCGAGAACCCAAAATCACTTTTGATTTTCCTATACATCCGTCTTTGTTACCTAAACAATTCCCTTATCCTATACAAACGCGCTACCCTTTTTCTAATGCAGCTATTTCTAATACAATTCACTATAGTGTAACAACTCGTGCAATCTCATCTCAGCTGGCCAAATCTTATGCATATTTTTCTACTTTACTGCCCCAAAATTTACTTCCAACATAATTTTATGTACAACTTTCTCTTCAACTCATATAAATCTTATATTATTATACATTTCAAATGTGAAAAAAAAGCATGGAACTAGTTTTTTATATTTGTATTTTTGCTAACTTGGTCAGATTGAATAATATCTTCCTACTTCCTCAGGAATCAAATAAGAGCTTTGATGGAGAATTGCTTAGTGCTGATGATGGAGCAGCTCTTGATCCTCACTAGATACATAAGAGTGTAAGCTAATTGTTTATCTATTTAGGATTATTTCATATATGACCTTAATGGAATAAAACTACCTGAGACTGTTTCTTTTACACAGGTTATGCATGTAATTTTGGAAAAATGTTTTGGCAGATTGACAGAAATTCATAGAACCAACCTTATGCAGATCTTTTGCTTTATGCATCACAAAGGAGCTGAAATATTCATGAAAATCCCCAGTTGGATTTTTTGTTTTGTGAATTTTTGTTCTGCATGTGTAAATGAAAGTTCCGATTTGGATTAGAAGTACGACCAAGTATCATTTTGGAGAAGTTATTGGGTTCAGACCCCACCCATGCGGTTGTCTGGAACCCAATAGGAGCGCCACTAGTCTAGCACCTTGGTCATGCCTCGCCAGTGCAGCATAAACGGGGTTCTCGCAATTTATATTTCGTTTGTTATACGAAGCATCAACTTTCATTTCGTATGTCTTTTGCATAAAAAGATATTGTGATATATTTTTTTATGCTTCGTATAGGCTGTACGAAGCAGAAGTGGGATGCTTCATCTGGCATACAAAGCATAATAGCAAGAAATGTCATTTCTTACTGCTCTAGCAAGGTAGGCTCCACAAGGACAACCATTGTGTGTTATCCGAACCTTATAATTTCTCCGTGTTTTGTCCCATTTTAGGAAAGTTTTTGAGTCTATTCTTGCTTGAAAAGCAACCTCTTGTGTATGTGATTTGGGTTGCAGTTAATTCCATCTTAAAGTAACAACTTAAAATGTTTAATTATAAATATTATGAGTGAAGTATACTTGGTGTTGGGAATACATGCTAGCTTGACAATATAAATTCTAAAAAAAATCTAACACAATTATAGTGAAAATCTGATTAAAAAATATGAGGTGCAAGAAAATTCAATACGAAGAAGAAAATAGAACAAGCAAGAAGAAAACACATTAGATTTACTTTAAAAAAATCTCAATTTTGAAGAAAAATAAATAAATCCCTTCATCAGACTTTTTGGTGGACTGATTGAACAGTTTGATTGAGTTTCTATCTTCTGGTGTTTTCATATTGAGTTGTTCATTTTTAAGAATGGACGGTCCAGTCCATCGTCTGTTCTTGGGGAACAGACGATCCTATGAATTAAACGATGAAAAACATGCCTTCTCTTCAATCTACGTTGCATTTATATTTTAAAAGATTTAGACTCTACATTCTTATCGATCTTGAAATTCTTGAGGTTGAGTTTGATTTTCAAAGAGGTCCACGTGAAATGTTTCACTTGGGTTCTCAAAGTAGTGCTTCATGCATGTTATTTCAACTTCACTCAAGTTTCTGTTGCTCTAATTCAACATGTTCTTATTGTCATTTAATTTTCTCTTTTTATCTTTTTTTTTTTTTCTCTTATTTCTGTTTCTCTTTCTTTCTTCTCTCTCTCAAACTTGTTTTTTTCCTCCTCTATCAATCACTGCATTATGAAGGGAGATAGGGGAGACAGAGGATATATAGTATAAAAAGAGAGCAATTTGTCTGTGTGTTAAAACTTAGATTTGATTCATTGGAGCGATAAAAGCATTATCGCGAGATCTTAATTAAGATATAATTATTAAATTTTTAATATTATGTTATAAAATTATTTTTAGTCGTTAGTTTTTTAGTTTGTTAGAATATAATTTTGAAATATTAATATTTATTTTTTTAATTTAAAATTTTTTATAACTGAGAAAACAAGAAATGACAAAAATTTAAGTTTATATTTTTATTAAATTTATTTAGAAAATTAAGTTTCATGTTTTTTATCAGAAAAATCAATGAAAAAAAAAAAGAAATTTTAAAAAAGGATTAAAACTATAGTAATATTATAAATTTAGGAACTAAAATTTAAATTTTTTAAAAATTGTGACCTATTTGTCATGCTTGCCTCAAAGAGGAGATGGACTCTTGAAAATGAATGTAAATGGACAAGATTGAAATAAGTTTGAAAACTCGAGAACTTATATGAAATTAAAATTAGTATGAAAGGAATCTGTAACATAAGTTGGAGGGTTATTTTAGAGAAAAAAAGAGAAAATATATTAATTTATAAATTAGATGAAAAATAAAATTATTTCAACATTAAGATTCATCCATGTAAAATGTAATATAAAAATAATATTAACTTAATATTATTTTAAATATAAAATAATTTTTTTCTAATATTAAAATTATAAATTGATCATTAAATTAATTAACACTAGCAAATGAAATTCATTTAGTAAATTAAAATTATAGTTCACTAAATTTCAATCTGTCATATTGTGTATAAGTATTTAATTATAATAAATAGTCAAAAATACAAATTAAAATTAAATTACAGCAACGATAACACATACATACTCTAATTTATATGGGATAATTACCTATATGCCATACAAATTTTCAAATATTATATCACACACCTTCTTCATAATTTATAGTGTAAATTTTGTGAAGAAAATGTGTGTGGTGTAATATTAAAAAATTTATGTGGCATGCAGGTAATTGTCTCAATTTACAATTAAATAAAAACTAAAAAAAACACAATCTTTTTTTATTAAAAACTAAAACTAAAACTGAAGTGTCATAAAATAATAACAAAAAGAAAATTACAACTCAAAAGCTAAATATGGGGGGATCTTGAAAGCCCTTCGACGCCTCATCTGGCCTTGTATTCGGAGAACACCGCCTCGAGGTCCGCCGGCGGCGAGAACTCCTCCACCAAGCTCGGCGGCGGCGGCGGCATACGCCGCACTCCTCCGCCGCTCCTCGACTTTCTCGGCGCCGGCGGGCAAGTCGTCGGCTCCGGTATCCTGCACACAGCCTCCGTCGGCGTCCGGCAGGCCGCTTCATCCCACACTGCCTCCATCGCCTCCGGCACCATCACCACCGGAGCCATTAAAGGAGGTTGGAAGCTGTCGGTTGATTTCAGGGCTTAGAATGCCGTAGGTGTCTATTTAAAGGGGCGCGGTGGGGTTTTAAGAAGCCGCCGGAGATTGACTGGAGAGTTGACCGTGGGTTAAGTTTGACTGCTGACTCTTTGCTGACGTGTCGCTGTCGGTGGTCCTGGTCGGTTTGGCGCGTTGACCGCGGCCGACGCGTTTATTGTTTATCGATTTTTTAGAACGGAGTTCGAAGTGAGTCAGGTTTTATTTATGGCCTGTTCGATAACATAATTTCATCACTGTTATATAAGAAAAAAATATTTATTATAAAAAATTATGTATATAATATTATATTTAATAAATATTACACAGTATGATGCCACGTAAAATTTAATTTATCATTTTAATAATGTGTAATAAAATTAATTTTTTATCATAATAATAAATAATTTTAATATTAAAACTGACGGCCAACTCCATTTAGGCTCCTGAGATTTAATTAATTGAACACAAAAATTCACAAATTTTAAAACATGTCATTCAGATGCATAAAAAATATTACACAGGACATCGTGGTCCCTCCATGACAGAATCTGTTATGTATTATAAAAATAACAAAAATACTTTTCCTTAATCTGTTAATTTTTAAAATATGCCATTGAGGTCGCCGCAAGTGGATGGCGGAGCGCATGCGCGTGGCCTCGAGTGCCGACAGCCGGCAGTGTGCGGCAGCGGCTTCCTCGCATGGGTCGCCGCAGCGCGCCGCCTCGCGCGCAAATGCCCTGCAGGTGTCTTTGCGCGGGTCACTGCACACAAGGAGGAGTGCTGCGGCGACCTGTGCTCGGACGCCGACGGTGGCGGCTGCAGGCCGTCGGCGCTCAAGGCAGCGTGCAGGCTGCGTGTCCGCGGACGCACTGCGCACGAGGGTAAAATCGTAATTGAAAAAATATTTGATTTAATTTAATTTAATTTTTTTATGAAATAATGATATTTTAAACGGAAAATATTATATATGTTGTACCTGATTGGAAGCTTTTTGAAAATAACTAAAGTCCTGATGATCTTTATAGTAATTATTGTAGATCTGGACGACATGTTTTGACGTTTATGGATTTGAACGGTAAATTAGATAAACCTCAGGAGCCTAAGTAAAATTATTTCTATGAAAAATTTAAATATTAAATATATAAAATAATTAGATTTTAATATCTGGTTCACTATATAACTAAATCAGTCCAACATATTTTTATGTAATTTATGCATTAAGTACTGCACCTCGATATAGATCATAGATATACGTAGATTAACAAGAATAAATTTAAAAAATAAAAATAACTTAAATATTGTTGATGCAAAAAATGCACCACCACAGAGAGAAATGAGACGACGATTTTTACGTGAAAACTCGAGTGTCCGGGGGAAAAACCACGACGCCGTCCAGGCGATTTAAATCCACTAATCTCATCTCCTCTTACAAAGCTTGTGGGTCTCTAATGGGAGACCAAATGAGACAAGAGAGAGAGAGGGTAGAGAAAGAGTGGCCTCCTCTGAGAGAGCTTGAGTCTCCTTTTTATAGTCTGGGGAGGAGGGGATACAATAGGTATGGTCTGTCACATCTGACACCTATTCCTACAAAGGACGATTAGGGAGTGGATTCTCATACCGTCTTAAATGTTGAGTTGATATAGTAGTACGGAGAGTACGATCTGGTGATCTCTTTAAGCTGCTGTTGAGCTGCTCTTCGACTTGGGGCTGCTGTTGAGCTGCTCTTCGACGTGGGGCTGCTATTGAGCTGCTCTTCGACTTGGGGCTGCTGTTGTGCAGCTGTTTGGTAAGGGATGTTAGAGAAGGTTCTAACAAATATATATTATTCATTTCATTAATATTCTTGGGGAAATAATATATATATATATGAAAATCATGAATATAACTTTTTTAAAGCTTGACTATGAGCTCTATTAGAGGCTTCTTATCATTGACTCTAATTAATTATTAGTATTTTTAATATTGTAATATAGTTTTTAATTATATTACTGATTTGTCTGCAAAGAATATGATATTAATTTTTCTATTTTTTTTTTATTTCAAATGGATAATTCAATGTAATAAACGTGCTTGCATTATTGAGTACGTTTGGCTAGCTTAACATTAACAATTAAAGCTGACGTGCAGCGTGTTAATTATTATAAGCTAGATAGCTAGTTGATGAACAAGCTTAAACTCTTTTTTTTTTTTTTTTAATATGAAAAAAGCTTAAACAAAGTCGATTCGTCTTAGCTCGTTTACAACAATAAAATTAATTAAAGAATAAATATCACGTAGGCTCATGAGCTTAGATGATAATATTTATTAAATAAGCTCAAAATTTAAAAAATTTATTCAAATAGATCTTTTATTTTCATAAATTATGTTATTTTTTCATCATTTTTTAATCAAAATTTTTATTTTAATTAAATTTTTAAATGTAAAGTAACAAAATTGTTCTCACGTTATCCCAACATTAGCTACCAGACTGCAGCAGTCGCCACTGCACACAGGGTGTCGCGTCGGTGGAACAAGGCTAAGGTGGGGGGAGATGATGAGAGGAAGATGCGAAGAGAAAAACATATAATAGTAATTTTAGATTTTAAAAATAATTTTTAATGAAAAGAATTGACTGCAATATTAATGTTAATCTCAGAGACTCCTTTGAATTTTTTAAGAATTTAAATAATATTTACCTTTAATTAGAAGTGCGACGACATGATCACATTGTCGCATCTTTTCTTGATGTCGTGACAAGAAGTCTGGTTGGAAATCGGACAAACACTAGTGTTGCCATTGATTGAAATTAATGCTTCTGTTTAGAGTGAGGAATGTTCTTTAAAACACCATTGATATTTGATTAACTTTAGCTCCAGATTCTACAGCTGAATTTCTTATAGTTGGTGAATGGCTTCATAATTCTTGACATATTCCTTTTTCAAAGCAACTTCTTTGGGTCATAGTTAGCTTGAATGAGAAATTACTCCTTGTTTAATGCTCTGCTGGATTTCAGAAGCTAATTCTTCCAAACTTAACTGGCATTGGAGTCCAATCTGCACATAGAGGAAGCATTTGGAAATATCAATCACAAGTTGTAATACAGAGTAAGTCGTCAACTTTATTCGACTTATGTAAATCATATATATGCAATGCATGCATGACTTATTCGATCTATAGGTAAGTTGCATGAATAAGACGTGACTTGTACATGACTTATATAAGTCGTGAAATGTATTTATGCTTTGCCTTTGCACGTATGCTCAGCATTTCCTTGTTAAGTGCTTCGCAACAAATTAGTGCATTTTGAGATTATAGTACTTGAAGTTATATTAATGTTCACGTGTTACATAGGGATGAGAACGATCTGAGTTCAAGCCAATTGAGCTAGACATGCATGGCTCAAGCTTGATCAGCTTGTCTCAATTCAATTTGAGTTTGAGTTGGCTCGTGTTAACTTCGAGCTGACTTGAGTTTTAATGGAGCCAATTAATTCAAGCCCTCCAAGAATTAGAATTTTCTTAAAAAAATTGCCTCGGCTAGGATTTTAATTTAGTTATGCCCACAAAATCACCTAACAAATACCCTTATAGCCTCAACTAACATACAATTATGTATAAATAATAAATAATTATAATAAATGCTGAATATAATATTATTTATATTAAAAAATAGAGATCAAGCCAAGTCGATCCGATCGGACCATGACTAGTGGCTTGGCTTAATAAACGTGAACTGAACTAGATTCGGGCTAAATATCGATTTGAATATCGGCTGATTACCGATCTTCGAACCAAACTCTCACCCTACAAGAGTACTGTATCTTGTTTGTTATTACAAAATGTGACATTTAAAAAATTACGTTGAATTGTAGTATTTTCTAGCGCATTATATAGAGAATGACTAATTATCTGAATATACACTTGTGGGACGTCTCAGATTCAAGTCATACCACTATAATTTTCAAGTGGGGCTGTGAAAATTATGGTATTCAGGGAAATTAAACAAAATGCAGTAGATTGAATTGCTGATCTAAGAATATTATTAATTGCTGATTAAGAACAAATATTGTGTGCAACAGTGGTTTATTTATATTAAGTACCTTCATATAGTAGGAATAGAGCACAGTGTCCTCCATGCTACTAATACTAAGATGAAGGATCTCAAATGCATGCCTCTCCAACACTGTTATCACCTTCACCACCTGCCCTGGAGCACGCTTTGACAGAACTCTCAGGATCACGTTGGATCCCATGATCTTCGCCTCGACATCAGCCACGGAGGAGTTGCAGCATGCACCGAGCCCCGTTACCGCCTCAAAGGAGCATAATCTGCTGCCGGAGGCAGCAGGCCTCGAGAGCACAGGCGGTGGCGGCGTTTTCGGCTGCAGAACTGATGTTCCCTTCCTCTGCTTCTTGGTCTCCAGTGAGTGAAGCAGAAGCTGCAGCTCCTTGATGTACTCGATCGCTCCCCCGATAATGGAAGCTTGGTCTCCCTGCAGTAATGTTACGGTCACGGTGAGAGCGATGATGATTGAAGATGATCAGAGATAAAGGAAGGTAGCTAGCTAGCTGACCCTCTTGACGTAGAAGCATGGCATGAGAGAGCGAAGTGCTCTAAGGTGCTCGTTCATCTGCTTCCTTCTGTTTCTTTCTACGCTGATATGATGCATGCTGATAGCTCTACTGTTGCTGCTGCTTCTGCTCGATCTTCTTATGTACATGATGAGGGAGCTTCTCCGCCATTGAATTGTCTGGCGTCTGCTATTTATGATGGCGGGAAGGAGTGTGTGGGGACGATGTAAATCCTCAGTTTCTTGCATGCTTCTTCTTCGCGCGTGTGCGCATTCACTACTGTAACACATTTGCGCTCTCACGGGAATGTGACTACTGCATGCAGAATCCGGCAACCTCTTTTATTTAAGGATAAAATTGCTTATAGGTGCATGAGGTATTTATGTTCTTGTATACTGGTCCGTGAAGTATAAAAAGATGTACATAGATTTCTGAGTTTCAAGTTTTATTACTGTTCGATATATTCGTCACTAAAAATGTGCAAGAATACTTGAAGAACCAATTAAGACTGATCTACCAAAACCGATCGATTCAGTTCGGTTTCGATTCTAAAATTTTCAGAACCTAATAATTCAGTTAGATTCTCGATTCTAGCATATTCAGCAACTTGAGTTTGTTCAAAAAAATTAATTAATTTAAACAAGTTCTGCCAACCATATATATATAATCTCCAATACCTACGTTGAAACCTTTTGACGTTTTCACACTGAATAGTTGAAATTTATTCTTGGTCTAGGTGAGATTTAGTACAAAGCATTTTTTTCAAGTAATGCTACACATTTTTAATAAATAACTTTAAATTTTGAATCTAACTAAAATTTTAAATATCAATAGTACTCATAGGTAAAAAAGGATACTTTTGGTGCCATATAAAAAGTACTAATTAGATTAAAAATTTGAGTTATATTAAGACTACAAAGTATTTCTATTTTCCAAAAAGACAACAAATATATATATATATATATATGTATTGAAATGTGCTATGAAAATTATTTCGATACAATCTCTAATAACTAATGACAAGATTTAGATTTTCATCATTACACCGAAGATAAGAAAATACAAAAAATAGAATAAAATAAAACAAACATTAGCTAGTAAAGTTAACCCCACAATGAACAAGGCAAAAGATGGATTGCAATACCTTTTTTTTGTTTTTTTTTTTTATGAAATGCAATACCAACATTTTCTAATCTTATAATTAAATTAGATAATCAATATATATATTACAATTTACTAATTAAATTAGAATTTAATATTAGTTTAAATTCAATAGATCAAATATGAAACTCAAAACACTAGGAAAAGGAGAATAAATAATTTCAAAGATTTTATTTTATTATTTTTCTCTTCAAGACAATACTTACATACATTGTTAAAGAAAATGAAATTTACACATTTTCTACTTGTCATTATAAGATTGGAGTTATTCCTCCATAACTACCTATTAAATTTTAAAAAAGATTATTTTTTATAAACAAAGTTCTCTGAGAAAATATTTGAAATTATCAGTTATTTTTGTTAACCTAAAAGCTTATACTTGCAGGTTATAATATAAGAATTATTTTATATTTTAAAACATTCCCTTACATAAAAACTTATTTGACTTCTTGTGTGAAATTTAGAATATATGTTTTTATATTAAAATGAAGTAAACTTGTTACAACTCTATATAGAAGCATTTTTTTGCCACATAATAGTATTTTTTATTACACATGTATAAACTAAAATATTATGTAAGTATTAATTTCAATTCTAACAAATATAGTAGAAATATATATATTGCAAAAAATATTTCTACATGGCATGATGGTGAATTAATGTTATTTTTCTCATCATTTCTTGTAACTTTCCTCATGCTACATGAAAAAAAAGTATGTCGAGCATAGTGGATGTCTATACGATCGCGAGGCATTGTGATTTATCTCCAAGCTTTGTCGCCTTTAATTGCTCTAAAGTCAATTTCTATTGACTTGCTTTTTTTTTAAGGACAACTTGCACAAAAAACATTGAATATTACTTACATTTTGCTCTTTTTATGAAATTTAGATTGTGAAATAACGCATATTTAAATTAGAGTATAATATTTAAAATTATGTATAATATGTATATAAATATTTTCTTGTTTTATGAACTTTGCTTTTTAATATGGAGAACCAAATTAATGCAATACATATTTGTTTTATTATATTTATTTAAAGGAACGTTTGGTTGATGTTATGTTATTTTATCTAGAAAAAATAATTATTTAATTTAATGACATCTATAAATAATTTTATATAAAAATTAATTCAGTCATTTTATAAGTGTATACAAATAAATAATTAAAATGTAAAATTTCATAAATTTTTTTCTATTTATCTATGTTAAACATAAAAATAATATTATCTATAATAACATTTCCATCTCAACAAATAAAGTCTAGAAATTCAGCCAACTGTATTTAGCTGTAGCATTTATCTTTAAAACAGGAATTTATATCCTCAATATCAAAATATCACTTGGAAGATAGATATAATTTATTTGATCAATAAATATATAAAAAATAATTTTATTGTAGCAAACTTAAATGTAAACATTCAAATATTAAATTTATTATCTCCCAACTGTCTATGTTTTGAATTCAAAATTTAAATTAAATGATATTGAGGTAAATCTTAACAAAGACTTTCATAAATTTCTTCCATTTTTTTTTAAGTTATTGAATTAATTTCATGAGCAATTAACATATAAACTTTAACTTTTAACCAAATTATTGATTATGAGCTTTAGCTTAAGGTTGAATTAAAAGTTTTTGATTAAAATTTGACTCGATCCAAAGTATGAATAAGAAGAGTTTGATCCGAGTTAGGCTTCACTCGTTTATTATCAATTCAAGCATAATCTAAGTCAAAAGTGGATTTAACTTTCGATTAATGTTTACCGTTCAGTTGAAAACTTAGGAATAAATGTGCTTTTTTATTCAATCAAATTAAATCATATTATCCACTTGGTCTAATGATTAAAAATAAAAACAAATAATTAATTTATTAGCAACAAAGTTTAAATATAGAACGTAAAGAAAATTCTAATATAATCATCCACTAAATTATTAGTGAAAACTAATATATTAAAACAAGTTATATACATATATAATTAGGGCTTCTCAAGTTCGAACCACACTGTTTCAAATAGAAATGGAGAAATTGTGGTGTGCAATAAAATCAAATATATATATATATTTATAATTTCTTTATTTTTTAATTGAGCTGGCTTGATTCTATTCTATACTTTGCTCAAGACTGAATTGATAAAAATATCGAGTAATATAAATGCTCATTAGTCAATTCACTTAAATTAAATTTTTACCGATTTGATCTAAGATTTATTTCAACTTTTAATTTTCGAGCAAAATATCGTACTAACGAGTCCCTTTCTGTGCCTCTCACCACGAACCCAAAGCCTTTGAAAGCTCCACCAGCTTCTTTTTCGACCACATCGTCCATGAAGGGGATGAGGTGCAGTGAGAAACATGTGAAAAGAAGGTATCTCATGTGTTCGAAGAATTATTGAGTTCAGACCGAGATTTAAAACTGCGTTTAGGCTTCGGTTTTGTCGCTAGATGAACTATTAATTTTGATAATTTTGATAGTTGCGATAGTTTTATTATCGACAATTGCAATTTTTTTTATAAATTATTTAAATTTTATAAATACAAAATTAAATTTATTAATTGTATTCATTGAGTATTATTCTTTTGAGATAGATGAATTTCGATAGTTTCGGCCGAGTTTTGACATCTTTGATTAAATATCGTCAATCGAAACTACCGAGTTTCAACTTAAACAAAAACTCAATAGTTTTTTCAGATCAATTTCTGACCGAATTTTAAAATCTTAGCCTCTATTTGGTTCGCGATCAAGTTGATCTTAGCCATTTTTTTATTTTTTTTTATAAAAAATTATAGTTTTTTAAAGATATATAATAATAAAACATAAAATCAATTAATTATAAAAATATATTAAATAAATTAATTATTATATTAAAAATTGCTCAAAAATCGAAAGCATTTTATTGTCTGAGTTAAACTTCTGTTTGGTTAGTGACCAACTTGATTATAATTATTTTTTAGTATAAAAATCTCATTATATTTAGTATAAGAAACACAATAGGAAAGTTCGTAAAACATTTTTTAAAACAAAAATCTCAACCGTCGAATTCATCCTTCTTTAAATTGAGCATATTGCTGAACTATATCGTGCCCCTTGGATAAATTAAAAAGTGATGAAGCTAACGAATATTCTTAAGTATACGATTGTGATAGTTCTTGTCAAAGGGGTAGAGACAATCTATTTTTCTCACTATTGATCGATCAAAGTACCAATCACGAACTGATTCTGTGGATTTTCTTAGTAGTAGTTTTCATGTTACACTAAAGTACAGTAAAAATATCGACATTGAGTTAGATTTTAAGAAGGTGAGTAGTACCTCATTGCCAATTGACGGAGAATTTATATACATAAAGTTTTTTTTTATTGCCATTCCTTATTGCCATTTGAGGGCGAAAATCTGCAATGAAGATAATTTATATAGATAAATTTTTCTAAGAGAATATTTGAAGTACCGATCAAAACCATTTTAAGTTTGGCTTATGACTGTAGGTCATATATGACCTAAGGATAATTTTATATTCAAAGACAACCCCTCATACCCAAGCTAGCTTATTTACATTGTAACATGAAATTTAGATAGGTACGCGTACTTGGGATAACCTCGTGTTGTAAGATAATTGAGGGTCACTATCCTTATTTTTGTATTGTGTTAAGACAACTGACCCACAAGCATAAGCTTGTAGGTTACTTAAAGGCTAAAATTTAATTTTATATTCTAACAAAAACTACCTTGAAAAATTTCAATTTGAGCTAAAGTGCATGTCCTGCAATCTAAAATGCAGTCTCTTTCCAAAGGCCATTGGGGTCTGCTTCAAAATTAGCTAAACTTGTACTTGTAGGGATCTGAAATGAAGAAAATCTTCAATAAGGAAACTAATTACCAAGGTTGCATCCATTCTATATGGGCACTCAAGAGGCAAGTTCTTCCAAACCCCCAAGAAAATTGCTTAGAATACGATTACATAAAACTTTCCGACTTCTTTATCATAATATTTCATGTTACTGCCAATTCATATTATCACCGATAACCTGAACTATCATGTATGGCCTTCATTCAAATAAATATTCGATAAGGTGTTAAGTAATCAATAGTAATACATTTTTTTTTGATAAGTTACTTAGCCTCCTTACCAGTCTTATTCTCAAGAATATTTATTTGAAGTTGAGTCGAGTTGCACACCTGTTACACAAAGATTGCAATAATATAGAATTCCTGCTACTGATTCTAATATATAAATATTTCTTCTTGATAGAATAATATATAAATAAATTGATTATATAATGATTTGATCTACATTTTGATATGCAAAGGTTGTGTTGATGTGATTGTGTGATTATTAGTGACTTAAATATCTCAAAGTGAAGCCAAAGATCTGTTGAGAGCATCGGGAGATTCTCGATGAAAATAAAAGTCCAGTAGCACATATCTGAATAGGTGTTCTAGATATCATCAAAGAAGAAAAAGAATGGCAAAGATATTCATTATTTCCTCCTAGTGACTTTAGGTGAAAGACCACTACAACTCTTATTGAGTCATCGAAAAGAGCCTATTAAATGAAATCCTTTGTCAACTAGTTGTCGTGTTTGTGATAACCACGACTCATTAAATTCTCACACAAACCTCATAAACATGTATCTTTAGGTTAGCATATGATTTAGGGGGCGTTTAGTTTAATGTTATCTTGATGTTATATTATGTTATTCAGAGAAAGTAATCGTTTGATTTAATGACATCTATAAATAATCTTCTATTACATTATAAAATTATTAGTTAAAAGATTAAATCTAGATGTCATGATATCTAAATTATATAACATAACATTAAGATAACAACGAATAAAACGCTCTCTTAAAAAAATTATTTTGCATTTTCTATGTTTATGCGGTTGTAGTTTAGACCAACTGGTTACGAGATTTTAAACATTTTGAGCTATTAAAATTATTCGAAACTTAAACTTGCTTGAATTTTAATTAGAAGGGAATTTGATTGGATTCAAGTCGAATTTCGAACCACATCAAAGAGCCAAAATGCCTTTTAAGTTAAGTTTAAGCCATGTTCCAACTTGAAATATATATGCTTTCTAATATCCATAAGTCCCTAGATTAAACCCTTGCATAAGACATTAAACTTTTATTATCAAATCTCTCTAATTATTTTGATATTAATAAAGATATCAAATAAAAAAATATTTTTTAAATTATTAAATTATATTAAATATTATTTTAATCTAAATGTTAATATAATCTTTAAATTAAACAAATTAATCTACTAATTAAGAAAAATATTATTCATTAGATTCATTTATTAATACAAATATACCTATTAATATATTATCTCAAATTAAAAAATTAATTTAATTAATTTAAAAATTAGAGGCATCTAATTGCATATAAACCCTAACCAGAAAGACATAATTGCTATTAACTCAAAATAATATCATAATTATAATATTTAATTAATATAAATTATAATTATAATTTATTGAGTTAACTCAAAATATAATTTGAGTTGACTTAAACTTGATTCATTTCGAGGTGACTTGACTCAGTTGAGCTACAAAAAATTTAAGTTGACCTCTAGTGAATCAAGACTGGTCGAACACGGCTAACTAACAGCTAACAAATGATTTTGTTTTCTTAGATCGCAGCATTTTGGCTGCATTTGGAAACACCTTAAACTTAAAATAAAGCTACAACTGTTTATGTAGCTTTAAAAATAAAACGACTTTTAACTTAAAATGTATACAGTTAGTATTTTTTATATCATTAAATTTTTATGTTATTTTATGAAACTTAAGCAGCTTAGAAGCTCAAAAAATCATTTAAATAGCTTAAAAGTTAAAATATAATCTGTTTAACAAGGAACTTTAAATTTAAGCTTATGAGTAATTTAAAAATTAAAATAATTTAAACTAATAAATATGATTTTCAAACACAGCATAAAACATTCTACTAACTAGTGAAATGCACGTGCGTTGCACGTGAAATATTAAAAAATATGTTTCAATATTGACAAATATATAATAAATATAAGCTAGATAAAAAAAATAATTTCAATAAAAATATAAACTATTATTTTATTAAATTTCTATTTAATTAGGTTGAACAAAAAGTAGAAATAAAGAATAAAATGTCTATTATAAGAACATGATTGCGGTACACGTCTTTTCTGAATTGAGGGTTCTCTTAAAACACAAATTCTTGAAACCAATAATGAAATCATTTTGACTCTTGAGAAATTAAAATTACCTTATTTTAATTAATAAAGATAAAATAAAAATTGAAAAATTTGAAACAATTACAGTAGCACAATTTTAGATGTTTAAGTAATAAAAAGTAATATTATCATTTAAAATATTTTTAGATATCATCAAATAATAAATTAAATAATTTACATTAGAAAAAACATATTATAAAGCAAATAGCAGGATGCATTTTAGAATTGCAAAGAGACATCAATATTAGAAACAACATGATCAGAAAAACAAATTGTTAAAGAAGACAAAACACCTTACCTTGACATTCACTTTGCCAACAAACTCTATAAGAACTAAGTCCTGTGGTTAAATTATTTCAAGATAATAACGAACTATATTTCTAAATCCTAATGAATCATCAACATTAGGAAAGATGATCAAAGTTAATGAGAGATCAAAAAACTGATAGAAAAGGTTACCATGACATTTCGTTTGCTAAGACAATTCAATCTAAATTCTATAGGCTAAATTATTTCAATAAAATAGTAGATTGCATTAAATGAAAACTAATAAGAAAATATTAATACATTTGCATCCTATTATTATTTGCATTTGCTAAAACTGTACAAGCATCAACCAGAATGTTTTTTGTACATGCAGTGGGCTAAACATAGTCCATTCTATTTCGACGTCAATGTGATATATAATTATAACAAACACATAGTCAATCTGAAATATTGACAAGTAAGCTATTTATATAACAACAAAAGTAGCTTTAACTTGTCCACAAAAGTCATGTTGATCATACTTCTGAAAGTGTTCTGCAAGATAAAAAAAAATGTATAAGTTCAATAACTTAATCTGTACAGTTAATGTTTGAAAAGATAATATTGAAATTGGACAATAGATGAATTATTATTTCTATGTTTTGAAAAGTAAATGTAAATTGTAAACCATAAACTCTACAAAATGTCAGATGGTTAAACAACTTTAATGTTGCTAACAACTAAACCAATTTTTCTTAAGATTACTTCCTTTAGATCTGACTATCATATTAAAGAAATAGCTCAACTTCCAGGAAATATAAATAAGGGAAGGAAGTTATAGTGCAAGATTGAAGTTTGATCGACTTACAAAGAAATAGAGTGGCAGGACCTATTATAATTATAAGAATTATAAGAGATTAATCTAATAAGCTTCTTCATGTTATTAGCAGAAGGATTTTCATATATACAGTAAATGTTCTTGAATCCATAAGTGCTTGACAGGTAACAAAGAGAGCAAAGCAATAGGCCTATAAATTAGATGTACAGTATGAGACTATTTGTAGTTTGCTCTTTGT
>JAEMOT010004126.1:343685-387846 GCA_019297695.1 Apostasia ramifera
TACAAACAATAAGCCTTGATTCAATGTAATTTGAGTCAATTACATGGATTTCTTTTCTCCTTTTATCTCTACCTAAAGCAATGCTCCCCACAAATACAATGTAAATGTAAGTGAGTCAAAGTTATATGTCGAATGCTCATATTCATTGTCAACTAAATAAACTTTTTCTTATTTATATTATACTTTACATGTTAGAAGAAACAACAGTAAATCTATGTTGATCAAAATGTTTAAGAAGCTTTGTAAGATAGACAATAATTTATGATTGTGAAAAGTAATATGTAATTAGTTCGTAACCTGTATTTAATCTAATTACTTTTCAACGTTGCTGCTTTGCTTTCTTTTTTCTTGAATCCATTTGAAGTTCTGCATCTTTAACTTCTTTGATACCAAAAGTATTTAATGTGATTTTCGAAATATCTTTGTAGTGTTGAATTTGTCTACGAACATCAAAATAGAACCACGTTTGTTGCAATTGTTGGATACGTGATTCTACATTGTACTTTTTTCCCTGCATAAAACGTTTTTATGTTAGCAGTAATTTGAAATTATACATAGTTAACTTTTCGTAATAGTTTATCAAATGACATATTACAGTATTCTTAGTAGCTTCAAAGATGTTTGGGGTAATGTTTGCTATTTGTTCAACATGCTGTCCAAATATTGTAGTGGAAGTACTGCTTGTTTCATCTTTTATTGTTATTTCTGCTACTAACCTGAAAGATTAAAAAGTATATGTAAAAAGAAATTATAAAATAATTTATTACAAGATGTTGTAAGTTAAGTTTTACCGAGATGTTGCTTTTGCATTGGTGTTGCAGAATGCACAACAGAATGTTTCATTCATGATTGTTTCAGTTTTTTTGTTACAGAAATTACAAGCTATATATGATCTCACATTGAGGGAGTGAACACATTAGCTTGAAGAACATAAAGTAATTCCAAATGACATTATTATACCTACCGTTAAACTTCTTTTTTGAAGTTTTTAAACCTGGATTTCAATTGCTGAAGTAGTTCGCTTTCCTACAATGAGATCAGCAAACAATGTTAAATGATTAATACAAAAATTATAAATTCGACTTTTGTAAGCAGAACAATTCAAGAAAAGTTAACAACATATCACAATCAATTTATCTGAAAATTGTTCTACCAAGATTTAACGAATCACATATTTATCTAATAATCATATCATTAACACATTTAAATTTACTACACCTAAATGATGAGTCTGAAGTTCATGCTGGAGGAGGTGATCAGGAAGAAAAGTTTACAATATAAGTTGCGTTAAGGTGCCATTTTGAAGGTTCCTTGTGAGAGTCTTGTGAAGCAGGAAATGATCAAGGTAGTGAGAACAGCTACAACCACAAATGTCGACGACAAATCAATTCAATACATTGAACGTGTGTAATTATCCCATATTCAGAAGTGTGATGACTATTAAAAGCAAGCCTTTGAAATTAAGAGGAGCAGCAAGGGGAATTGTAAAACAATTCTGATCAGTAAGAAAAAACGAACCATAAATAACATAAGGTTCGGCAGCACAGTCCCGGTTAGGGCCGTGACAACTACTATCGTCGACCATCCTCGTTGAACCATAAGTAACAGAAAAACACAGTGGAGTTTTATTATAAATATTTGGGTGGTGGATACCAATGTTGCTAAACTTCAACTGTATTTTTACTTTTTATGTTGAGTACATTGAAGGATTGTGCATGCCCGGGATCATCATAATAGACATTTCACATTTTCACCTCGTTTCTATTTTTCTTAATTCCCCTTCCTTACTGTTTTCTACATTCTAGATACCCTATACCAAAAAAAATAATGTAGACACCTACACGATAAACCAAGCATTTTATAAACTAAAACATGCAGCTGAGAGACTAACATTGTTGGTCTGCACTTTAAATAGCACCATAACTGATGCCAAGACCAATAAACTAAGAGATGCATTTTGACATGTTACAAAATTCAATTTAATGAATGCAATGCAAATTATTTTCAGTGAGTTTACAACAAGGAGGCTATCTTTCCTATAAATAGTTCCATGCCACACTAAAATTCATATGCCCATCGTTGCTACAAGTGACATATAGTAAATCAGAGCACCTAAAACAGATGACCTCATTGAGCGAACAATCAGATGATCAAATAAAATTGCTCGGAATCTCAGGCAATGAGAAAGCCTCCAGAAAACCCTAATTAGCTTCCATCATCTACAAGCTAATTCCTGGATTCGATTTTTCCCAATCCGACAATTAAAACTTTAAAAAAGCAAATAAACAATCAAAGAAGTTAGAAAAGAAATAGATCGGGGAAAATCGGACTAACTGGAGCTTCTCCAACGCCAGAGAGCAACAGAAACCCGAGAAACTTTCTCCGGCGATGATCGATTGCGGCCGGCCGGCGACGGCCTGCCGAGATCGGCATTGAAATCGATGTCGGAGAAGGAGGAGGAGGAGAAGCCGAAGAAGCGGCGGCGGCGGCGGCCGATGCAGAAGCAAGGGGAGGAGGGGGATGCCCTAATTCAGAGAGGAAGAGAAACCCGAGAAACTTTCTCCGGCGATGATCGATTGCGGCCGGCCGGCGACGGCCTGCCGAGATTGGCCTCCAAAACGATGTCGGAGAAGGAGGAGGAAGAGAAGCCGAAGAAGCGGCGGCGGCGGCGGCGGCCGATGCAGAAGCAAGGGGAGACGCACCTGTGAGAGGGATGCGACGGTAGGTCCGCTGACGGCGGCTGCCGGCGAGTAGGGGGTGGCTGGCGAGGGGATCCCAGTCAGATCGGTGAGAGCAAAGGGGAACCTGAAACGACGTCCGACTCCGACGCGGCTCTGGAGAGCGCCATGGCCGGCGTTCCAAGAAGATCCGGCGCCGCCGAACAAACCGACGTGGTTGTCGCCGCGTGAGAATAAACAGCAAAAAAGCAACGGAAACCAGAATCGGAATAGAAGAAAAAGGCGAACCCTAGAACTCATCCGCGTTTGCACCGGTCGGTAAGAGATGAGGATACCGAAATGCAGGCGTGAAGGCCAACAGTAAAAGAAAGAGGCGGATAGTATACACATACCTTATTTTCACCAAGAGAACTGTGGAGGGAGTGAAGGTTCTGCGGCGACAGCGACGATCATAGCCAATTTTTTTCGGAGAACAGTGGAAAACAGTAGAGGCGATAACAGGTGTCATTCTGCATGTTAGGGTTGTAGGTCGGTGCGTGCGCTAGCCGGCAGCCGTCCGATACAAAGAGAGGAGTGACAGCAAGATATTTCAGATAACGCCAAAAGTTTTTTTAGCAGCTCAAAGTTCGGCCTTTATATATAGTATAGATAAGAAGAGTAGGGTTTTTTTTTTTTTTTTTGTTTCTTCTAAAATGATTCGTGCTGAGCTCGGCTCGGTCAATGTTCTCAACTAAACTACGTCTTGTTGGTCGCTCGGCGAAGATTTCTCCGAGCAGACGGCGGCGGGTGGCGTGTCCGGCAAGTTACAGGTCTCCACGGCTGACTCCGACAACGAAGCATTATTGCCCAACTTCGATTCGTAGCTTTGCACAACCAGAACTGACGCCGCAGGAGAGAACCACGGCGACACGAGGTAGCTCCCCACCGGACCAAGCTCCGGGCAATCAGTCCTCTCCAACATAGCAGCCGCCATCGCCCTCCGCCCCACCAGGAACAAGTTGAATCTCCCAGCCGACTGGATTGCTGCCGTCAACCTAGCCCCACCATCGGCGACCGCCTCCCTCACCGCGGTCCCAGCCTTCGAGCAGAATCTTTTGATCGCAAGCTCATCGGCATCGTCATCTCCAACGCCACCGGACGTCGGGACGAAGCGGAAGAGCGTGAGAGCGATGCCCGGGTGCTCAGTAATGCGGGAGCCATAAGCGAGGGCTTCGCGGTCGTCAGCACCGCCGAAGAAGAGGACAGCGACGGAGAAGGCGACGTCGCTCGCAGGGATGTGGGCGGCGCCGCCAAGGCCTCGGTCAATGAGGACGGAGACAGAACAGGGAGCGTCGAGGAGGACTCGGCGGTTGACGCTCTGGTGGGCGGCGCCGAGGGACTCAAACCCGCCATCGAGCCGCTGGACCTTGTGGAAGGGGAGGACGATGAGAGCCGCGCGCTTGTCCATGGCACTGGCGATGATGTCTTCGTGGATGGTGCTCAGGTCGGAAATGGCAGTCATGGGGCGGATGGAGACTCTGCTGAGCTGCCGGTAGGCCTCGAAGGCGACGACGACGACGTCGTCGGCAGCGGCGGCCCTGCTCTTGTTCCAGAAAGGGAGGCCATCGCGGCGAGCTTTGTGGACCATGGAGATGGCGGAGGAGCGCTCGGACAACTCCATGAGGTGCATGGCGTACACGGTGAGGCCGCGGCGGCGGGTGCCGCGGGAGGACTCGATCAGGTTTATGAGGGTGGGGATGTTGCCGCTGCCATGGAAGCAGGCGAGGATCCGGAGCTCGCTGTGAACGTCGTTGTCTTTGCGCAGTATGGTCCGGTGCTTGTAGGGGACGGCACGGTGTGCGGGCTTGTGGACGGCGATGACGATGGGGGTGGTGATGAAGGTGGTGAAAAGCGCCATGAGGACGAGGATGGCGAAGGTCTCGTCGTTGAGGACCTTGCGGTCGCGGCCGATGTTGAGGACGATGAGCTCGACGAGGCCCTTGGTGTTCATGAGGAAGCCCAGAGCGAAGCATTCGCGGAGGGGGACGCGGAGGAGGGCGGCGGAGATGATGGTGCCGAGGATCTTGCCGAGGCAGGCGTTGGTGATGACGAGGACGAGAAGGCCCCAGGAACGGGCGCCGGAGATGGTGGCGACGTTGGTTTTGAGGCCGCTGGAGACGAAGTAGAGGGGGAGGAAGAGGCCGGAAATGAGGTCTTCGATTTTTTCGATGAGGACACCGGCGAAGGGTCCGTCCTTGGGGACGAGGATGCCAACGATGAAGGCGCCGAAGAGGGCGTGAATGCCGATGGCGTCGGTGGCGAAGCCGGCCGCGAGGACTGCGGAGAAGGTGGCGCAGATGTAGACCTCCTTGACGGGCTCGCCGTCGGGGGAGTGGCGGGCGACCCAAGTGAGGGCGGGGCGAAGGAGGAGCACAGCGCCGGTGACGAAAGCAGCGCCGGATAGGAAGACCCAGAGGGAGACGAGTGGAGGGCTGGAGCCGGAGAGAGCGATGGCGAGAGCCAGGAGAATCCAGGCGGCGACGTCGTTGACGGCGGCAGCAGACATGGCCATGCGGCCGACGTCGGTGGTGAGGAGCTTGAGCTCCGCGAGGATGCGGGCGAGTACGGGAAAGGCGGTGATGGAGAGGGCGACGCCCATGAAGACGAGGAAGGGCCCCCCTCGAACGCCGGAGTTGACGGTGGAGCGGAGGATGAAAGAGGTGCCGATGCCGAGGACAAAAGGGAGTGTTATGCCGGCGGGCTATGGCGAGGGCCGGCCGGCCCGTGCGCCGGATGGCGCGAAGGTCGAGCTCGAGGCCGACGAGAAAGAGGAAGAAGAGGAGGCCGAGGTTAGCCAGTGTGTCGAGAACTGTTAAGCTTCTTTTGGGGAAGACATTTTCTAGAAAAGTCTTGCTTCGGCCCAGAGCTGATGGGCCCAACAATATTCCACCCTGGATGAAGCCCACAAACAATTAAAACGTTTGTTTTTAAATATATATAAACAATTAAAATTATATATAAAGAAAAAAAATACATTAATTTTTTTCACATATGCATCAATCGAGGTATGACCGACCCGTGAATCCGACCCGTAAATTTCAAATATGAGTCATGAATTTTGACCCATTTATTAAACAGGTCGGGTTCGGGTTGGGTATAATGAGGTTGAGTTCGGGTTAGGCATAATCGGATCGAGTAAAATTCGGATTGAATATTTATCAAAAAATACTCTATAAACGGGTCGGGTCGACCCGCCAACCCGACCCATTTATTAATCGAGTCAGGTTCGGGTCATGAATTTTAACTAAGTGGGTCAGTTTCAAGTTGAGGCTATTCGGATCGGGTCGGATTCGAGTTCAACCCGAACCCGATCTGCCGACCCATTTTGCCACTCCTAAATTTGATAGTACTCTCAGGTTTGTGTATTCAATATCACATAAAAAAAATCAAATGAATCAATTAAATTTATTCAATTATATAATTTAAATTTAATATTTTATATTTAAAAATCAAACTATCTAATCATAGACTTATTTAATTAACTCAAATTTTTATTTTTATTTTTTCATTTCAATTAATGGCCACTTTTTCATATAAAAAAATGCTAGAAGATCCCCATAGGGAAGCACACTATCACTCTCACAAGATGTAGGACACTGATTCCATATTTTTATTATTTTTTTGAGGAGATATCTCCTGAGGAATCTTTTCCTTTTATCGTTCTCCAAGGACATAAAAGATCCACCAAGACTCCTTAAGGCTATAGCAATGGGTACACCAAATCTAATTATAATATCTCGTAATTTAAATATTAATATATTATTTACTTTAACTTTTAAAAATTATAAATTTGAATACTTTCTAAAAGTTGAATCATCTTAATATTACTTCAGCTTGAGTACATTTAACTACAGAGTTTCTTATCATTAGCCTATTTAGGGAGCTTCTACCATTTAGCATCACACTATTTATTTAAAACGCTTATTCTTATGCCCTTATATTAAAAGGCTGTCAGGAGCTGCTCATTAACAAAGTAATTTTGATTCAATTATATGAATATTACTCTCATAATCACTCATTATCCTCTTTAGTCCCATGTGAGTTGCTATCTTAATTCTTAAAGAGATGGAAAAAAAATGCTACAAATGAAGAGTTTTGCGAATAAAATTAGCAAGAAAAGGGATGACAATAAGTTCTTCAGTAATAGTCAGAGTAGTGGCTTATAACCTCATATTTTATTAGAGAAAAAAAAGTCATTCAACTCAAATGATCAAGCATTGCTATAAGTGAAGATCTTTGATTCTAAAATCTCAATTAACATCCTTTCAAAAAAAAAAAAAAAAAAAAAAACTGAGCTATTAGGCCAACCAAGAAGATAACTACAGACAAACAGGAGCCATGGAGGCCTCGGTTGACCTCTACATTGATTGATGAGAAGCTAATACGACATCATAAAAAAAATGAGAGAAGTTGTTGAAAAAGTTAAGTCACAAAACTAAGCATTCTACATGTATTTTGAAGATCATTTTTCAAGCGAGGGATTATTTCGTCTGTTGAGCATAAATCATCTTACAACAATAATCGGACAAAGAAAGTTTATTAAGTGGACAAATGATTGTGTTGGAGAAATCAACACAAAGACCAAACGAATGATAGATCAGACCATCCTTTGATCAAACCGTTCGATGAGACGAACAAACTGTTTGATCTAACGTAACAGACTGCTATTTTATAGAATCTATTTATTATGATAATTTCTCTATAAATATATTTTTACACATATGTATATATAAATCCAGAATGTGATCTTTTAAATAATCTGTGATCTAAGAGGTTATTCTAAATTTTGAGAGCGAAATCTCTAGAAATTACTTTCTAACACTTGAAGAGTAATGAAAATTCTCTTTATATGGTCATTTGAATTTTTTTCACACAAAGCTTAGGAAGGTTGCCGACATGTCGGACCATGCGAGGTCGATGGGCTACGCAGCCTCGCACAGTTAGATGAAGCCTCATGTCAACCGCCCTCCTCGAGTAGCGCATTAGTCGCCGTCTCACGTCCGGGCAAACACAGCCACGCGCTGGCAGTCCTGTCACGACTGCATGGAGAGCTCATGGAGAGAAGAGAGAGAGAGAGAGAGAGAGAGAGAGAGAGGTGACAACGAGCAACTTGCCCTCCTTGTTGCCTTTCGGGAGAGAGGGAGAGACAGAGAGGTGAGAGAAAGGAGAGGGAGGAAAGAGAGAGAGCGACATTTTATAAAATTTTAATATTAAAAAAATAAAAAATATGCTTAAAATTTTCAAAATCAAACATTTATGTGATATTATACTTTAAATTTAAAAACTTAAATATAAGTTAAATTTTCATTGGATAATATTTTTTCAATAATATTTAATTTGTTTTAACTTATTATAAAAAACTTTTAGGTGGATAAATGTATTGTTCATTGGATACTTCTTTTATCCATCAGATAAAATTTTTATCTAGTTATCTTGCAATTTTTTTTTTACTTACAATGAAACTATGAAAGCTTCATCTGATGGAAGAATGCATTGTTTATTGGATTTATTTATACAAGAACACTTCTATTGGTCTATGAAGCATAGATATTTAAAAAAAATCACGATGCATTCGTGTCAAGAATATGGACACTTGGGAACACACAGAGACGCCGTGTCAGACACACATCATGTGATGTATCCTAATAAAATAAAATTAAAAAAAAACTAAAGGACACTTCTTGAACACACGAGAATACTTTGAAACGCCTTAGGATAATTTTAAGACACTTCTAGTATATTTCTAAAATACAAGATACTTCTGAAATATAGAACACTTCTAGAATACATATAATAGAATTAAATATATTTAATATTAATGTTAAATTTATTTATTAATATTATATTTTTTTAATAAAATTTATGAATACATCTACCTCTTTTTTGTTCTTTCTATTAATATTTAAAAATTTTATTATTATTAAAATTTTATCTAATAAAATTAAAAATTTATTTCTCATTATTCTTAAAATTTTACCTAATATAAGATAAAATTCTAAATTAACTAAGCTAAATAAAATTTATTCTTCCCTTGTTGCCCTCAAACTTTACAAAATGAACCAATCGTAAAAAATTTAGAACTTTATTTTCACATTTATTCTTCTTTCATCTTCAACTTCAAGAACTCTTACTTCTTTTTTATTGTCGTGCTCACTGTGATTGTTCTAATAAACAAAATTATATTTTTTCTTTTATTTAAAGTGAAGCCTAAATTTACATTCCAAATTTCTTCAATATCGACATCTGTTCTCAAGTTCTCATTTTGATTCTATGAAACTTTAGTATTGCTTATAAATTATTTATACTTAAAAATTTAAATTTATATTATGTTATATATATATTTTAAGTATGAATTATTAATTTTATTATTATTACATTTGGCGTATTATGCCGCGTCTGTGTTCTATATTTTAAAAAATTATTGTATCACCATATCATATTGTATTGTATTTCGTATCCTTGTATTGTCTACGTACTACTAATTATCTTATAACTTTTTAACGTCTTTTGAAATGAGTGGCATTATTTTTCTATAATTTGGCTATAAGGTCATTTGGATTGTAGAAAAGAATTCTTTGCTAAGAAATTTTTATTCAGTTTTAAAAAGCATATATAATGATAAATAAAATTTGTTATAAATTTATAATCTTGTTAATACAAAAAATATGTTAAAATAGAATAAAATAAGATGATAATTTTTACGTAAAAATTCGAGTATTTAGGAGAAAAACCACAATGCCGTCTAGGCGATTTAAATCCACTAATCGAATCCCTTATTTTACAAAGCTTGAGAGTCTCTAAATGGAGACCGAATAAGAGAATAAGTATAAAAGAGAAAGAGAGTTTTTACTCCCCTTTTGATTCATCTTCTGCCTTTATTTATAGCTTGGAGAGGAGAGGATATAATGAGTATAGTCTGTCATGTTTGGCACCTATTCCTGCAAAGAACGATTAGGCAGTGGACCCCATCCTGCCTTAAATGCTGAGTTGATATAGTAGCATAGAGGGTATGATCTAGTGATATCTCCTTAAAGAGCTGTTCGACTAGAGTTGTTCAAGTAAGGCTGTTCGACTAGGGGTGTTAGAGAAGGTTCTAACATGACCCCCTCTAGAGCATAGCGTACATTGATGTACATGCTAATTTTGATCATGTTGATTCAGTGGATCTCCATGGAAGTCCTTACAGAGTCATCAGCTCGTCATAATTGAACTGCTCCATGGAAGCCGTTAGAGAAGAGCTGTTAGAGGAGAGCTGTTCGACTAGGGGTGTTAGAGAAGATATTGCTCCCTACAGAGCCATCAACTCGTCATAGTTGAACTGCTCCATAGAAGCTATTAGAGAAGAGTTGTTAGAGAAGAGTTGTTCGACTAGAGGTGTTAGAGAAGAGATTACTCTCTACAAAGCCATCAGCTCATCATAGCTGAACTGCTCCATGGAAGCTATTAGAGAAGAGATGTTACAGGAGAGCTGTTCGACCAGGGGTGTTAGAGAAGAGATTACTCCCTGCAGAGCCATCAACTTGTCATAGTTGAACTGCTCCATGAAAGTTGTTAGAGAAGAGATTTTAGAGAAGAGATCACCATTGACTTTCAGTCTCCAAGCCGCTATGATCGTAAGCTGGGACTTTGAGAAGGGGTTTTCCCTTGACAGCCCGTCACTAAGCTGACTTGACTATAAGTTGAGACTTTGAGAAGGGGTTTTAGAGAAGAGGTTTTAGAGAAGAGGTCACCCTTAACTTTCAGTCGCCGAGCTGCCATGATCATAAGATGGGACTTTGAGAAGGGATTTGCCCTTGACTGCCCGTCACTAAGTTGGCTTGACCATAAGCTGGAACTTTGAGAAGAGATTTTAGAAAAGGGATTTTAGAGAAGAGGTTTTAGAGAAGAGATCACCTTTAACTTTCACTCGTCGAGCTGCTATGATCGTAAGTTGGGACTTTGAGAAGAGATTTTAGAGAAGGTATTTTAGAGAAGAGGTTTTAGAGAAAAGGTCACCCTTAACTTTCAGTCGCCGAGTTGCCATGAATGGGAATTTGAGAAGGGATTTGTCTTTCACTGCCCGTCACCAAACTGGCTTGACCATAAGCTAGGATTTTGAGAAAAGATTTTAGAGAAGGGATTTTAGAGAAGAGGTCACCATTGACTTTCAGTCGCCGAGCTACCACGATCGTAAGCTGGAATTTTGAGAAGAGATTTTAGAGAAAGGATTTTAGAAAGAAGATTTTAGAGAAGAGGTCACCCTTAACTTTCAGTCATCGAGCAGCCATGATCGTAAGCTAAGACTTTGAGAAGGAATTTGCCCTTGACTGCCTGTCACCAAGCTGGCTTGACCATAAACTAGGACTTTGAGAAGGAATTTTAGAGAAGGGAGTCTCATGTAGTGATGTATCAATCCTGGTGTATCAATCATGCGTCAGGGCAATAGTATTAATGCAAAAAATATGTCAAAATAAAATGAAATAAGACGATAATTTTTACGTAAAAATCAGAGTATCCCGGGAAAAAACCACGACGTCGTGTAGGCGATTTAAATCCACTAATTGAATCCCTTTTTTTATAAAAATTGAGGGTCTCTAAATAGAGACCGAATAAGAGAATAAGTATAAGAGAGAAAGAGAGAGTTTTTTCTCCCCTTTTGGTTCATCTTCTGCCCTTATTTATAGCTTAGAGAGGAGGAGATATAATGAGTACAGCCTGTCACATCTGGCACCTATTCCTGCAAAGAACGATTAGACAGTGAACCCTCATGCTGCCTTAAATGCTGAGTTGATATAGTATGGATGGTACGATCTAGTGATATCTTCTTGAAGAGCTGTTCGACTAGGAATGCTTGAGTAAGGCTATTCGACTAGAACTGTTCAACTAAAAGTGTTAGAAAAGTCTCTAATAAATCTAAAATAAAATTAATAGTTATGATAAAAATTATATAAGATATGAAATTATATAAGTAACTGCGTAGTGATATATCAATAATGTTAAAATAAAAATATTTCTTTTTTTTATAAAAAAAATAAAAATATTTCTAATCCGCGCATAGCGTAAACTTTGTCTAGCTGGCTGACATGTTTCAAAAGCAGCGCCATGGATGATATTTTTTTTTAATGCTTTGACTTTATTAACAAAACAAAACAAAGGCCTCACAAAAATAATTATAAAATAAAAAAATTACATATATATCTTTAGAAAAAATTCTATACATATAATCTCCGTAATTTGATATTTATATATGCCATATATTTTAAATATAAATTTACAAATAATATATATCTTATAACATTCTTGATCTAAATATAAAAATATTATTCGCTTTAATTTTAGAAAACTACGTGATGTGAGCATCTCTTAAAAGGTCATCATCTCTATAATATTCTTGCCTAAATATATTTAACTATAAAGTTTCACATCATTAGTCTTATGATTTTTTTACGAAAGATATTTCTACTATTTGGAATCACGTTATTTACTTATACATCTTAGAAACTCTCTTTCCTTTTTATGTAAAAAAATCATTTTTGTGTCTCTACCTAAAAACCTATCAAGAGACACTCTTTGTTTGGATGATTCCTATGTAATTATATGAACATTACTCCAGCAATCACTCCATGCTCTCTTCAATCCTGAGTCATCACACATATGATCAAATTAAGAAGGATTTACTCTTTAATCTTATTAAAGATGAGAAAAAAATAGTCATTCATTAATATAAAAAAGTATAGTTCGTAATTATGTATTCAAAATATTGAATGATATACGTAAATATCTAATTTTAATCTTGATTAATTATAGTATATTTTTGAAATAGAATAGCCATTACATACGCACCACATGCATGGGTAGGGTTCGCGATGAGTCAATGCGTTAAACGACAAACCCACAATGTTAATTTTTATTTTAGCTTAATATGAATATTTTTTGCTTAAAGAAAAACCAAACAAAAAAATTGTTCGTACTAAAAAAAATACATACTAAACACAAAAATATTCATTCATATAGAATTAAAAATATACTCATCTTGAAGCAAAAAACTAAAATACTAAAAAAAAATTATACTAAGTCAAAGTAAAACATTAACGAGCGACAATTAACATGCTATTAACGTGCTAACAAGTAACAGAGAGAGATATACATAAATTGTTTCACATTAAGAGGAGAATTTCTATGCTATATAAATAATAACGAGACTTTAAGACATAAAGACTATTTTGGGAAAAAAATGTAAGTCTAAAAATAAAAATTTTATAATTAAGAACGTTTAATTTGAAGTAGTACTAAAATAATGCTTTTCGAAAAATACTTGATCTCTTATTGAACTTGTTGTTCTGAGATATGAATCTTTATCTACTTATTTTTTAAAAAATAACATGAAAATTAAAAGAAAGAACTAAAAAGATATTTAATGTAGTGTTATTTAAGAAAAATATTTATTTATGTAAAATCATTTTTAAATAACATTGAATAAAATCCCCTAAATTAGATTGGAGAATATTTTCTAAACTACTCCTAGCGGCTTTTGACTGGTAGATCCGAGAAGTTATTTTAAATAAGGAAAAAATAATAAGTAGACAGTAAATTTCTGCAAGTTATGAAAAAGGAAAAGCGATAATCAAGGAGGAAGAGGACTCACGATAATCTCGGCAATGACGCGGGGCTGGCGGAGTGGCCGGAGGAGGAAGGCCAGGCCGCGGGTGACGATGACGACGAGGCAGATCTGAAGGATGGCCAGCGGCAGAGCGTAATCCAGCGGGTTCTCCCCTTGCCAAGCGCCGTCCGAAGTGGCCTTCATTGGGGCCAGGCAAGCCGTCGCCGTCGCCGTCTCCATTCCATCTCCGGCGGCCGCCATCAGATCCTACGGATTTGTGGATCCCAAATTGATCGCTCTTCAGATCCTACGGGTTTAAAGCCCGAATCGATCTGGACCGTAAAAGGAAAAGGATCAGGTCGTTTTAGGGTTTGAGATCGAATCGGAGACTGGGGAGGGAGAAGAGGATAAGAAGAAGAAGAAGAAGAAGAAGAAAGGAGGCCCGAATCTGGAGAGCGGGAGCGAAAGCAATCGAAAGGCTGATTGAAAACTATGCACTTTTTCGAGTAGAACTACTGTGCGGGCTTTAGGTCATTTTGGCCACCGCCTTCTCAAGAATTACCCAAAAACAAAAAAAAAACAAAAACAAATTATACCGCAGTACGCTTTTAGGTAAATTACATCCGAGCCATAAAGCAGATGTCATATTTCATACAGGTTCAAAAAATAAAAAAAATTTCACTGTGATCCTTTTCTGATAAAAGAATGATATGATTAGTTTACTAATTTTCTCTTTGCTTTCTTTAATAGAATATTTACATAAATAATTATGAGGTTTCATCCTCATATTAGAATCGTCTATGTGGTATTCACAAAGTCAAAATATATCGTCCTAAATAAAACCCAACTAGGGGTTTAGAGATTCCGCTCATTTTAACCAATAAACTCGTGTTGTATTAAATCTCAATCTATATGATGATGTTGCTAGTTCGGCTTTTCTTCATATATTTCATAGATGACAGGATTAGCTTTAATGGCATTTCTTATTCTTGTAACACTAGACAATGGGTTTATCCTAACGGTTCTTCCGAACACTTCCCCAAATACTATTGCCAATGGGATTTCAATAATAAGATTTTCATATTACACGCTCATACATACTTGTTGTAGCTCTCGTCATTTTTTATTTTTCCAGTTAGTCATAATTGTATAACCAACTACATTTTAGTCAAATGACCTCCAACCTATAGGCAAATATCTAATAACCTAATAGATCAAAAATATATGCAATTTTAAGAAATTGGATGGCTTAAATATTTTTTAGAAGATTACCCATCATACTATTACTTCAGCTCAAACATACTTAATTGCTATATTTTCTATCATTAGCTTTACAATTTTGTCTTATATGGTGCCTCTATCATTGATATTATATTATTTATTTATATAACTTATGAACTATTATGCCTTTATCATGTGCAATTCATTCTCATGCCCTTTTCACTGCTCATCATGCAACTTAAAAGCCTATCAAATAGTGATTTTTTACTCTAGTAATTCTCATCGCTTACGATATCACCTTGCAATTACTTACTGCTCTCCTTAGCCTTTGATGTCTTAATATTTTAAAAAATAATAAATTTCAAAAAAAATTTGCTAAGTTGCCCAACTATTGCACAAGTCAACCCAAACCCAATTCCGCTAAGTTTGATGCACATTTTCATAACTAATATTAATCTAAGCTTAATTAGCTAATTAATAAAATGACTAATACCTAATCTTATAATTTCACCCAATCCCCTCTCTACATTCTCATTCTAAAATAATTTCACTGTGATTTTAAAATAAATTCGGCAGTCCCTATTTAACTTTGTTAGGTGTGTTTATCATCATGTATTAAGGAAGTATTCAGTTCAATATTATCTTGATATTATGTTGTGTTATTTAAAAAAAAATTTAATTTAATGATTATTTTAAATAATTTTTTAAAAAATTATAGAATTATCATTAAAAAAATAATATTTAGATGTCATAATATCTAGATAATATATCATAACATCAAAATAAAACTTTTCTAATATTATTGAGATATTATTCATTTAAAACAAGCTTAAATTAAGTTTTATTATTTTGTTAGCTAAATGATGCTTACAATTCTTTCTATAAGTTCATTAATTTTCTTTTTGTTTTTTCCGACGTGGGATAAATATTCTTTCCCTTTGCAAGCATACCAAACCCATCAACTTTATTGTAGGTGATTTTTCAGGCCTTATCGTACTATGAAATGTCAGTTCTAATAACAACTAATATAATTCATTCAATCATTATTAAAATATTTTTATATTTTATTTTGGTACCAATTGTCATATGTTATGATCCCAATTCAATATTTGAGCCCAACGTAGCAAAACAATTAGTTATGAGGGCTCAGTACTGAATAGTGTGACAGAGAGAAAACTATTATATTAACACAACATTAATTTTGAAATAAACTTATAAACAAAATTCTAAATAAATAACTAATCAAGATGTATAAAAGATCGCCAAGTGAGAGCTTTCTAGCTACGATTGAAATAATTCTCAAAAACAGATGGGCTTTGGGTTGATGCATTTACATTTAATTTGAATTTGAATGCATTAATTTTTTTTATAGGGAACAAAAATATTTGTAATTATTTTTGTTAACATGAACTTCCTAGCTAGTGCATACTTTTATTTCACATTTTATGTGAATTTTTATTTTATTTTACATTATATATTAACTTCAGCTTCACATTATATACATTTTTTGTTGTATTAAAATAATTTTTTATCGCATAATAATAATAACTTTATAATTTAACTCCGAGATCTTCTATTACTAAACAACACACTTCTCTTTGATTTCTCTTACTCAAAAATGTTAAGAATACAATTTTGAAATTTCAAAGCAATTTTAGGGCTCTAAGGCATAATATACGCAATATTTTAATTTTAATAATAAAATATATAATTTTTTATAATTATTGTGTACTATATAAATATTTTAAATAAATTATGCATCAAAATTATACATAACAAAATTCACTATTATTATTATTATTATTATTTAAAGGATGTGGGGCAGCTAAAATTTTGGACTCACTTCCCATAGTACACTTATTCATATTAACAAATAATATCAATACTGCGAAACTCTAAATTCTAAATCCTAAACCCACAAAAAACATCAACGCCGCGGATCAGCCGCTTAGCCCGTGCATTCTTAAATCAAGTCAAACTTGATTTTTAAGTTAACTAAAATTCTTAATTTAAATTAATTTAAGTTAACTATATATAATTTATTATATATATATATATATATATATATATCAATATATAATCATAAACATATAAAATTATGAAATAATTTAGATATATATTCAAGTGTAAATACCTTTTTATCTTTTTTTATATTTTTTATCGTATATTTAAAATGAATTGAGATGAAGAAAAAATTTAAGGGCGCATTTGGTTTAATGTTATCTTGTTATTATATTATGTTATTTAAAAAAAGTAATTATTTAGTTTAATGATATGTATAAATAATCTTCTATTAAATTATAAAATTATTAATCAAAAAATATCATTTAGATATCATGACATCTATATTACATAATATAACACTAAGATAACAACCAATCAAATGCCCCCTAAGTAAATTTTAAATCGAGTAAAAATTAGATGAGGTTTCGAAGCATTAAAATTGTCCCCTCCACAAAATGCTCCTTCTAAATTTCAACAATACATGCTAAAATATTTATACTGATACTACCCACTTTTAGGCAAAGTTTAATTTATTCAATTAGTTTCTCACTAACATTTTTTTAAAATTCTAAACTTATTTTTTTAATAATATTTATTTTAATTACTTTTTTTAAAAATCTGAAAAAGCTAATATATATATATATATATATATAAGCACATATATGTATGCATTTATAGCTAGCTGTCGAACAGATCTTATTCCAAATAATTTGATTTGGAGTTTTAAAACAATAACTTTTAATTCCATATCCTTGTTTTAAATATTACTTCACCATTCAAATAAATTTTATTTCATTTATATTTTATACCCTATATGGCATGATAATTTGGCAGCCAGCTCCGCACCTTTTTTTTTTTGGAAAAATTACCTATATGTCACACAATTTAGTTTAATTATTTATGTCTTACCCATCCATTCTTAGTTAATTATGCTATACACACTTAAAATATTATAAAATCTTACATACACACATTTTAACTTATTTCTATTATAATGAATAATCATAATTTTTCAATAACCTAATTATAATTAGATTACAAAAAATTTGAGCCGTTCATCATATTATTTTAAGAATATTTAAATATATTTTGAGTCAAAATCTTAAAATTTTAATATTTAGGTGACAGTAAAGGAAGGAGACATCCGCGACGTGAATTGATTTTAGGACAAATCAACGCTTTAGTGTGATATTAAGGAAAAGAAAAAATATGTACCATTAAGAGTAAAAATATAATTTTAATGATTTACTAACAGAATATCTTTTTTTCAAATAAATTTTGATTAAATTTTAACTCAAATGTGTTAGGTAAGATTTTATAATGTTTTTAGTGTGCATAGTATAATTAATTAAGAATGGATGAGTAAGTCATAAATAAAACTAAATTATGTGACATGTAGGTAATTATTCTTTTTTTTTTATTTTTTTTAAGAAAAGTACAAAAATTCCTATTTTAGAAAATAAATGAATTTTTTTCCAAATAAAGAATAATTTTCTCAAATATTCCTAAAACTTTAAAAAGGTGACCTTTGCATTTTATCACAAGTAATCAAATTTTTAATATTATTTGTATGAACTTAAACCTTTAGCATCATCAAAGTACTGTTTTCTTTAACAGTCATAATTTCAACATATCGTTTTTTTTACCGATTTTAATACAAATTTTATTAAAGAATTGAGTTAGTATATTAAAAAATTGGATGATATATGTTACTTGAAGTGTTAAAATTATATATCGATAAAATTTTAAATTAAAAAATTAATTCTTTGCATTCTTCAGAAGGAATTTGTTTGAGTATCAAAGGATCTTAAATTCGAATAACACAGTTATTATAATTTATTAATTTTGTGCTACATCTTTAAAATGAAAATCAGTTTATGTAAAGCCTAGTAGCTTCTCATTTAATATAGTTTGAGTAAAAACTCGAGTTAATTTAAAATTAAATTAAATTGAAATGAGCTAAACTTGTGTTGCGGCTCAGCTTAAACTAGAATCACTCCTCAGCTAAAACTTGTGATTCCGCATGCTGATTGTATTTGTTAGTCTACAAATAGCCTCGGGGTCTCAGCTAAAACTCAAGCCCTTTTCTATCCAGTATCGATTCATTTCAAAATCAAATAGTTTCACAAAAAATACAAATCAAATTCATTCAATATTAAAAAAAAATAAAAAAAATAGAGAGACGTCTATATAGACCTTCATACAAACTGATTTAATAATATATATATATATATATAATATGATAATTTATTCACATAAACGAGAAAATATCAGATAACATGCCTAAAATAATAATCACAGAAATAAAAATAACTAATACAGAATAAAGAATCTCCAATCAATTAAAATGAATGAGAGATTTTCAATCCGCAGCATCCATCTTTTCAAATCTGTCCTAATAGTCAACCGATCCAGATCGAAGCAGTGTGGCTAGATCTCGATCGTCGACGGTAAACTCTGCCAGGAATAAATCGACGGTTTATCATAGTATTCCCACCATTGAGGCACAGTTCGTGACAATTATAATTTAATGAGGCTGCTATTTTTCATAGATCTAAAAAAAAATCATTTCAAGAATTGCTGCCATTGTATATGAACTCAACATCCAACATCATTATTCGACATTTTCTTTTTAAAAGCTGGCTAAACAAAATGATTGTGAGAATTTAATATTGTGATTTTTAAATACTCAAAAACATATATAATATCACGTTCTGACTGATTTTTACAATATCAAAGAGGGTGTTAGTTTATGAACTTATATTACTTTTATGCTCTGTTTGACGTAAAGATTAAATTAGTACTTGTTTAAATAATAATAATAAATATTTTTTTTAATCATTCTACATAAATTTTAATATAAAAAAATAGTATTTTACTTCACATACTTAATAATTTTTAATAAAAAATACTAACTTTATTTTACATTCTAAATTAAAATACTTGATTCGAGTATTTTAGTGTAGGACATGAAATAAAATTAATGTTTTTATTAAAAATCATTGAATATATAAATAAAATAATATTTTTTATATTAAAATTTGTGTAGAATAATTTAAAAAAATTATTTATTATTATTATTATTGTTTTTAAAATTAGTACCATTTTGATCTTGATTTTAGTCCTCGTGCCAAACAGGATCTTAGTCTATTATATATATATATATATATATATATCATTTTTTTCATTTACACTACACTTACTTAAGTTAGTGTTTCTTTTTCTTTTGAAATATGGCTAAGCCTTTAGTATTAAACTAAGGCCCTGTTTGGCGCGAGAATTAAAATTAGGTCTAAAATAATACTAGTTTAAAAAACAATAATAATAATAAATAAATAATTTTAATTATTTTACACAAATTTTAATATAAAAAAATATTATTTTACTTCACATATTTAATAATTTTTTAATAAAAATATCAAATTTATTTCACATCCTATACTAAAATACTTGATTCGAGAACAAGAACAATACCTATTAGGATTTTATGAAGCTCAAGAACAAGAACAACACCTGTGCACAGTGAGCGCATAAAGTTCAAAATCTATAATATGTGATTGGAAACAGTCTGCTAATAACCGACATACAATTTATAGCGAAAATTTTAAGAAAAAGAAATTTCTTTATGATTAACCAAAAAATGTCACGTATACAACTAAGAAGTTTTACATGCACTAAAGTCATGTTCTACGAATGAAACAACTAAGGTTAGTGTTTCCAAATACAATCTTAAAAGGATCATGAATTATTCCAAAAAAAAAAAAATTACAATCTTAAAAGGATCATGAATTATTCTACACGTCCCATCTTGTGGCTGCTAAATACATTTGTTCGTATGCAAAGAGCAAGAAAAAGCAATGCCGAATTATTCACTTAGATGCAAGAAAAGAAACCTGGGATCTGCAAGATATTTATGATATGGAAGCAGCTTCAAGAGTACTCTCAGAAAATTGATGATTTTGATATATACTGAGAAGAAGCTCTCTGCAAGGGACGATTGCGCCGAGCTTGATGCAAGCAAGGAAAGAACCAGAAAGCTTTCGGTGAAGGCTGTAGGACTCCTCAGGTGGAGGAGTTAACCTATGCTTCAACATTGTGGCTCCAAGGCTGGTGACATTGTGGGTGACATTCGAAGTGCGAAAATCGTAGCCACCGAGTTTGGAGAAAGGAATGCCTACTATGAAACCAGCCTGGACATGGGCATCAAGCATTACGTCAGACTCATCGCCAGTCAAGAATCCAAGTCTCCTTGACATCTGAATCACTCCATCTGTGTCGCGATTTGCACAGGCCATTACCTAATCATGGCAATATTTTGATGAAAGAAAGGGAACTGAAATAGATAAGCCAATTGTAATACGTTTAGAAGAAAAAGAACCCAGTATGATGACACAAAATAGTTGGAATCCAGTTTGCAATTATGTTTTATCAACAAAAAATCACGATCATAATATCGGAACATGGTGGAAAATTTCACTAAGTGTTTAATTTGTTTGTAAGGTTAAATTTAACAAGGTTAAAATTAAACTTGGATAGAGATATTTTTTTATTAAAAGTTATGAATGATGTGAAGTAAAGTTAGTTTTATATTGGGGTGTGTGAGGGATGTGATATAAAGTTAGTTATTATGTTGGGATATGTGAGGGATGTGATATAAGTTAGTTATTATTTTAGTAATGTGTGTAAGATGTGAAATAAAGTTAATTTTTAATATTAAATGTTATATGTGATGTGATATGCCTGGTTAAAATTAAACCAGGTTAATTTTGAACGGGCAAACAAACGGGGCCTAAGTGTTCAATGTATGCATGATTTTTAGGTCAATGAGAATGATCAATCCTTTGCATGTAAAATGCATTTTAAATTATGAAGCATGAACACTTTAAAAATCATGTCGTGTTCGTGTCGAACACACGGACACTCGGGGACACGCGTGTCAGACACGCTACGTGGTGTGTCCTAATAAAATAATATTAAAAAAAATTAAAGGACATTTCTTGAACACTCGAAGACACTTTGGGGCACCTTAAGACACTTCTGAAACACTTCTAGGATACTTCTGAAACACTTGTAGGATACTTCTTAAATACAGGACACTTCTAGAACACATAGATAGAATTGGGTATATTTAATATTAATATTATATATTTTTAATAAACTTTATGGATACATCTATCTCATTTTTTTTATCATCATTAAAATTTTATTTAATAAAACTAAAAACCAATCTCTTATTATTACTAAAATTTTATCTAGTATAAATCAAAATTTTAAGTTAACCAAGTTAAATCGAATTTCTTCTTCCTTTGTTGCCCTTAAGCCTTACGAAAATAAATAAATCGCAAAACGTTTAGAACTCTACCTTCACTTTTATCCTTCTTTCATCTTTAACACCGAGAACTCTTACTACCTCTTATTGTCGTGCTCACTGTGATTGTCCTAATAAGCAAAATTGTATTTTTTCTTATTCAAAGTGAACCCTAAATTTACATTTTAAATCTTTTTAATGCCGACGGCGTTTGTTCTCAAGTTCTCATCTTAATTCTACGAGGCTTCAGTGCTACTTACAAGTTTTTATATTTAAAAATTAAGTTTATATTATATTTTATATATTTTTTAAGAATGAATTGTTAATTTTATTATTGTATTTAACATGTGATGCCGTGTCTGTGTCCTATATTTTGAAAAATCGCTGTCACCATGTTGTGTCTCGTGTCCCTGTGTTGTATCAATGCTTCATAGATTTTAAATGAAAGCTGAGCCAAAATAAACAGATAAACTGACATGATTGTGATGTACCAAGTAATGAAACAAAGCCCAAAAAATTATCTAAGTTACAATTCCGAATGAAAATAGTGGAAAGTTGTTAAAAGATTAGATGTATATAAAATGGTTGAATCCAGTGCAAGAAGATTACCATACGAAGATAATCATCTACAAAACATTTTGGGTATTCACGAGCTGCACCGAAATCGATAAGATTGATCATTCTTTTTTCCTTCTCATAAAGGAAATTGCTCCAGTTAGGATCCGTCTGTCAACAAGTCCAGAATAATTGAAACAAAATGTAGTAGAATAATCAGATAGATCTGTTAAGTCAAATATTATCTATATAATGAATTTTTGGGGTAATTACATTCATATTACTTAAAACTATACCTTAAAAATAAATGGAAGTTGTATCCGTAGTTCATATTTTTTATGAAGCAGAAAATCATAAGTGAAATCAGCCTACAGAATATTTGGCTCAAAAATATATGGGACGCATGATAACACATCACTTACCGCAACAAAAAATTAGTGAAAAAGCTACAAAATTTTTAACTTAAGAAATACAAAGGGAAAAAGAACTTTAACATACCTGCATGAAACATAAAACAAACAATTCCATCAACGTCAGCTCAAGCAATTTTCCACCAACGTAGTTTCGAGTTTCCTGACTTAGAAGAGCCACCCTATCAACAGGAATTCCTGAAAATTTCAATGAAAGTACTTGTAAACAGTACAAAGTATATGCTTGAGATTATTAGTGCATTAATGTTGACAATGGTAAATGAATAAATTAACAAAAACACATCATGCATAATCCCAAACTAATTACTTGGTTACATGATTTTCTCTTTCCCATCAGCTCTATCTAAAGACCATATCACAATCATTTTTTATTGTCCTATCCAAGAAAAGGTAGAACCTCAAATATATGCATGCCACGGACTTATACGTATATTCTTCTAGTAAAATTGAGAGTTCCTTCCACCTTTAAAGGCATTAAGGCTTCCTCTTAAACTTTGAGCATGCTACCAAATGCCCAAGAACATGGATAAAAGACCACATAAAAGAAGTTCCGAAAAATCTTTAAATTTGTTTATTTGCAAAAGTTAATTTTAACTTAAAGTTATGTTTGGATAAAGATATGTTTTTATTGAAAGTTCTAAATAATATAAAATAAAGATAATTATTATGCTGGGATGTGTGAGGGGCGTGAAAAAATTAGTTATTATTTTGATATATGTGTAAGATGTAAAATAAAGTTAATATTTTATCTTAAAATTATATATATGATGTGAAATATAATTAATATATAATATTAAATATTATATGTGATGTGACATACTTAATTAAAATTAACTATTTTAATCTGGCTAAATAAACAGGAATAATATACTGATCAAATAATTTTACCTGAGACAAGCTCAGTTGTTAAGACCTTTCTACTTGACATTTCATCAATTACACTTGGAACGTAGAACCCATTTGAGTGAGATACTAAATTTCTAAATCGCTTTTGATTGGCTGCTTCAAGAACATAATCACATTCTCTAGATAATTCTTCTCTTGCAACCTGGAAATGTAAACAATAATGAGACAAAGTATTGTACTCACTTTAATGCAATAATGATCATATGCTTCTCTATCAAATTGAAAAATATGCACATCAAATTAATCCCAATACAAAGCACATACAGTACATGCTAAACACAAGTTCAAGATATTTCTTGAGACGGAAAAGCAGAGAACACTAGATATGTACTGTTCTAAATAATAGGTAGAGGGATTAATTGTTTAATAACAAAGCTTCTTAATTAAATTCACACGCAATTGAATAAGTTTGGTTCATATGCAACTAAATAATTATGGAAACAAAAAGGTTAATCATAGGTAATCACTTAAAACTTCTCAAAAAGAAAGAAATCATAACTTACCTTCATAGCCCTGTCAAGAAATAGCCCTTTTGGTATAAGATTTGTGTAATCCAAAAGCCTTCTCACATTCTCAATATCACTATGAATGCTATCTGCAACACCAGGGTACTGAATCTTAATTGCAACTTCCATACCATTCTTCATTACTGCCCGGTGGACCTATAAAAAGATGGAAAAAACAAGATTAGTCTTTTGCATATAGATGGTTGAGGGAGACATCGAAAAGGAAGGTTGCAATGCACGAAAAGGTTGGGTTGGAAAACATTTGAAATACATATATAAGTAGCGTGCCCACCTTTAGTAGGAACATCCAGAAGGGGCCCACCCCAACCAGGACCCCATCATTTACGATAATATGTTTACATTAGATATGTGTTCACTGATGGATCCTCATTCTTGGTGGCCTTCAGCAGTGAGTTAGTGACCCCAATAAAGCAAGAGCACTACTCTGCCTAGTTGAGGCTCCCACAAGCTTTGAGTAGGGAGTTCTCGAGCATTGAATAAAAGAGAATGACGTAACTCGGCGTCTTGACCTCAACCTCCCTTCAGGAGCTTGGAAGAGTTGCATAAAAAAAACTTGAGAAACAGCACAACATCGAACACTACTACAATAGTTGGAGCAACCAACAAGAGATCTCTCTGCTTGACTTGGTGCTCCAGAAATAATGCCTTGCAACAAGTAAACTCTGTGTTCGCAAGTTCGAGCCAAATATGGAAGGAATTGTTGATAGAAGGTCAACAGCTAAAGCTTCCCAATTCATTCTATCCAACTGTTTCTTCTGATTATCGAGACACTTCTTGTACAAAGCAACCACAGCAATACTAGCTACTTTAGAAGTACAAGCTTGACCATCTCAGGTACCCTTCTATCAAACACTTATTCAATCATCTTTTTCTCTTATTCCTTAACAACCCATTGCTTGAATTCATTGCTAATCTATTTCTGGACTTCTTATGTAATTTCCATCTCCATATCTGCTAAGTCTAGGAGCAAGGACTCAACAACTTTGAATTTTACCCTTTAGTTTCTCACACTCGCATATCTTTGCTACTAGGTGCTCACGTAATATTTCTTTAACTTCAGTCACCTTCTTCACTTCCTCTTGTAGAGAGATGATGAGGGACTTTAAAGTTGAAATCTCGCTCCGAATATTGTTTAAAACCACTTGTAGCTTTGAGATCTCCTCCCCCTGTCCCAAGCTGCGACACTCCCATGCCTCAGCACGATGAACTACCTTGTTGAGGTCTAGCAAAATCTACACGAAATCAATCAATTAAATTAAAAAGGGAAGGGTGGCATAAGGGACAAAGAGCATGTGCATCAATTAGGATGTCGGTGGCTCTAAGTCCTTGTTACGCATTGTTTATTCAATGGAGGCTTCGGACCTACTCCACGACAAGGCCATCAATGATCCCATAGTCAATGCTAGGGGGAAGACGAAAACCGCCCTCCATACGTGATTCACAAAAATATTGACCTCCCTTTGACAAACAACAAACAGGTAATTCTCAACATGTTATCAGAATATTTTCCGCACTTGATCTCCCAAATTAGTTGAAGTGTGTCAAAGAAGTTCTCAATGCCAGAATCTCCTAATTCAAGAGTTGGCTAAAGAGTTGGCTCTTGCCACAGTGAATGATTTCAAAGTTTTTAGCAACTGGAGACCCTCCTTGACAAGAAAAAAGATAACATTCGATCCCTTTGTTATTTCTTTTAATTTATTTTCAACAAGGAAGATTCAAACATCACAATGGTCTTTTGATGCTTCTTACCGAGTGCTCCAACAGCCACAAGCTTGATTGTTCTCTTCCTTTTCATCCCTACCAATCCGACAGAAGGAAGGGCCGTTCATGGATGCCTTGGCAATGTCCACCTTCAGCGAGTCCTTTTCCGAATCGCCACTCTCCTCATCCAGTTGGGTTGACTCCACCGAAACTACTTTCATCTCACAGGTGCTGGTAGGATCTTTTATTGTCGAAAAATGACAATTTGCTTCTCTCACATTGATCTTCAGTTTTAACCTCCTAATCGTTTGTATTTCGTTTGATTTAGGAGTAGAAACACAAATTTGCAATCCTACAATATGGATAAATTCCAATAAATATAGATTCTAAAGAACATGAAATAAAATTATAGGAAACATCCTTTCTCTATGTTCTCCTCGGTGTCTTTCACTAGCTCCATCAAGAAATCGCTCAGTGGTCACGTACTCTACTTCAACTAGTTAATCGCTGCTAATACTGGATAGCATGGATCGAGCAATGGTTCCTCCCTCGGATACAAGAAGCATAGCTTCAGGTCTCCATCCACAAAGAAGTATTGAGCTTGTGAATCAGATTGGAAGATGCCAACATTAGAAAAAAAATGCCTTCTCAATTCCCACCTTCAGGTTGAAGCAACTCAAGTTCTGCTTGTTCACCATCCAACAGAACATTGCACAGACAACATTCTGTCCCAAGGGATGTTCATTTGTCAAACGAGCTTTGTGCAGGCATAAATGAAGGCCGCAATGTTTGGAGGAATATAAGTATAACAACATGGACGTTACTGAAGATATCTAGGAACTCCTCTTGAAACAACAACAATAGGTCGCATGTCAACTGCATGATGTAGATACACATGCACGGTGCAACCTTCAAGTCTGTTCGGTCTATGTTACAAAGGACCATATATAATTGTTATTAGAAAATTCTATTAGATAGTGATAAATGACCTGTCCAATACTTGCAGCAGCTAGGGGTTCATAGTCAAAGCTCAGTAGTTTTGTTGACCAGTCTGGACCTAATTCTGTATCCAAAACTTCATTCAGTTGGCTCCTTGGCATTACATCTGCACCTTGACGAACTATATCCAGAGCTGCCAAAATCTGAATAAAGAAGGGGCAAGAAGAGAATTGTCATCTTAGAACACAATATCTAACCCTACAAACTGAAAATAAGTTTTCAAGAGTACATCATATTAGAAGTTCCAATGCAAGGACATCATAAAGTTAGATTAATGCACTCAATTTTAGTAAGGAAAAAATTATCAGTAAAAATCACCTGAAGAGCCGAATATAAATTTAGGTGATAGGTGTTAGGGAGAGGGAACATGGAAATTTTTACCAGGCAATCCAAACTACAGTCATCAAAGAGTAATGCATACACTATCATTGTATTGTCATAATCTTTCTCACACTTATTCCCAACTGCCATCTACTTCTTATAGACTTATAAATTTCTTATTTGTACTGTGAACCAACAAAATGTAAGCAGTTCTTTAAGAAAATGTGTTAGCACTTTTCTGAACTCTACCATATATCCCATGGTCTGATATGTGCTATAATTTGTTTAGTGATAAAAAAATTTGGTTCATGTGGTAGTGAAGAAACTTAAACACATGATAATATCAATTATCATTCAGATCATCTGATTGATGTTCATAACCATCAAAATTTTGAGGGTTCAAATAAAAAGGAAAAATAGTAGAACATGACTAAAAGAATATCATGATAATCAAATGCAAGCAAGAAAGGGTGGGAATGCACTCATTGCCGAAGATGTCTAGCACTTCCAACATCCACAGCTGTGGATGAATGAGCAAGCAATTCATCCATGGTTGTGGCTGAATGAGCAAGGTAATGTGGTAGAAGGGCTGGCCGATGCAAAGGGCAGAACGGAGACATAGGTGCCGCATATTGTTTTGGTTATGGAATAGTTTTTTTTGTTGGAATGTCTAAAAAATGACCTTGTCCATTCAGAAGTTGATTTGGGTAATACCCAAAAGACTGGAAGCCAAATAATGTCAAATTTCTTATGCCTCTAAGTTTACTTAATGTAATTACTGTACTCGTTTTTGTTAAAGAGAATACATGCATATTACTAACCTTTGGTTGTCTATCAATAATGTTTTTAAGTAAACAGCATACATAAGCTATGTAAGTGTTCGGATACACATGTGAACTTGCTTACGGGTACTGACTTGCATTATCATATTAACATAAGTCTAAGAACATAATTTGTGGCATAACACAACTATAGAACACAAATGAATAATGTTATGAATTGCACTCTCCCTAGATAAAAAATAATAAAATAAAAATTATGCAATCAACATCTATTAATTACATGGCCTTAATCAAACACATGAGCTATAAAACAGATAAAACATAATAACCAAAGTTTACTGAATTCTCAATATATAGGAAAATTGAAATGGTCACATACCGGTGGAGGTACAAGGCTCTCATCCTGGATGCTTAACATCTGTCCCAGCTTTAAGGCAGCTCCTCGCATTCTACATAGAGCAAGTGCTAAGCGTTCAGCATTTTGCTCAGACAAGAATGGGGAAACGGTAGATTGTTTGCCTTCTGATTTGGGGTTACCATAAAGAATCCTCTTTGTAGATTCTTGAAGCGTACCCCATGCGAGCCCAGCGCCCAAACCAGCGAACCTTCATAAATTATAAGAAACTACCAGCAAATTACCTCATAAAGAATAGTAAAAATAATTTTATCAATAACAGGAGAAAGCCAAAGCATCCCTGTTAACAATTATGTAAAGAATTTTAGATAGATGCTTAATTAGGATTAGTCTTATTCAAGGAGATTTTATTTTAAGAAAACCACCACAAATTAAGCTCAATATACTACCGTTTGCCAAAAAAAGTGCACTTACATCACCACCATCTACATGGCTTAAAGATCAAATCCTCAATCAACCACTCAACATTATAGTCAAGATAGTCAAGGATGAGCCGAAACATAATTCACCACCTTCCTTTTTCCTGCTCATGTATGCATCTCATACTCGTAGGACATGAATGAGTTATTCTACCTAGTACTCAAGTAAGAACTACCCTCAAACAAGTAGATACCTCTTTTATACAAGTAACACGAAGACAGATCAACATTCCTTTACCTATGCATAGTCCAGCTTATCTTCTGACCCGTCAGATCATGAATCTTACTACTTCCTGACAGCTCAGTAGATATCTCTACAATTTTTGATTCACCCTCCCACATCCAAGAATCTTCTACCATCATTACACTTAGTGGGCTCAATCAATAGGGGACACATGGCGCTTATCCATAAACTTCTCTACAAAAGATGGTCAGAGCATTACTTCCACCACAACGTTGTCGCCCCCCATTATCTCCATGTGGCCCTTACAACTTACTAGAGAGTATGCTATTGGTCTTCACCAGTTAGGACCCTCATTGTTTATAAATACCCTCCAAAAGATGCGAAGTAGAGTGAACTAAGGGAAAAACTTCTTCTTTCTTGTATTGAAGATAGATAACTTGTAACTTTGACTAGTGGACAATGGACTTAGAAAAGCCTCTCCAAACCATCTTAAATCTGTACCTATTTACACTTGGATCAAGTGTTATATCTCAGCCGTACACATAGCATCTAAAGGCTTTTCAAATCCTATTTATCTATCATCGTGCACAATGTTTGCTTCGTCGGCAATGATGTTTAACTAATCATACTTATCTATTTTTACAGAAATGTCCAATCATAGGAGGTGATGCCTGCTTCCTGCCAGTTATAGCGTCCACGATATTTGATTATCTACAGCTGTCGCTGTCATTGTCGCTGTCACTGTCGCTATCTCTCAGCCTAGTGGAAACTGTCATATCAGTATCCTGTTTGCATAATTTTTACTGCAGAACCCTTTGCATCATCGGTTAACTGGGAGTTGCAGGTTCTCGGTTACTAGTAGCCGGTCATCCGGTTCCCAATAGCCACCATATCAAGAATCCATGTGTCCGTGCCACTATCAATGGTCTTCTTGAAAGCCAACAATTAATAGTGTTCCAGCCTGGAACCAGCTGAACACCACTTTAGCTCATCTATAAATACTTTTGAGCAGAGCTTTCGAAGAAGAGGAAAAGAGGCCACTAAGCTTGTATTCTTTTTTTTCTTCATGTATTGGTCCTCTGACCAACCCCCTTCTTTGAGTTTTGGTGAAAACTTTTTCTCTAACTCCCAAGTGGACATAGGGGAAGCCATCTCTGAACCACCTTACATCTTTATGTATTTTCTGGATGATTCTTGGCTCCTTTGCGCTAGTGTTCTAAGCTAAAAACGTTGTGTGCCGCTAATTCTCAGGAATTTGTCTCTCTCCATCAATAGTATCTTACTCTCTTTTTCTTGTTTTTCTTATGATTTCCTTGCTAACCACTTACAAGAGCACACAAAAATTCCCAGTCTTCTTTGGACTTCCTTTGAAGATGTTTCTCACTGCCAGCAACTACTGTAATGCAATCCATGAAAAATGGAAAGCATGCCAATAGTATTAGTTTTGAAAAAACCAATAATTTCAAGGAAATAAAAGTTCTATCATAAATCAAATCTATTACTCATAAAATGCAATAAAAACAGGCAATGGTTGTCAGCCTACATTGAACTAATAGAGAGGTTTCACTAACCCAAGGGCTCTGCTGAGAGGGGTCGAGGGAACTCTCCTCTCTCGAGGCTGTCTCCTCTTCAATGGAACGACAACCTTATCAGCCCCATCGTCGTTTTGCTCCAAATTCACCGAATTCACCTCACTCCTTTTCCCTAGGTTTCCCAGCTGTTCAATAGCCTTTCCATCAACCAATTTGCTAGCAATCTTCTTGATCTCCACTGCCGGCGACTCCGAGATAGGAACTGCATCCGAATGCGAGACAGATGCGTCAACGGAGGCGTCGGGTATCTGCGCGGAGGCCTCTGGAGGGTCCGAGAAATAGACGACGGATTCCCTCTGCCGCTTAGGAGTATACTCGCGGATTTTCCCTTCGGTGAATCCCACTAGATCCGTGGCCGAAAGGAGGGCGTTCTTCAAACTCCGGGAAATTAGGCTCCCGATGTCGCCGGCTTTCGCGGCGTCAAGGGCATGGGATCTCCTGGCCGCCTCGGCGGCGACAAGGAAGACGCCATCGGCAATCCGGCGGAGGTCTCGGAGAGGCGCCATTCTGCGCTGCTTCAGCCCGTTGCGGGGGAGGCGGAGGAGAAGGAAAAGGTAGAGGAGGCGAGTCGCCGTGGCTCTCCGTGGTTCCGGCGATGCGAGAGGCAGAAGGGACACGGCCCGCAAAAGGAATACGCGGCATCATATCGACCCCGGTTTAACAGTGAACGTGCCACAATATTATCAGTCTCGTTTATGAGTTTATCAATAATGTACATCTTTTATCAAGAACTGCAGTATTTTAATACACTGTAAATTATTTTTAAATAAATATACTATCTAAATATATTATTAAATATATTTTATTATATGAATTTATTTAAATTATTATGTACTTAGAGTCATATTATTTATGATACTTGTGGTCCGTTCATAAATTATAACTTACAAGTTAATGATGCAAACAATGAGAAAGACAATAATTATCAGTCAATATATAATAGTAATCTAACTTAATCTGAAAGAAAATCGAACTCTAGTGAAAATAAACTTAATGAGGAGGAGTATGTCTAAAGAGAGCAAAATGTTGATACTCTTCTGCGCAATTTTGTTGTAACATATTCAACATAGGTGCAATAATTTGAATCAAACAATGCTTATGTTCAGTTTTTTACAAACATAAAAGAGTTGGATATAGAGATCAACGGCGATGCCTATCTTAGTAGCCTAAATAGACATTTAAATTTTCAGAAACTATAATATTTTTTCGAGTAAACACTGCATTTTATTCAAAATGGAAGTTGCAGTGTTCATTGAGTGATTGGACAATCCGTAATCATGTGTAACATAAGACGATAATATCAAATAAACAAAAAATGATATTAATTTGTACATATGCTGTGAATAAACTCACTCTATATAAATGACATTTACATGCAATTGCTATCAAGAGACACATCAATATATAGAAGATATCTACTCTTAATAAGTCACATAACTATTCTAACCTAAAATCGGACAAGGACCACCATCAATGCATATCCAAATTCATTGTTCCTTTAGTAGAACCAGTATGCAAACTCAAATTAATATGCGCCCAAGTGACATCATATGATGGGTAAAACAGAAGATGCATATTTACTTTTTCTATATAATAATATCGCATTTTAAGATTTTAAGTGTACCAAAAAATTATGAAATACAAAACTTACAATTGAAAAATGAGATGAAATACGTACTCATTTTATTTCTAGATTTCAAGATAATATTTTCATGAAAAAAATACAACTCCATTGCAAATACTTATTATATACTAAATCACATAAAAAATAAGTAACATTTATGAAATAAAATTTAATTTAAAATATATATATATATATATATATATATATATATATAGAAGAAGTCAGCATTGGCGGGCGACTTCTACTTAATGGCGTCGATAATAACAACATCAGAATATATTTCTTTGTTAATTTTTTTTTAATAATGCTTGAATGACTAATTAGTTAATTAAATATATTTACTTAAAAAGATCATTCAATTTTTTTAATCATGTTAAAATTATTAATTAGTTAACTAAATATTCTAATTTTAAAAAAATCATCAATTAAATAAGGATTAAATCGCCTAAAAATTAGTTCAATTATTGAACGGAATGAATCAATTAAATCAGTTAAAATTTATTGATATGAAAAATAAATTTAATAAATATTTATTAATTTATTAATTTTATATTTATATTATTTAAATAATATGCTATTAACTAATAATTAAAACATTAATTTTTCTTTAATTCTTTTATTCATTATTCTATTTCAAGAATAATTTTAATTTCTTAAAAAATTTTCATGAAATAATATAGAATTATAAATATATGTGAAGTAATTATAAAATTGTTTAATTAAATTGCGATTCAACCGGTTAAACCATCGATCGGCTATTTGACGAGTTCAACCCCTAGTTTGATTCTAAAATCCTTGATTAAAGGTTTAGTAAAATCTCATTTTTTTTGTCACGCATTTACAAATTTATAATAGTTGTGTTCTCCCAATTTAGTGAGAAAAATAGTATCAAGAGATGAAATTTGAAATAAATAAATTAATTTATAATAGAGTTTAGCTATATTATTGAGGTATCTTCTTAGTTTTGGATGCAAGCTCATATGCCATTTATGTTTCTTACTTTCAAACAGCCTTTCTTGAAGCTCACATTATGTCAACTGTAGGTTAGTTGCTCTTTCGCTAACTCAAAACTCAAAAGTGTCACGAGCCTTCGCCTTAGTGCTCTACTGAGGTTCTCAAAGCATCATTACAAGTAAATGCACTCCTGGTCCAGCTTGATTTGATTACTCACTTCTGCGATCAAGCTATATCATGATTGCATGCTAACTCGATGTTCTCTTTCATTCTAAATTGGTGCCCCAATGTCTAATTGTCGATCTCACTCAAGATTCCTTATTGGTCACACAATTGTTAGATTATTTTCAATTGTTTTCATTGATTTAGTACTACACTTTTCTTATCGCTTGATGATCCTTATGCTTGCTGAAGATCATTGTTGTGCTTCGCATTGTGTAAAACTTCTAGTTTTTTGTGGCAACCGTTGCATTGCACTATGCATCTTGTCCTGGCTATGCATTTTGAAATAAACGGTATAGAATGCATTAATCATTATTCTCTCTCACAGTATGGTGTAATACAATCATGAGATCTATTGATTTTTCTTATGTAAAATACATGCATTATTCATCTAGCTGATGTTTTAATTTATAGTTGGTCTGATGATATCGACTCTTGTTGAATATCAAATGTGTTTCATTATTGACATTTATTGCACCTACTATTCTAAATGCTTTCCACCCAGTTTTATGATGTTCTCAAGGTTGAACTTGATCCAACTCATCTTTTGATTTGACTCAAATGTTATTTAGGCTTGATCCGAATCGAGGTTGATCTAATTTGAATTTGAGATGTTGTTGGGCCTATTCTGGGTTTTTTTTAATTATGATGTTCTTATTAGAGTCAGTATTTTTATGGATAAATTATTTTCAGATCTCTAAATTTATAACATAATATCAGGATATTTTGATTTTAAATTATTTAACAGCCATATCTGTAACTTTTAATATTATCATCAATTGGGTCTTTCTTAATTTTTTACAATTAAACTTTTACATAATTCTTCATTTTACCTTTTTTCTTTCTGTCTTCACACCCCATCTCCTCTTTCTCTCTTTCTCTCTTCGGTGTCTTGTTGGTAGGCCGACAGAGAGGGTGTCGCGCACCCCCCTCGCTGTCACTAGTGAATCCTCTCCTTTCTCCGATCTCTCTCTTCTGTGGGAGGGAATGAAAGGGGAGGGGTGCGGCCTCCTGCCCTTTACAGGTTATATATATATGTATGTATATATATATATATATGTGTGTGTGTGTGAAGAGAGAAAGAGAAGAAACGAAAAAAGAAAGAGAGAGTCTATTCATTATATCAACCTTCTCATAGAGAGCACTGGAGAGAGAAAAGAGGTAAAATAAAAATTATATAAAATTTTAATTATAAAGAATTTGAAAAAGACCTATTTTATGTACAATATATAATTCCTAAATTCACATCTTGAAATTGAAAAAAATGTGAATGTGCATATTATGCTTCAAATTCAAACAACTACTTGTAATTTATTTATTTATTTTATTTATTTGGAGTCGATGTTGAATCTACGGTATAAGATTGTGAAGACGGGGCTCGCGCAAGCTTGAGAAGAATCATGTGCAGAGTCGAAGATGCGGTCCTCAGCCTCCTCCAAGGCTGCAATAGCATGCAACGCCTCCACAAAATCCACGCCCACGCTGTCATTCACGGCCTTGACCTTCGCCCCGCCGTCACCGCCAAGCTTCTTTCCTTCTGCGCCACTTCTTCCGCCGGAGACCTCTCCTACGCCCTCGTCCTCTTCTCCCGCCTCCCAATCCCTGCCACTCCCCACTGGAACTCCCTCATCCGCGGCTTTGCCGTCTCCCCGTCCCCCTCCTTCTCTATCTCCCTCTACAACTCCATGTTCTGCTCCGCCGACTGTCGCCCTGACGCCGCGACCTTCTCTTTCCTCCTCAAAGCCTGCGGTCGGGCAGCCACTGCAGAGAAGTCTAGGGAGGTGCATGGCACTATTTTTCGATCTGGGTTTGCTTCTAACCTGATTGTTTCAACAAACCTTTCTCGGGCTTATTCGGATAATGGATTTGTTAAAGATGCCAGAAAGGTGTTTGATGAAATGCCGGAAAGAGATATTGTTGCTTGGAATTCCATTATAGCTTGTTACTGCAGAGTAGGAATGCATGAAGAGGCCATCAAGGTTTATCGTAAGATGAGTGCTGTAGGCTTTGGGCTAGATGAGTTTACTGTAGTTGGGTTGCTGTCCTCATGTGCTCACCTTGGCGCATTGGAACTTGGCGTTTGGGTCCATAAACTTGCGGTGAAAAATGGTTTTTTGAAAAAAAATGTGTTTGTTGGAAATGCTCTTGTGGATATGTACGCAAAGTGTGGGAATTTACAGCAAGCTCGTCAGGTGTTTGATCAAATGCCGAAACGAGATATTTTCACCTGGAACTCGATGTTGTTTGGGCTGAGTATGTATGGCTGTGGCCAAGAGGCAATAACGTTATTTGATCAGATGTTGATGGCCGGAATCCAGCCAAATGATGTATCCTTCCTTGGGCTGCTGATGGGCTGTAACCACCAAGGATTGGCTGATGAAGGTGTGAAGCATTTTCACCTAATGAGCTCCAAATTTGCTATACAACCTGATGCCAAACATTATTGCTGTGTGGTGGATATGCTGGGGCGAGCAGGGAGGCTTGAGGAGGCTATTAAATTCGTGAAAACTTCGCCTTTCCTCTTTGATTCTGTTCTTTGGAGGGCCATGCTGAGCGCCTGTAAGATCCATAAAAATGTAGAGTTTGGAGAACTGGTTATGGAGAACCTCATTAAAATGTCAGCTTATAATGCTGGTGATTGCTGCCTTCTTGCAGGAATCTATGCTTCCATAGGAGACTCTAATGGTGTATCAAAGATGAGGAAAATGGTGAAGGAACAGGGTATGAAGACTACTCCTGGTTGGAGTTGTATCGAACTAAATGGTGAGGTGAGAAAGTTTGTTGTTGATGATAACTCTCACCCTGAGATTGAGGAAATTCATGATAAGATCAAGGAGATGATCAGAAGGTCTACCTCACTGGGTTTTGCTCCTGAGATTGAGGAATGGATGGAAAATGGTGTAGGTATTCATAGTGAGATGCTGGCAATTGCTTTTGGACTGATGAGAACTCCAGAAGGGATGAGACTGAGGATTACGAAGAACTTGAGGATTTGCAAGGATTGTCATCTGCTGACGAAGCTTGTTTCTCATGCATTCGGTCGAGAAATTGTCGTGAGGGATCGGATGCGGTTTCATCAGTTTGAATATGGATCTTGTTCCTGCAAGGACTATTGGTGATGGTCTAAGTGTCTTTAAAATCTGTGAATGCTACCCAGTTCTCACCAATGCCTTATTGCTCTTATGAAATATCAAGGTCCAGTATACTCTTAGGGATTGTCTGTTTTGTACCCATCTATACCTGGGGTCCAGGACCAATGTCTTATGGTTTTCTCTTGGCACCTCAACAAGTTAGCATGAAATTTTCCTTTACTTTCCATTAGTTTCGATATCTTTTCAATATGGGACAACTCATTCATGTCCCTTCGATCATCCAAACCTGACAAAAGACACATTATCTCGGACCTTAGCTCCAGTGATCCTCACCCTCACCCTCCCACTCACCCTCATCATGCAAGGCCTATGTGGAAATCGAGGTGAACTTAAGGTTTGGATGGAAGAAGAAGCTCTCTGATTTCTATCTGGGACAACACATTTTAAGAAGTGAAAATCCAAGGCTTTCACCCGCAGATCTCGCACCAACAATTCATCTGATCTGGTGGCAGAACCAACATGAAGAAGCAGAGATCAGTGCATTATCGACAAGTGATTGCAATAAATTTGAATTGTTAATTTGATGGCAGATAAGCTGGTAACAGAGAGAAGAAGCTTATGCTCTACTAACTTCGTCACATCCCAATTTATTATAGCCTCATGTGATTAACATAAACACAAACTAGACCATAATAAATCAGGATTGTGACGATATTATAAAGAGAACAACCAAAATTAGCTAGGAATAATAGAAATAACAAAAAGAAAATTTAACATCAAATATCTAAAATTAAACACCAAAGGTCTCCACCATAAGTAGAGATACTATCATTTAAGTCAACATCGAAAATAAATAATAAATTTCATCATGTCAGCTGCATCATTCAAATATTCATGATTTAAACGTAAATTAAATAAAAGATAATATTCTAGTTTATTCTATGATTTCTCTCTATCATAAATTCATTTTCCTTGTGTATCACTTTGTCCTGTAGTACCTATCATAAAATGACATCAGTCCCAAACAACATGGACTGAGAAGGCGAACTCCGCCCACCAGCTAAAATAAAATAAATCAAACAAGCATGCGATTACAATTTTACATAGTATTTTATATACATAATCAATTACATCACAACGATACAATTAGATATTACAAAAATCTATGAACATGTATCAAGGTATAGAAATAAATTAATAATGCATATTTTTATTATCAAATATATCATTTTATTAAGGTTCTTGGAATACTCATAATGTCACTTCCACTGTCTTTATCACCTAATGACATTTTTATCTCTTGTATTTTATCACATCGTGGAATGTATCAAATCAAAGTCAATATCATCTCAAGATCATTGACAGTCAAATCATAGCTCGAGCAAGCATGAGTGACTATTATGAGATTTCTAATATTTTAATTGTATTTATAATTTTACAACTATCATTTCATTTAAAAAGTATACAATTATTATCATCACAATTAAAATTATCAATCTTCACCTTTAACTTATTATTGGCATTCATCTAAATTGTAATCACCACTGTGTAAAACAACTTTAATCATGATATCACAATGATCATAACAAAATAAAGCAAATATTTCTCTAATCATCTATTTAATTTATTATATTAGTATTTACACAACATAAATACATTTTGTTAAGATTATCTTAAATTAAATCATTTCATTCACGAATAATGGCTTTAACCATTATTTATAGAAATTTATTTAATATATTGTATAAAATAACATTACAGTCATGCAATTCTTATTAGGAGTGCAATTTGAGAAGATAAAATTTTGTAGATTTTCATCTCATTTTACTCAAACATACAATTAATTCATATAACTTAAATTACATCATTTTATTATAATTTTGAGTTTAAATATGATAAGTTTTATTGTACGCCTATTTTTCATTCACCATGACGAAATCTCCAATAAATTTTCTTAAATACAATAAGCTTCATTGTTAGAGTTGGCGGTTTCATACAGAAAAAAAGAAATTATAAAAATATTTCTTCCCTGAGATCTCTTTGTATTTTAGGCTCTAAATTAATTAATTAAATTATTAAAGACTAAATTATTCTTTCTTCGTTATTAGATTTTAGATTATATTGATGATTATTTAGTCAAATCTCTTAAAGAATAAGGATGAAAATTTATAATAATTAATTTAAATTTACGTCTCTTTGATATTTATTTGAATTTCAAATAAATTATAAATTGATTATTATCTAAAATTAATTAAATATAATATATTATAACAAATAAAATTTAAAATTTTTATTATTAAATAAATAAATACTTGAGCGTTGCATACTCTCCGTTCAACTTCGTCAGTTGTTTTGTCATTAGAGAGAGCAGAACCACTTGCCATGAATGTGCCAAAAAGAAGATCAGATTCTTTGAAGTTTAAAATGCAATTAACTTTAGATGTTATCTTGGTGTTATGTTATGTAATGTAGATGTTATGGCATCTAGATGTCATTTTTTGACTAATAATTTTATAATCTAATAGAAGATTTTTTGTAGATGTCATTAAACCAAACAATTACTTTCTCTAGATAATATAACATAACATCAAGATAACATTGAACCAAACGCCCCCTTGTAACTATTACATTTTTTCTGTGATTATGAGTGCATTGGCTAAAACTCCTCAAAGGATTTCACTAGAAATTGTTCGAAGTAGTTAACAACTTCAAAACTATTACGAACAGCCTGTGATTATGAGTATAATATTAGCTCAATGTCCTTGAAGGATTTGACTATGGGTTTCCTTCGTTTCATTTTTTTTATTCTAATATTTGTTTTGTATACACGAATCTCAAAATCTTTATAAAAATTACGCACTCCACACTTAATTCTAAATTCTCGTCTCTTTAACTTCGTCAAAGTGCTCCTATTAAAAAAGATAAAACTTCGTCTAAGTGCATATACAATATGAAAATCTAATGAAATTATGTGTCTTTCCCAAAAATTTTAAAAATTAAGTATTTCATACTCAATTCTAAAACCACATCTATCTCAATTTAGTCAAAGTAATTATTGATTAAGTTATAACACTCTAAGGCCATATTTGACGCGAGGACCAAAATGGAAGTAGTTTAAAAAAAATAACAATAATAATAAATAAATTTTTTTTAATCATTTTTCACAAATTCTAATAAAAAAAAATATTATTTTACCTCACATACTCAATAATATTACCAAAATAGTCGATTCTAATTTTTTTGTTCTAGGATGTGAAATAAAGTAGATATTTTTATTGAAAATTATTGAGTATGTGAAGTAAAAAATAATATTATCTTATATTAAAATTTATGTAAAATAATTAAAAAAATATTTATTATTATTATTATTATTATTATTATTATTATTTAAATTAGTACCATTTTAGTTCTGATTTTAGTTCTTGCGCCAAATAGGGCCTAAGCTGTTGAGTTTTTTGATTTGGATTAGAGCCTAATGGGCTTTTGTTAGGCCCATGAAATAATTTTCTTATTGAAAGACCAAGCTAAAGCTTGCGGCTTAATCTGAGATGAGGATTATTTTAATCCTTATCTAATAAATATTTTGTTGAGCTTCACGGGACTATTTATGGGACTTTTGGTTGTGTTCTCTCTTGGTTCTTCTTCGTCAGCTATAGTGGTGATTTCGTAGAAATTTAGAGGTAATTGTTTGAGGCTCGAGAAGCAATTTGATCATCTAATCTGGAAGAATAATAAGATCTATTTTCTGTATCCCGTTTAAGATTGAGGACTAGGTGTTGGTGTAAGATTCTCTTTCAATTTGATTTTCTACGTAATAAAGTCACTCTCTACTATTTCTATAGATGTAGGACGAATTCCTTCGAGCTACATAAATTGGGTATTTTTGTGGTTACTTCGTTCTTTTATTATCGTTATTTCTCGTATTTATCTAACGCTATTTATTTGACTAACTACGCTCCCGGCGATCCGAGTTTTTCGTTACATATTATTCCGCAATACTAAACTCAATTTTATGAGATGTAAATCTTTAAATATGTACTATGATTGAGCTGAAGAGATATGTAATCTTGGGTAAATTTGTGCAATATTTTAAGAAATTTATTGTGATAAAGGTAATTTTTTTAAAGATTTGAGGATAGATGCGTCATTTTAGCAAAATTTCGTGCTAATATGGTTGTTTGTATCATGTCTGATTACTTATTATGTGTTGTTTCTGAAATTATTTTGTGATGTGTTATCTAATTATATCATCTAATCATATGTAAGAAAGCATGCCTATTTATGGATGGGCTGACCCCAAACTACTATTTACTTAGACCTAAAGCTTTTTAATAACTATAGAGTGAATGTAGAATCATGGATTCATGATCAAATGTTGGCATCTCTGATCTCCTTTCTTGAGAGCAACAAAAATTAAAGATGAGTTTGAGAGATGTTGAAAATAGATTGAAGTATAGAAGCAAAAGGCATTGGAAAGAGTGAGTGCAGTTTGAGAGTGAGGAGGGGAATATTGTGAGTGTATGGGAGGCACATATACAAATTAGTGGTATCAATTAACCTAAAAGCATATGCTTATAGGTAAGGAGTACCTATTTGTATATAACAAGCATATTTTTCTTACTTATATGAAAATCTACTATTGGAGCACTCCTTCGTCCAATGTGCAATGCCAAACAAGAGCCCACCACTCATCGCTAGAAACAACAATATGAGATAAAGTGCTCTTTTCCTTCTCACTCTAATGCCATTGTGCCAACTCTAACACACTCTCCAAGAGAGTCTTCATAATCATGTAGAAACATGCAATAAGAGCAACACCCAAGCCTTTGAATATGACACCAGATTATTGAGGAGCATGGGAGACATATTTGTGGAGCGGGCATTTATTAACCCAAAAGATTAGGCTAAATTTTATATAACTACTGCACTTTAGTTCCAAAATATATTCTCATGAACTTAAGAGGAGAGGCATACATGGAGTGAACTTAAATCGAACGATAAACATCCCTTCCAAGCCAACTTATCTGACTCTATCGCGAATTCAAAACTAAAGAAAGTTCTTAGTCATTTTTTTTTGTCCTAAAAAAAGAAGTCTTTTTTTGCACTCTTTTTAAAAAAAAGAAAGACTTTTGTCGTCGGTGTTTCAAATTTGTACTCTGTATGCTTGACCAAGAAAGCTAATCTAAGGCCGGTGCCAAGTGTCCTTCTATCTGAGCTTCACCTACAAATTAAACGATTACCTGTGTGACGCGTGTCAAATGACTCGGTCCTTTTTTACAAATGGACTCAAAGCGATGATTTTTAAAATTAAGCACAATTAATTAACTAATTAGTAATTTAAGCATAATTAAGATAAAATTAATAAAGGGAACATCTTTCGGAGGCGCCATAACAAAGAAAGTTTGACAAGTTTCTTATACTATACTATTAAAGGTGGTAGATAAGCAGCTGAACTTTAGCATTTCCATTTTTACTCATGATAAATTTTATGATTTTCAGTCTTTGGCCATAATTATTTCTGTATGATAGTATAAAACAGTGTGCTTGTTTTAAGATCGAGGCAGCTGCGAACATTTCCAAGGTAGGGAAGGCGATGAGGCAAATCACAGTACCGAGGGGGAACTTGGCAGCAACGAGCTTCACGCTGGTGGGTGTCCGTGGCAGTGATGGGGAACTCGCTTGGGTGTTCGGCATCCGGGGAGCGGTTGGTGACGACAACGAGGGATGCAAATCTGGTGGAGGCCTGCACGGGACAGCAGTGAGGGACGCAAATCTGGCGAGCGGAAGGGAGGGCAATGGTGCTGCCTTGCATCTTGCACGTGCGCCTAGCCGGCAGCGAGGGGAAGGAAGGCGAGGTCGTCGTCTTGGATCAACGAAATTTGGTGTTGGATGGAGATCTGGTGTTGGCGCTCACCCCCACGAACAACAACCTCAAGAAATATGAGTCAGACAAAGATGAGCAACATAAACAAGCAGAAGAAGTGAGTTCTATTTTTCTCAAAATTTTACTATCTATGATCTTCATTGTTACCGGCTCAGTTTATTGATGTAATGTCTGTGTAATATTCTCTTCCACTGTGAAAACCTCTCATTCATCATTTTGTGAAATTTTTTTCATCTCTTATCTCTCATGTCTCATGGCGATCTTTCATCGTGACTCCTAAGAGATGGATTTGTGAATTTTTTTTAATTTCTGGATTTTGTTGCATGTTTGAAATAAAGCGAATGAAATTGTTTCATATATTTTAACATGCAAATTCAACGTTTGATTTCTATTTTGAGGTCAAATTCGAATTACTATTGTTTTAGTCTATTTTTTGACCTAATTGCAACCTACAACCCAATTTCAGATAAAATTAATGCCAACTCCAGTCAAATCTGCAGTCTTCTGCTGTCTTCCACTTCTTATAAAAGAGCCGCATGGATTATTTATAGTGACAACACATCTCCTTATGCTGCCAAGTGTCTTACATGCATGATCTAATCAAATAAAACCAAAATATCTCCCTATGTTAATATTTAATATATTTTCATCTTCTCTTACCGTAAGAGATAACCTCACTTTTACCAGAAGTTTCACAAAGGAATTTGTCAATAAGTTTAATACAAGGTTTGTCTTCTACAATCTTCTCATTCATAATTTTTTATTATAAATTACATTCATTTTTCAACAAGATAATTGCACTTCATTTTATTTAAAGTTATTCTAATTTATTTATTATTTACTTTTATTTTCAAGTAAATTTGATAATTACTTTTTTTTTATTATCTTATTCTAAATATTTTGTAAAACTATTAACTAAAATGTTGTCCATCTGTCATGAATTTTAAAGTTATTAAGCAATTCCAGTTGATGTTATGTCAATTTATGGAGGAACATCAGATTACTTTTCAGTTGATAATTATTAAGAATATTATTAAACAAGATAGTTGCACTTCATTTTATTTAAAGTTATTTTAATTTATTTATTATTTACTTTCATTTACAAGTAAATTTGATAATTACTTTTTTTTATTATCTTATTCTAAATATTTTGTAAAACTATTAACTAAAATATTATCCATCTGTCATGAATTTTAAAATTATTAAGTAATTTCAGTTGATGTTATGTTAATTTATGGAGGAACTTCATATTACTTTTTAGTTGATAATTATTAAGAATATTATTAAATTAAAAATTAATAATATGTAATTAATAATTAAGGCAGTGGAGAGAGAGACATGAGAGAGAGGGGTGAATGAGGAAGTGGAGAGAAAAATAAATTATAATTTTTATGATTAAATATATTTTTAATAAAAAATTAGAGATTAAATTATTATAATTTATATTAAATTATTACTTAAAATTTTAAAAATTATAAATAATTCTTACATCTCATGCCATATAATTTTAAAAAATTTAATTTTAATTTTACTATTTTGTCAAATACAATCTAAAAATTATATAATTTTAATTTAAAAATTAAAATTTTGAAAATTAATTTAATTTATTAATTTTAAATTAAACTTACTGGACAAATTTAATTAATTCAAATGGATAATTTTTTTAATTTAAAATCAATTTTAAAATTTAATTATGTTATTTTTTAAATTATTTATTAGATAAT
>JAEMOT010004127.1:8598-28663 GCA_019297695.1 Apostasia ramifera
TGATATATATAGGCGCGACGGCATCCATTGCCATTTTGGGCTAGGGGGTGAAAACTCCCAAAACTGATTGAGGATCTCATATTTTGCCATTATGGGCTATTACCTACGGGGCTAGGGGATGACGATCCCCAAATGTGTAAAAGGCAGTGGAGGCGTAGTACGAGAAATCACGGGTCCAAAAGATAAAAGTGAAATTATTAAAAAGAAATTTACCCGTTGCTTATATTGTTATCATTTCTATTTACATGCTGATATGATATTTTCTATGCAAATCATGATATAGTTGTTTAATATTACTGTTCACATTGTGCTGTCATTTCTTTATCCTACATGCATACTTAATTGGAATCTATGTTATATATGTTTAATTGTTATTATTCTTATTATATCATGTCAATATGTTATTATTATTAATACTATTATTACTGTTTAATATTTTTATTTAAAGGCTTTGTTAGTGTACAACCTACGAGTCTGTTTCTAACGGACTCTGTCACTAACGTGGCAGGTACTGGAGCACTTGATCACGGGAATGGGGAGAATGCCAGTCAAGAGAAAAATTAATTTATTGCTTTTCTTCCTAAAGAGTGACTATCTGCTTATGTGTTTAATTGAGACTACAGTAGTTCTGTTTCTTTTGCTTTAGGTGGATGTTTATTTTTGTTCTAAGATTTAGTATTGTGAACTATTGTAGTAGCTTTTGATCTATTTAATTGTCTTCCGCTGTTATTTTAATCTTTCTTCTCCCCTAACTTAGATAAATATTTAGTGTGACGGTTAGGGTCGCCACATATCATGTGTCAGTATAAAATCTCTCATATTGGTCGAGACGGCAACCAAGTAGCATACAACCTAGCCTGTTATGCTCTTCATACAACATTCCAGATAATTTGGTTGGAGAATTTCCCGAAGTTCATCACAAATATGACGAGAGAGGAAGCTATTATATGTATTGAGTCTAATGAGTTAGTCTTTTAATGCTTCATCTGTAATCTTGTTTTCTACAATAAAAAAAAAAAGAAAAAAGCCGGTCAATCATTTAAATATAAAAAAAAGGCCGATCGAGCATTCCGTGATTCCAGTTCGCTGTTTGCAGACAGATAGCGGCGCCGGCGTCGGAAGCAGCTGCTATGGCTGCAGCGAAGATGGCGACCCTAAACTGCATCAGTCTCTCGGATCCCGACATCCAGAAGTCTGTATCCTTCCTAAAGCAGGTGGGTCCTTGAAATACTTCATTTAGCTTTCCCTTCCCGAATTGATGCTTTCGGTTTCGTGTCAGTGGCTTCTTTCTCTAGATTTTTTCGATTATTGGCGAAATTTAGGTTCGTTCCTCATTATTTGTCATCCTTTTCGGTTTCAAATCTTATTATTGGTTTCTACTTGTTGGATTTTATCCTTCTTCGCGTATATATTTCCGTTTGAAGAAGCATTATAAGCTAGCTCGGAAGTTTTTATTTTCTTTCTGGCAATGCTTGATTGCTTCTGTTCTAATTGATGTTTGGTTCAGGCATGCCTAGATTCTGGGTTTTTCTATGTCGTTGATCACGGGATCAGCCAGGAATTCATGGAAATGGTTTTTGCCCAGAGTAAGAGATTTTTTGATCTGCCTTCGCATGAGAAAATGAAGCTCCTTCGGAATAAAAAGCATCGAGGATATAGTCCCTCCCTAGATCAGCTTTCGGATCCAGAAAATCAAGTGCATGGTTTGGTTCTGCAACTCGTGCATTATCTGCTTCATAGCTCCATTTTTTTTTATTGCATTTTAAGAAAGTAGCTGATTAATAAATAACAAGTTCAGTTTACTTCTGCTGAATTGATAAAGATGCTGCTGAATTGATAAATCCGTACATGTTCACTGGGAAGTTGTATGAGTTATCTTTGGAGAAATAAGTCATGATCAGGCCCTTTAGAAGAATCCACTGCTAACGTATAGGTATATATTTTACCATTTTAGAAGAGGACAATTTGAGGACAATTGTTAAAAAATTATATGCAATGAAAAACTTCGAATTGCCAAACATGTAGCTAGTCAAATAAATCGTGCCCAAAGTAACTTGACAAAGAGTGATAGTAAAAGACCAATGCAAGGAATCCTCTTACATCTATGGGAAGAGCTAGTGAGAAATATTACATAGTAAATAGATAGATAGAGCACGTTATACCAATCATCTTGTTCTTAGTCATAGATAGGATACGTAGATCTTTTCCTTTTTCCAGATTGGTTGAGCTTCGAGAGCCCCGACCATCACTCCCAGATCGTTGTTTTCCTTCAGATTGGACGATCCAATTAGGTTTTAGAGCCCTGAAGTATGAAATCACTTTCGTACTTGATGAAGAAACATGATGAAGATCCAGATTTCTACAAAATCACATTCATAGATAATGAAGAAGAAACACAATAAAGATATCCTTAGGCCTTGGCAAAATAGTTCATGGCGATTGCCAATGTCTCTTTTGATGGCTACGCATCCAATCTTCTAAAGAAGGATCGATCATCTTTTTATAATTGATGAATCCTATAACAAACCCAAGCTTGGATCTCCTATTAATTAATAAGTTTGTCATGATTTGACCAAGTCAATCTACGACATTACGTACCTTTGACTTGGTCAACATTTATTCTTATCTTTAACCTTCGAAGAAGATAATACTAAATATCAAGACCGCCTTCGCCCTCTATTGCTAGACCTGAAGTCCTTTTTACCATAAAACTTCTTCACCTTAAACTTTTTTTTTTATGTTGGCCTAGGCATTTGTATTAAGGGGCATTTGGTTCAATGCTATCTACATGTTTGTGTTATTTGTGCCAATGTTATCTAGATATCTATACTATTTTTAAATTATTATTTATTTAGTTTAGTATCGTTATATTAACAATTGATAATAAAACATTAATCTAACTTCACTTTTCTCAACTACAATTGCAGTGACATTTAAATATCACCTAATTTTAAGTAATATTTAGATGTTATTTTAGAGTGATGATCTTGTAATATTTTGCAATTTTATCTAAACATATTATCAAACCAAACCATCAATTTGTCCAAATGGCATGATAATTTTACAATAATATTGTATCAAATGCCCCCTAAAACAAAAAGTTACTACATGAGAACATCAAGATATATCCTCTTTTATGATTATATAAGAATCATTAGGGAGGGGCATGCCCCCCTCCCAAGTAAAATCTCCTAGTGTTGCTTGGTGAGCTAAATAATTAGATGTAGTATTCACACTTTTTGCTATATGAGATGTCGTACAATTTTCCAAAAAAGCAACTAATGTGATGATGTGCTCCAACAAAAAATCTTGTTCTTGAGTGTGAACATTGCTGCTATGGTGGCTTCGAGTTTGCACATGGTTGCTTCTAATAGGTTTCTCCATCTTAAACTTTATAATTGGTATATTTGCAGCACTTGAATTGACAACTATACCAAGATGTACTCTGAAGTCAAATGACAAAAAAATATATGCTACGAAAAACCTCAAATCCCGAGACATGTTAGTCAAATACATCATGTTCAGTTAGATTCCAGAAACAATGAAAGTAAAAGAATAGTGCGATCATAAGAGCACTAGATTTATATGGCTAAAGGAATTCTCATACATCCTTGGGAGAGCTAGAGAGATATTTTACTATGTAGTAAATAAATAGAGAACATTACACAAATCATTTGATTCTCAGTATCAAATAAAATATATAAACAAATATTTTACTTCTTCTAGATTAGATGATTGAATTTGCTTTTAAAGCTCTGACAATTGTCACCAGAACATTTTTTCTTTTAAATTAGACAATTCAGTTAGCTCCTAGAGCCCTGACTATCATCTCAGATTATTACAAAATTACCTTCATAGTCGATGAACAACAAATACGATGAAGATCCATGAGCCTTGGCCAAGCGGCCCAAGGGCATTGCCAATCTCTTTTTTGGTGACTGCTCATCCATTCTCTCCTTTGGGGATTGCTCATCCAATCTTCCATAGTTGGATTGATCCTCTTCTTATAATAGATGAATCCTTAACGAATCCATTCCATAAGTTTGTTGTGATTTGACCTAGTCAACCTATAATAGACAATCTACTTAAATCAATAAGCTATGTCATACTTATTTCAAATTTTACAACTTGTGTTATGTGGTTAGACAGAAATTTGGCAATAATAAAAATGAGATAAGTAGAGGACTTGCAAATGATTTGCAGTAATGAAATAATTGATGTCAAGAATATTTAGGTGATGTTTATAATTAATGTCAAAATAATAAAAAAAAATTAAAAATAAAAAATTCTAATTCACCGAAGCTAGTTAACAACATAAATAGTTGGTTGCTTAGGCATCTCAAGGGTCCAGCCCTGCTCATCTCTGATTCAAATTAGTGTGACTGTGGGACTATTTCCATCTCATGCCTACCTAGACTGAGGAAATGAAATAAAGTATAAAATAAAAATGTTATTTTACATATAATATCATTTATTTTACTTATGTTATCTTTACTAAACAAATTTAATTATTTTACGAATGTATTGTTACTATGTTTTTAGTTGAGGATGCTCTTCCTGAGTCTTACCCACTTTGAACATGCCTACTTGACATTTTGGGATATAACTGTACAAGTTATGAATTTTGATGTGTAATTTATAAGATCATAGGTCACGATTAATTAGGTAATATATGAATATTTCTATATTAATTAGAGCTTTTAGATTTGGTTGAGCTTTAGAAACTAGGTTTTACTTCTGCTGTAGGGAATATAAAGATGAGGACCACACTTGTTATGCAAATGGTGTTTTTACAGAAAGTTTGTGATTGGTGCGCAGCTTCATTGACGCAATACTAAGGATTATAGGCGGTAAGGATATGGTTGACAATGGAAGACCAGCTCCTAAAATCAGAAGTTTTTTAGATTGCCATGTACACTATAAATTACTATGCATTTTGTCTTTCTTTTTAGTTTTCATATGTACTCTTTGAATCTTGATGTTACATTTGCCATATAAATTAGTGGCTTTTTTAAAGTGTTGTTACTCTCGCCAGTATTCATTGTGATATGAATTGGTGATAAAATTTGCTGTGGTACTTAATTAAATGAATTTTGTCTAGTTTTTGTACTAAACATGCCATTTATTTCAATTATTTATTATGTTCCTTTATCCTTGATAATAATATCTCTGTCATTCCCCTATTTGTCCTAATAGTTCAAAACTAAAGGTATTTGTATTTTTGATAACTGATAGAGTAAATATCATCTAGGTCCCTAGGGTTAAGGGTAATATCAAGTAAGTTCATAATTTCAAAAATATTTCAATAAGGTCCTTGAGATTGATATTTTATTTCGATCAGGCATTTTTTATAAATTTTAACAAATTTTATTTTTAAATATAAAATGACAAAAACATTACCTCTCATCTCTCTCCTGTTGACACTACCCCTACCGCTGCCACACGCAGCTTATTAACTCCAATATAAAATGATAAAATAAAAAAAATAGCATCTCCCATCTCACTCCTATTGACCTTAAGGTTGATATTTTATTTCAATCAGATTGAAATTCAGGTTTAGCGCGCACGAGCGATGGCCTAGGCAGCGGTGCTGCAATAGTGCGGCGGCAAGGGCAAGGTGAAGGGGATGGTAGTTTTGTCATTTTTATTTTAAAAATTTAATTTATAAATAAATTTTGTTAGTAATTATAAAAAAGACTTGATTGAAATAAAGTATCAACCTTAGAGATCCTATTGAAAGATTTTTTAAGACTTATTTGAAATTATCCCTTAATATTAGGGATCTGGATGATATTTACATATAATTTACTAACTAAAGCATATCCTCATATGCATGTTCTATTTCTAGTTTTTTAATAATACAATGAAGTGCTTTTGTATTTGCTATTTGTATCTAGGTGATTACAAAGAAGGTTACTATATTGGTGTCGAAGTATCTGAAGATGATCCTCAAGCAGTTAAACCCTTTTATGGACCGAATCAATGGCCATCAAGTGGTAAACTTTAACACATTCTTTTAAGTACAGGAGACGAAGCTTCATTATTTATGTATATGTCTATGTAAGCTTTATAAAGTTTGACCTTAAAATTTGATGTCCCAAAAGATGCATTTGAGATATGAGAAATTGGAAAGGATTCAAAATATCTAAGCAACGAGTTTCAGTTTTTCAGAATTAAGTTGACTGATTCTTTTTAGATATTTTATTATGGTTTCGTTTGTTGTATGCTATATCTTAACACAGGAATTAGTTGGAAATATGTTTTTGATATATCGCTGAAATCCTTATGCTATTCTACTTGTCTCCCTTAGTTACTCTAAAGATTTCTAGATTACTATCAGATTGTTGATTGAGTAGCAAGTTACCCCCAGCTTCTAAAAAAAAGTTATATGTTCAAATATCACCTACAAAAATGATATCTTTATAACTCTCATACATTTAAATTCTAGTTTGTCAAAAAAATGTTAATTACTGATTGAGAAATATGCTTATTTACTTGATTGCTGCTAATTCATTTTCTGAAGCAAGCAATAGTAAATTGGGTTTCCTTTCCAGTTATGCTGACTTTATATTGTCCCCTTCTTTTTTTGTGTGGTCTTAAGATCTTTTACCTGAGTGGAGGCAAGTTATGGAGGAATACCACAAAGAGGCATTGTAAGTTACGTCTTGTGCTTTCGGGATCATTGGCATTATTATCATTAAATTAAGATTATTAAGCCTTTTTAGCTTGGTGTGCAACCGTTATTGCTTCGAAATTCTATTTTATTCTGTATTGAGGCACTTTGTATATAATAAAGCCACATACTGGTTAGGAATTTGGCATTTTTAGCATTTTAGAAATATTTTTTGTTTCGAGACTAAATTTAACCTAATTACTTTGCTAAGGCAAAAAAAGTTTCGTTGTGTTTTATTGCAAGTTTAGCTTTGGAAGGAGGAGAAAAAGTAGTTTAAAAAAGCTAATGATATTTGGCATATGACTTATTTCGTCCCAAAATTGTAACTGAATTAGGCTTTAGGTGAGGTACATTCATTTCTTACATTTACCTTAGCACATATCAGTCTCAAGTTTGTTTAATTGATTGTTGAACATCATCTTGAAGTTTAATTTCTATATCTCAATTTATTATAGGAGAGTGGCCAAGGATGTTGTTAAGCTCATAGCTCTTGCTCTTGGTTTAGATGCTGGTTTCTTTGATAAGCCAGAAATGCTTGGGGAACCCATTGCTACCTTGAGACTTCTTCATTATGAAGGTGGTAAACCATTTCACAGGTCATTTCTTGAGTACTTAGAGTATATTTAGCAATAAGATGAATTTAGTTTTGCTATGAAATTTGTGATCTTGCTTTGATATATACGTATGATGAAAAATAAAGTTATGTTAAAAATTATGTATGATATGAAATATAATTGATTAATGTATTGAAAATAATATAGAATTTTAAATAAAATGAATTTTTTATATTGAAAGTTGTGCATAATTTTATAAAAATAATTTAATATTTTTTTTATTTTTTATAATGAATATATCATTTTGGTCTTTAGCATGACCAAAATAGTGTGACAACTAAATAGGCCCTTAATGTTCACAATGTTTGATGGATGAATGATATTACTGATGGTTAACACTATATTTAGATAGAATTTCTGATCCAGCAATTGGAATATATGGAGGTGGAGCACATTCTGATTATGGATTAATTACACTCTTGGCCACTGATGATGTGGTCGGTCTCCAGGTAAAGTAGCATAAGATCACTGGTGGTTTTCTAATCATTTCCTCTATTTGCCCTCTCACAATATCACATGGATGCATAATCTGTTAGCTCTGGGCTTTTATTAGATATGCAAGGATAAGATTGCCCGGCCTCAGACATGGGAGTATGTTGCTCCGTTGAAAGGGTTAGTGCTTTTAGCTTTCCGGAAAGAGTTGGTAACTTCGGTGTATTTCATTTACGATTTGACTTAGCAACTAGGTAGAGGAATAATTCAACCTAGGGATGACGTTGAGGTGAACTCGAATGAGCCAACTTCAATACCATACTATAAAAACAAAATTATTGTAAGACCAATTTCCTTCATTGATTGGCTGATTTTACCATTTCCAGAGGCTTCATAATCAATCTTGGTGACTTGCTTGAGCGGTGGAGTAATGGTGTTTTCAGGTGAATTTTGTCTTCCTGAGATACTCTTCTTTTTTTTCTAAAAATTGATCTATCTTGCATTTTATCCTAGCTTATTAAGGCAATATGGTGCAAAGTATACGTGTTTACATAACATTCTTCATCATTGCTTCTGAAGTGAACGAACAAATATCACGTTCCATGTGATGAAGACAAGTACAGTTACCACAAATGCAAATTATGTCTGCTTCACATCTATATAAGTATAATTTTACCTCTAGAGGAAGACCTTTTATCTATATATATGTCTTAGATTTCTCTTATTTTTTGAGTGATTACTAAAACTTGAGAAGGAAAATTGAGGACTTCTATTGTATTTTTGAATGCTAAGATCAGATGTTGTTGTTGTTTCTTTACAATTGCGGTTTATGTGTAGCAAAATCATGGGCTTATTAACTTTGTTGGAGAATATAATCCGTTTAATATTCATATCAGATCAGAATTTGAATTGAGCTACATGATCAAAAGTTTTTCATCATATGTTCATGTTTGTGTGCAGGTCCACACTTCACCGTGTTGTAATAGATGGACGGGAGGAGCGATATTCTGTAAATTTCATCACTCCTATTTAACTCTATTGATAGTCAATCATGTTTGCACTCTCAACGCGATATTCGAATATTGCTATATTTAACTTTACTTTTCTTTGTAACCTCTTTCCAAAAATTTGTGTATGCACTAAAATTGTTTATCTTTCTATCACCGTACAAGATTTTTAATTATACTACTCGTTAGCAAGAGATAAGTTCATGGCGAGAATACTTGCTGCTCCTAGGAGTTTTTTCATATTGATCCATAAATTCTAAATCATTTCAATTTGATTTCCAAAGTCATACTTTTATATCTGATTATTCCTTCCATTTTCGTAGATGTCAATTTTTTGAAGTTTTTCAATTTTATTCTCATTTTGTTCTTGTTCGGAGGGTAAGGGAGTAGTTTTACATGGCACTTAAGCGGATGAATGTTTATTTTGCAAATAGTCTTAAGTTTTTTTTATTAGCTTTTTTTTGAAACATAACTATTTTAAAAAATTATAATAACAAATAATGAGCAAAGATATAAGAACAATGTAAGAGTTCTGAAATGTGTGCGTCATTGAAAGAGAACTTACATTTAAATTTCCTTTATAAGTATGATGGAATGTGTTACAACTGAACTACAGTGAATAAGTAAACCTCAGGGACCATTGTGAAATAAAATAAGATGGGCAATGATCAAAGTGAAATGATTCAAAATTATGGACTACTGCAAAAACATTCTTGGTTCATAAATAGGAAATTCTATTCACATTATGCTCTTTATCATATCAGATTGCTTTTTTTGTGGAGCCCAGCCATGAATGCTTGGTCGAGTGCCTGCCATCCTGCACATCTGAGACAAACCCACCAAAGTAAGAGTTTTTGTTGTGGCTGTACAAAAGCTAAGGATTTCTAGATGTAAATATTATGCCATTTGACTTGCAGTTGATCCAATGATTTTTTTTTTTCCAAGTAACATCTATGCAGCTCATAAACCTTGTATGAAATATGCCTGTGGTGTTGATTATTATGTTTCCACTGTTAATTAAATTAGATGGTTAGTGTCAGAGAAGTTTGATGAAAATTTGATAGTCTCACATTGCTATTATTATTAACTTGTTGATTATTAGAAAGTAATTGAAAATGAATTTCAATTGGACTAGAATTTGTAAGATGGATATTTGTGCCGATTAAGTGTTTTACTAGACTTAAATAATTAACTTCGTTGAAGTGTGGGAGATACATTGAACACTACAATTTCAGTGGAGGATTGCTAATTAAACTAGATTGTTGGTGTTAATGAAGCAGTGTGATGAATATTTGATAGTCTGGCATTGCTGGAATAGTTACCTTTATCCGTGTCTGATTAAACGAGAAGCTATATAGCACGAACAGCTCTAAAAATCAAGTGTTCGTGTTGGACATATGAACACGGTAAATAATATTTAAAAAAACTAAAGAACAATTCATGACACCTCAGGATACTTTTAAGATATTTTCAAGATATTTCTAAAATACACTACACTTCTAACATTTGAGAAGCTTAGTAGTTGAAAATGAATTACTATTAAGGGGAGCCAATAAGATGGATATATGTGCAGGATTAATGTTCCATGTGGGTTTTGAGGTTGGAGATTTCTATTTAATGTTTGCCTTAGGATTTAACAAGAATTTGCAAAAGTACTGCTGATCTTTTCAGAAAAATAAAGGTTTCTTATTTTTTTCAGTTTTTATGAGAGAAGTCTTCCAGATTGCACATTGAAAATTTCTGGTGTTCTTGATTTTGTCCTAGAGTAATAGCTCCTTTAAATACAGTATGAACACAATTCTAATGCCACTTTATCTCTTTTCTCTTGCTACTTTGTGAAACGTCCACTAGGTACCCCCCTATAACATGTGCTGCATACTTAAGCCAGCGATACAATGATACACATGCAGACCTGAGTTCTTATCATCGTCATCAAATAAAAGAAAGAGAAAGGGTAGACTCTCTCTCTCTCTCTCTCTCTCTCTCTCAATCAAAAAGCCGCCTGACCATAGAGTTAACTGCTATGATGCAGGCTTAACTCACTGCTTTATCTGGGCTACAACAGCTACCTCTGTAGCAGGAAGGAGTAGCTCCAGCTGGATATCGAAGGAAAATAAAATCTACACACAAATCTCTTTCTATGCATCGCATATCTATTATCTACATCCCCAAGATACAATATTAGCAATAATTGCAATTGTAATAGACAAAATAAATGTTGATGAGCACTTGTTACAGCTATTTGCTTTCAATAATCTTCGTAAACATGTCACAGGTTAAACAGCTAGCTGCTTGCAACAATATAGCTTTGCAAACACCACCAACCACAGGTACACACTGTGGAAATTGGAAAATTTAAATTGAGATGGTATAAAAAATTGTACTGGTACAACTTTTATTTCTCCTATTTCTTTTATTTGTATTGAATTGAAAGATCATCTTTCAATGCAATAAAAAAGAATACATAAAGCCGGCTTATATTGATAAGCCTGCAGAATGAAAAACCTATTCAATCTGATGACAGATCACTGCAACAAAACTTCATAATGTCTTGTGAAAAAAACTTGACCGACATTTGATGGCCGAGTTTATCGGTATTGTCTGTATGCAGGACTGTACATGCAGCTTTCTGCATACTTCACTAAGTTTTCAGGGCAAGGGAGGCGAGTAGCCAGTCCTACAATTGAAAGACTATCGAGTTATAGGATTGAAATCTTATTGAAAATTAGATGATCCAAGTATAGAAAATTTACCAAGTTCATATACTTTAGCAGCAACTTTGGCTGCAATCTGAGCTGATATCTGCCTGATATTTGTGAACGGTGGGTAGATCAATCCTTTGTCAAAATTTTCCTGTGTCACCTGAGAAGCCAGAGCTTCCGCTGTTCCACAAACAGGAGATTCAAGACTCAGATACAGTGAAGAGACTTCGACATTTTTGCTAAGTTTTGGGGTTGAAAGCTTATATAAGAATAAATTGTTCGTGGGTTATAACCAGCAAGCTCAATTGAACTAGAGATTTCAATATATATATATATATATATTTACAAGCTGCAAGAAGCATGTCATCATGCACACGGATTGCTCCAGACATCACCAGGCCAAGACCAAACCCAGGAAAAATATAAGCATTGTTTGCCTGCCAGAATCCAGTGCATTTATTAAAATATGACAAGTTTCCCTTCAAATTTAAACTTTTCAGTCCCGTAAGAAAGATGGAAAAAACAAACATCAAACCTGTCCGGGAACAAAAGTGTTGCCTTCATATTCGAAAGGATCAAATGGACTTCCACTAGCAAAAATAGCACGACCCTGACAACCAAAGAAAATTGTTTCTTTTCATTATTCTATTGAATTCTAGCATGTGGCATCCAACAGTATCAGAAGAAGGAACCTCTGCCCTAATTAATTCACCTCACTCCAAGTGTATGCTTCCTCAGCAGTGCACTCAGATTGTGATGTTGGATTGGACAGAGCAAGGATAATAGGTTTCTGCAGTTTTTGCAAAGTTGTGAGTTTCATAGTTCATTGTGGATGCCAGCCAATAAGGACCAGAACAATATATACCTCATTAAAGGATGCCATGGCCTCAACTACTTCCTTTGTGAAAGTTCTGCCCACACCTGAAGAACCTATCAATACAGTTGGCTTGATGGCCTACAAGTACTTCAGACAGTAAATACTATGACGAAATCAAGTTCATATCACGATTAACACACCAAACAAGCCTATGCATCTAGAGAGTCACACCTTAACAACATCAGGTAGGTCCTTAACAAATTCATGATCATGTGCCCACGGTTTCTTGAAGTGCTGAAGGGTCTCATAACGTGACTCAACAATCAAGCCCTGTAAATGATTTCAAACCACATGGATCTTTTTTATATTATATGCTAGAGATTTAAGGCTGTTGTTTGGCATTCTTTTGTTTACCTTAGAGTCCACGAGCCATATCTTCTTGCGACAATCCTCAATTGGAGCATTTGTCTGCATAGATATTCACAAAAATAAGGACATGAGTTTGATAACCATATATTAATGTTATATAGTAGCACGAAACCATACAAGGATTTTCTTGCATGAAATTGTCTACTTTATGGTAGATTTGAGTTCCTATACCTGCTTTAACATCTCAAGTGCTATAAGTTCTGCAATGCCCGTACCAGCCTGTGGCAAAAAGAATCGCATATGTTGAATCTGTACCAGTGATAGCTTAACAACAGACCTTATTGAATATACATAATGAATAACCAACTTGAAGCTCTTTTTTTTAATGCACAGGATTGGAACATATATCTGTCTGTTGAAATATTTAAAACATTAAACTCATATGTCTGCCTACACCTGCACTTTAACAACAGAATCAGGATACTAACTCAAGTTTTTTTTAACAACCCGCATGACCACTGAAAAGTTTAAGATGTGAAACTAAACGATTAGTTACATATAGAAATTAAAGGGGGGCTCTACAAGACTGATGGATTAACAAATGAAAGGGTCATCAAGAAATTGAATGTGAAGTGAACTAATAATAATATATCTTTTTTACAGGATAAGGTTGGAGATGTTAACATCCAGAGTGGTTTTCAAAGAGGTACTAATCTAAAATGCATAACTTGCATTGGCGTGATTTTGTTTAGATTGGAGTCTTTGGATGATTTGGTCTGCATCACGATTAACATTATTCTCAGGCATAAATTACAAATATCTGAATATACTTAGTACTTTACCTCACCAGCACCCAAGAACAAGAATGTATGATCTGACAAATTTCCACCAACTACTTTTAGTGCTGCAACAACACCAGCCAGGACAACAGAAGCCGTCCCCTACAAAATATAAGTAAAAAGCATCATTTCATTACATCTGAACTATGTAATCCACATGGAACAATCTGCATTTCTTTTTTCTTTTATCACCTGGATATCATCATTGAAGACAAGGTGAGTTTTGCAGTACTTTTCAAGCAATGCAAAAGCATTATGGTTTGCAAAATCTTCGAACTGAAAGGTGAACAACACATTAAGGGAGAGTGAATAACGTTTATTTAATTGTATCTTATTTTGCAACAATCAAATTTCATCAAATATTATGTCCTACATGTATAAGCACTTTCTCGCCATAGTTCTGCTTAACTGCGGTCATAAATTCATCCATAAGCTCTGCATATTCCTGATCCAAGTAAGAAATACAAATAACTCAAAATTTTTGAAAACGGACAATTAAAACAGTCACATATTTACAACTTCATGACTCTACCTGGCCAGTAGCACGCTTATGCCTCAAGCCTATGTAGTACTCGTCGTTCAGCAGCTTCTCATTGTTTGTTCCGACATCAATTGTGATGGGTAAGCACTGCAAATAAAATAAACCTCTTCATTCTACAACTATTACAAACTAAATGCCAACTGCTAGCAAGTCAATCCTATAATTTATTGCAAAAACGTGAAAATTGAATAAAACTGAATGAAAGCTAAATAAAGCTAAATATATTCTCGGGAAGAAGTTGGAAAGCTAAATACATACAGCTGATGGACGAAGCCCTCCAAGAGCTGTGTACAATGAAAGCTTGCCCACTGGAATTCCCATACCCTGAAAGTAGTTTCAAATTTCAAGAAAATACTTTAAAATCATGCATAAGGACAGCTTGAGACCAAAAACTCATACATATTACGATGTCAACACAAGTCATGTGTCATGAACAGCTTCATTAAGACATTTTATTTCTTGTTTCATTCTAGTGGTGTGATAATCAAGTTTAATAGGTTTTATATTTGAATTTTCAAATTCGATGAAAAATATACAATTTTTTTTGTTCAGATGGTTCATATGTAAATAGACAAGTTACTATCGCATGCACATAATTCCTTCTAAAGGCATATATCTTCACATGTTTTAGACTGATGAAGAAACCTCACTTGGCAACCGAGATCTCCAAGACCTAAAATGCGTTCACCATCAGTGACAACAATAACTTGGATTGACTTCTCAGGCCAGTTCTTCAAAACCTCCAGAATCTTCCCCCTTCAAGAACCCAATAATTCCTAAGTCTACAGTTATCTGCAAAGAAGTAATTTACTTGATGATAAAATCAGGAGAACAAACTTCTCTTTGAGACTAATGTAGAGGCCCTGAGGACGCCTAAAAATGCTTCCGTATTTCTGACAAGCTTCACCAACTGTTGGTGTGTAAACAACAGGAAGTAATTCCTCAACATTATCAATCAGAAGCTTATAGAAAAGCTTCTCGTTTCTCTCCTACAAAGCATAAGAACATATTGTTACTAAAATGAGAAGGTTTTTACCATAAAATGATCCTCAAAAATGGACACAGGAAGAAGGGGTCATAAAGGAGGTAACATAGTACTATACTTGAAGATCCATCATTGCCATGTAGCGGTGAAGGGGAACTCGATATTGCCGAAGATTGCACATGAGCTTCTTCTCCTGCAGAGCTCATTGGCAAACAGCACAAACTATCAAACTTCAAGATCCATCACTGTTTATTTACAAGTTTATTTGTAAACTTGTTTATCTTTAAATCAATTTTGTCCCAATAGGATAAATAACTTGATTTGTTTTTTTCAAATTTCATACAAGCACCTAAAAATATTTTAGAGGCATCAAACATCCACAGATGAGAGCCTTGATCTCCCAAAAAGTAGGCAGTCCTCTTGCATTACCATAAATAATGTGTATACCTGAAGTTCTTGAGTCAAGCATGCTGGAGGTAAAAGACCTCGCAAGTAGTGAGCGTCTCTCTCCTTTTCTGTGAAGCCAAGCCCTTTGTTGTGACGTGGATCTCTCAAAAGCGAATAACCACTAAGCATCAAGAAACATTGGAGTCACTTTGAAAACAAGCCATGGATCCATAAAGGACATTGACAGGAGCAATGCAGATAGGTCTGGCAATCATGTTCAAAACTTGAAACTCAATGATGCTCAATTCAAAGGTCGACTCAATAGTATTATGACTTGTCAACTCACACAAAATAGAAGTAATTCATGTCAGTGTACAGGGTACTGAGTATGAATATATGTTATTGAGATAGTGCAGGAAAGAAATTAAGGCACAAGTGCATAGATATACATATTCAGTCAAATTAATAAAACTGTATATGATATGTAAAATGCATGTTTATTCAAGAGGTGAAACCAGAAACTCAGCTATACTCAACTTAAAATTCAAATTGAAATCAGTAAATTTGATAAACAAATTGAACCATACTTGACTTGTAATTGAAAACTTCTTTTTAAAATTGAAATTAATTTGCTTGAACTCAACTCAAAATCAGAAAATTAAATTTGTAGCTCAAATTTGCCACGATGTTTTACTTTTTAGTGAGTTGGAAAGGCAAATTTTTCTTTGGTAGTAACATAAGCAAAACAATAACTGATTATTTGTTATTAAGTAGAACCCATGCTCCGAATGGTTCATTAAAAGATTAGGCCAGTAGTTTTTTTACGTGAACAAAATGCACCTTATTTTTTCTTGGAGAAATTGTTGGGTTTGGACAGAGAAACATGTCAGAATTTTATTATTAAAAAAAAAACATATCAGATTTTTGGCAGCAAATTGCCGCATGACACATGCATAAGGACCCACACGCAATGAGAAAGTACATTGACGTGTTATTGTACTGTTACTCTACAAAACAGTAATTTTATGCTACCAACATGAGGGTTAAAATATGCTACGTAGGGCTTGAAATAAACTAAGTAGGGGAATTTCACTACTAAGTAAGGCCATTTCCTTGCTATGTAAGAGAATATTTCAACTCTTATATAGCTTTTTTATATAAGGATAAAATGTCCTAACTAATAGTAAAATGTTCCAACGTAACAAAGAAATAACCTTATGTAGCATTAAAAGTCTCTACGTAGCTTAAAAAATCGACCTTAACTAAACAATGCAGCTACTTAGACTTCATAAAGAAATGCCACGCTAACACGTGTTCCGCTTTCCCTTTGTGCGTGTGCCGCTTGCGTATACATGACCTTACAATTTGCCGTTGAAAATGAATATTGTCCGAACCCAATAATTTCTCCTTTACTTGAAACGGGAGAAATTACTAAGTTTATCAAAATTTGAGGCCGAGCAAGAATAGTGGCATTGAAAGGGATGTCAGATTAAAGAAAAACAAAAACTTTCATACAGATCAAGAAAAAAAATTCAAGCACTAAGGGCTCTACGTTTCCTTCACCTGACAAACTGATACTAAAATCAACTATTTGGGTAAAAATGTCCAAACTAAGATTAAAAAAATGAAGAAATGGGTTTACACTGAAGCTTTGGAGTTAAATAAGAATAAAACAAAGAAAAGAAAAGAGTTTGCCCTAAAGCCTCTATTGAAGGAGGGGAGGAATGATAAAGCAAACTGCTTGCTGTCAAAGGGGAGCTCTTTTAAGAAGAGCTAGCCTAACAGTTGAAGTTGGTCGAAGTCAAAGAGCAGGTGAATTGTGTTAGCCAAGAGCTTCCCTTAAAAAGAGAAATATTGCGTAGAGTGCATTTTGGGGAGTTACTATCACAAATTCCCTTTCTCATAATTAATGCGGGTATTTATTATAAGAAAGCAACAGATGCTATTAAGTGAGATTAAATAACTCTCATTAATGCTGGACGGCATGGGCGGCAATACAGTCTGCCCATGCTGCCTGTCAGATCAAGCCTTAACGAAGAATACCTCCCCCTTTCCCCTAGGTTGGGTGTCATACAATAAGGACAAGGCTATGATGTGATAAATGCTGCCGGCTAAGGATCTGTTCACCTGACACTATTTGACTAGCTCCGAGCTATTCAGCTCTAAGACATATCTTGAGCAGGTACTCTAAATCTATTAAGAAATGTAATTCGAGTGACCAGTTAGCGAATTAGCCTAAATCTCCCGTGTGTCAGATTTAGCTTATGTGGCAGACTTTTCCCTTAAAATCAACATATATATCAAAAAAGCGGCACATGTGGTATCTCATAATAATGTTAGGAGAATTACATGCAAAGGACCCAAATAATTCATATTTATATATAACACATCCTCATCGCATTATTTGCATATTACACGTGGATTTGAATACTGCATGGCAAAAAATATCAAAAAGAAAAAAGTATACTGCATGGCACGGGGATTGCACGGAGTCGCCGTCTAGGGTTTGTCAGATACCGTTGGGGAAAGTAACAAAACTGGGGAAGAAGGAAGGGGAAAAGAAGACGGGACCGATCTGCTATCAAATCCAAGAAAGGAAAAAGGCTCATCTCAGATCGCATCGCCGAGCTTCAATTACATGAAACAAATTCAACAACGTTGCGGATCGTGCAAATTGAAAATGCTGATTGTAAATCGATCAAACAAAAGAAAAGAAACAGCGATGGCACTGATGAGGAGATACGGATAATAGATCGGCGATGAGACCGAAACCTGGCAACGGAAAGGCTCCACGGCGTGACAAGCTGATCCTCGGTAGCGCAGTCCTCCCCGTACACGTCCTCGACTCCGCCGCCGACGGTAGACCTGAGGTCCACCAATTCTTCCCCTGCACTCTCCATCGCAAAGTCCGCGTTCCTCTTCTTCCTCTCTCCCGCCGCGACAAACCTAACTACTAATGGCTTCGCCGCCGCTGCTCGACTCCTCTGCGCAAGAAAGAACCGACGCCTGTCCTCCCCCTTCTGCACAACAGCACAATAGCCACGGTAAACACAGAATAGAACCCTCCTTCTTTATTATACACAGTGAAACATTGCAGCTTCCTTGTTTCTCTCGGCTGGCGAAATGAGAATAGAAATGGTTTAGCTGGGTGGTGAAGAAATCACCAGAAAGGCGCTGCGGCTGAGCGAGAGCATTGTGGCGAGAGTTTCGAAAGAACACGGCCGCCGCCCGCGACTTGCGAGAAGAATGTAGAGGGAGAGAGAGAGAGAGAAGCAGACAATGAGAGACGAGGAGACACTTTCGGAAGTCTAGCTCTGCCTCAAACGTATCAGCGGCCAAGAGTCTTCTGGGGAAGCTCTCCCTCCCCACTCCCCTCTCTCTCTCTCTCCCTCCCGCGAGAGCTCCGTCTCGCCATCGACCTGTCCCGCTCTCCGTGGAGAGAGAGAGAGAGAGAGAGAGAGAGAGAGGGGACTAGGGGACGAGGAGTCGAGGATTTGAACTTAGAAATGATTTGATGAATTTTTTAATTAACTAATTAATAATCCAGTATAATTAATAAAAAACTAACAAAAAAATATATTCCGACATTTGGGCTGTCGTTGGTTAACAAAAATCATCTGGCGCGAGCAATTTTTACTTTATTAATTTTTTTTTAATTATACTTATATTATTAATTAATTAATTACTTTTTAAAAAAAATATAATTTAGTTTAACTATATAAAAATAATTTTTTATGAATAATTTTGTATTAATACAATTATATTACATAAATTTCAATTAGCCAATAAAAAATATTCAAAGCGAAGTAGAACGAAAAACTTATTTGTTAGCTGAAAAAAATTCTTCAAAATTGAAACATTATTTCTTCTCTTCAAATATTTTATTATTAAGGTGTGTTTGTTTGTAAGGTTAAAAGTAAATTTAGATAAAAATATTTTTTTATTAAAAACTGTGAATGATGTAAAATAAAGTTAGTTATTATGTTGGATATGTGAGAGATGTGATATAAAGTTAGTTATTATGTTGGAATATGTGAGGGATGTGATATAAGTTAGTTATTATTTTAGTAATATGTGTAGGATGTGAAATAAATTTAATTTTTAATATTAAATTTATGTGTGATGTGATATGCCTGGTTAAAATTAAACCGGTTAATTTTAAACCGGCAAACAAACGAGGCCTAATTATAAATTATAATTTCTTGTTACTATCTTAATACACTACTTTACTTTTCATTTATAAAAGAGATATTTTAAGAATATCTTCAATTTGGTGATATGGAATTAAATAGTTATAAAATAATTAACAAGAATATTTTGTGTTACAAAAGTCGCCCAAGAGTTTTTTGAAAAATATTACTTTAAAAATTCATAAACAAGAAAATAAAAATAATTATAAAAAATAAATTAACAATAATTTAAAATTATAAGAAAAAAAGTTTTATAAATTATAAATTAAACAAATCCTATCACACGCTCATTAAAAATTTAATTAATTAATAAAAATTTGTAATTAAAGTTATTTCTGTCACGTCCAGTATCTGTAACTGGTGAGCATGATAGGATTTGTTTAAGGGCAAATTTCACTCAGATCCCTAACTTTAAGGGTTATTATCTCACAGGTCGACGTTTTTAAAATTATATCATAGGGTCTCAGGCGGCCAATGGCGGCCGCGCGGCCGCCGGTTGCGTCGTGCGA
>JAEMOT010004127.1:29567-72884 GCA_019297695.1 Apostasia ramifera
CCGGAGGTGGCGCGGGGCGGCGCGGCTGCCGGATCTGGTGGAGAGAGAGAGAGTAAGGGTATAATGATAATTTTGTATATTTTTTAATAATAAAAAAAAATAAAAAAGGACCCAGATGATACTTTTTGAAAACCTAAGGACCCGAGGATATAATTTTAAAAACGTGAACCTGTGTGATAATAATCCTTAAACTCAGGGACCTGGGTGAAATTTACCCTTTATTTAATTCTAAATATCCTATCATGCTCATTAAAGTAATATTTTTCAAATAATTTTTAATTTAAAAAAAAAAAACTTAGAAGTCATCCAGTTGACTTTGTGATTCTTGTTAATTATTTTGTAAATATTTAATTTCATATCACCAAACTGAAATTATCCTTAGAACATCTCTTTTATAAATGAAAAATAAAATAGTGTACTAAAATAGGAAAAAAAATTATAATTTATTATAAAATAATAAGTTTCGATGTGCCAGTTCTTTTCTTAAACAAAAATGATATTTAAAGAGAAGAAATAATGTTTTATTTTTAGAGAATTTTCTTATGCTAACAAATAAGTTTTTTCGCTTTGAATATTTTTATTGCCTAATTGAAATTTATGTAATATAATTATATTAATACAAAATTATTCATAAAAATTTATTTTTATATAGTTAAATTAAATTAATTTTTTAAATTTTTTTTAAAAAAGAAGTCCCCGCACCGGGCGACTTCTGTTAACTAACGGCAGTCCCTAAAGTAGTCCGAAATTTGCTCCCTTTATTAATTTCTTCTTAATTATACTTATATTATTAATTAGTTAATTAAAAATGATTCAATTAAAAAAATCATCAAATGATTTGTAGTTGCCACAAACTATTAAAGCCTAGTTTGGTTCGAGGGGAGTTTTTTGCCCAACACAAATTTCAACTATAAAAATCAACTTTATTTCACATCTAATACAAATACGAATATTAGAATTGAAAGTATTTCACATTTTATATATTTTCTAATAGTAAAATAAATTTTTTTTTCATTAAATTTAAAAAATAAATTTTTTTTTTCATGTTTAAAAAAAATCTCGAACCAAATGAGTAAAAGTACCTTTGGAAAATTAATAACAGTCAAAAAAAAAAAAAACTAAAGAACATTAATAAAAAGGTAGATTACATCCATTTCTACAACCTTATGGAGAGTGTTTCGTCCCCCTAGTGCGAGGAGCTGCACTTGGGTTCGGACGTCCGCACGTCCGGACCCCCAATCAGTGGGCGCCACGTGTGCCATACAGGTGGATCCGGCACACGTGGCGCCCACTGATTGGGGGTCTGGACGTGCGGACGTGCGGACGTCCGAACCCAAGTATTTTTCTAGTGCGAGTGATTCAGCTAGGATTTGGGTTTTGGCGAGCCCTCATTGGCAATCACTTAACCCATCCCGCTCGTGTGAGATCTTCTTGGTGTTCAGTAAATTAACCTACAATGGAAGATTCAGCTAGGGCTGGCAATTTTATTCGAAAATCGAAAATCGCTCGAAACTCGCTCGAAAAAAAACTCGACTCGAAATCGATTCGAGTCATTTCGAGTCGAGTTTCGAGCTATTCAGTGTACTCGAAATTATTTTGAGTCGATTTCGAGTTTGGCTTGACTCGCTCGAAAAAAATCGAGCTGACTCGAAATAAAATTATTTATTAAATATTTTTATTATATTATGAAAGAGTGACACATTGAAAATTGAAAATGGAAATATTTTTTTTTGAGTTAAAGTGTAACTATTTTAAATATTTTTTTTATTATGTAATTTAAATTTATCCAAAAACTGAAATCGATTCGAAATCGACTCGAACTCGAGTTAAATCGAGTCGAGATAACTCGACTCGAAATAATTCGAGTTCGAGTCTATTTCGAGTCTCATTGAAATCGAATTTTTCGAGTTCGAGTATACTGAAACTCGCTCGAACTCGACTCGATGCCACCCCTAGATTCAGCCATATAAAACCTTCTTCAATGAAGCCTGCAGCAAGGGCTAGATGAAATTTCATGAAGACTTTCCGTTTAACCATGGAAGATGCGGGACTACAGGATATATGGTTTAGCGACTATCTATTCACATGGACTAATAAACAAGACAACAACAGCAACATGAATCGGTCTGTTTGTTTGTAAAGTTAAATTTAATAAAATTAAAATTAAATTTAGATAGAGATATTATTTTGTTAAAAAATGTGAATGATGTGAAATAAAATTAGTTATTATGTTGAAATATATGAAGAATGTGATATAAAGTTAATTATTATGTTAAGATATGTGAGGGATGTAATATAAATTAGTTATTATTTTAGTAATGTGTAGGATGCGAAATAAAGTTAATTTTTAATATTAAATTTTATATGTGATGTGATATTTCAGATTAAAATTAAATAAAGTTAAGTTTTAACTTGAAAACAAACGGAGCCCAAGGTTGACTAGATTAAGTGTTGGCAAATGCAGAGTAGAGATGTATCTATGCTAGACCTAAGATCATGCATTGTGACTACTTTGGCTCTAACCACAAAGCTATCCAAATGATCTATGAAAACACAACTAAAAATCTCTATAGAGGAAAAAAAAGGTGGAGATTTTTTCAAATTTGAACTATTGGGAAAGACTAATATTGTAACAATAGTATAGTAATAATATAATAATAATTAAATAGAAAATAACGATATTAGAATAAATCATAAGCAAATAGAAAACAGACTACATTGAGGTAGATCCCCTACCTCAAATTTTAAAGTTTATTCGAATAGCAATAACAACAACAACAACAACCAAGCCTTAATCCCACTAGGTGGGGTCGGCTACATGAATCTTTTGTTTCCATTGCGCTCTATCAGTTACCAAATTCTTATCTAAGTTTAAGTAACTAAGATCACTCCTTATAGTTTCTTGCCATGTCTTCTTTGGTCTCCCTCTTCCTCTTTGTACATGGGCAAAATCAGTAACTCAATTTTTCTAACTGGAGCTTCAATTGGCCTACGATTTAGATGTCCAAACCATCGAAGCCGACTTTCTCTAAGTTTATCCTCAATTGGTGCAACACCAACTTTCTTTCTGATATACTCATTTCTCATTCTATCCTTTCGTGTATATCCACACATCCACCTTAACATTCTTATTTCTGCAATATTTATTTTATTTGTATGTTTCTTCTTTGCAAGCCAGCATTCAGTACCATATATCATCGCTGGTCTTACTACAGTTTTATAAAATTTACCCTTAATTTTGGATGAGATTTTTCTATCGCATAACACACCAGAAGCATTTCTCCATTTTACTCAGCCTGCTTGAATCCTGCTAATAACGTCATTATCTATTTCGCCATCATTTTGTATAATTGATCCAAGGTATCTAAAGCGCTCACTCTTCTTGACAATTTGATCACCAATTGTCACATCTCCAATATAAGTATTTCTTTCTTGACTAAATGTGCACTCCATATATTCAGTGTTTGATCTACTGAGATGAAACCTTTAGATTCCAGAGCATTCCTCCAAAACTCTAGTTTCGCTTTAGCTCCCTCTTTAGTTTTCTCAATAAGCACAATATCATCTGCGAAGAGCATACACCAAGGCACTTCATCTTGGATATGTCCAGTCATGATATTGTTTAAACAACTCAAAATAAAAATCTCTCTGCTGGCTCTCTCTCTCTCCTCTAGATAATCAATCTTATCCTTTCATCGCTAGTTTCTTAAATGTTTAAAATTTTATTATTTCAATCTTGTTTTTGTGTAGTTTTACCTGCTTTGTTGATTTATGTTTTCAAATTATTTAAAATTTATAGTTTTGCTTGTTTTAATAGTGTTAAGTATTTTTTGAAGGATCATTTATAGTTGAGAGCACACAGAAAGTTTCTCTCACATTCAAATTTGGGGGTAATTAGAAGTTCACTAAAGGTAACCATAGGCTGAAATATGACGGTGGGAAGCAAAAAATCGTCCATGCCGATGCTGATTTATTGAGTTTTTTTGAGTTAAAAGGAGTGGTAGAAGATATATATCTATTGCTTAAAGAACATATGTTCGAGTTACACTTTGTTATGCCTAATTTATCACCGAAGCAATATCAGTACATTAGCACAGACTTAGATGTCCAAAATATGAGGAGTCTTGCTCAGAACACTTGTAAAAGTGAGGTAGTAGTCATTACCTAGGGGATTGGGACACTTTTGTCAACTCCACTGTCTAGAAAGTCTAAGAGAAAGAACCAGATAAAAACTAGAGAAGAAGATATACCTGACATTTTATCAGTAGATTCATTTGGTCCTAGAATAGACAAATCAGAGTTGTATCATGTAATTTAGAGGAAAGTGGATTTTTATTAGACTCTGATTCAGAATCTGAATTTACTCCTCTTCCTGAGTATAAGTTTATTAGTTTGGGCTTTGTTTTTTATTCCAAAAGTGATTTTAAGCAAGCATTGATTTCAGCAGGTATAAAAGGGAGTTTCAACTTTAGAATACTTTATAGTGAGAAGGCTAAAGTTATAGTTATATGTTCCCATCCTAGTTGTCCATGGAGAGTGAGAACTTCTCTCTGTAAAGCAGACGCAACATATACAATTTCTAAACTGGAAGAGAAGCATGAGTGCCAAGGAGTTAATTGGAATGGAAAGAATATGGCTACAATCAGTTGGATTGCTGAAATGATCAAGGGCGACATTAAGAAGAAACCTAATATTACTCCAAATGAGCTGCAGGAAAAATTAAGGAAAGAATTTAATATTTCAATTCCTTACATTAGAATGTGGAGGACTAGAGAGCTTGCACATGAAACAGTGTTTGGGTCAGCGGAGAATAGGTATGCACTGATTCTATTGATGATTACAGAATTACAAAATAAAAATCCGGGAAGTTATATGAAGGTTGATTATGATATGGAGACTCTTAGGTTCAAAAGAGTTTTTATTAATTTCTCTATTTATATTGATGAGTTTTTGGTTGGTTGTAAACCATTAATTTTCTTAAATACATGTCATTTGAAAGGGAAGTATCTAGGTATTTTATTCGCAGCAGTTGCTTTAGATGGTGATAATGGTTTGTTTTTATTAGCATTTGCTATTGTTGAGACTGAATCAAAAAGCACATGGAGTTGGTTTTTGGAAAACTTAAAGGTGACACTTGATAATAATGCATAAGATATATCCTTTATATCTGATATGAAAAAGGCATTGAAGAGGCAATCAAAGAGCTTAGTATTAATGTTGAGCATCGTGTATACCTTAGACACTTATGGAAAAATATTAAGAAGTCATTTCATAGTCGTCAGTCTCATATTTTAGGTAATGTATTCCATATGACAGCTAATACATATCCCATTGATGAGTTTCACAAAAACATGGAGTAGATATTTGGCATTAACGAAAAGCTACATGTATATTTGTGTAAGTTGAGTTTCAAGTGGTCTAAAAGTCAGTTTTTACCATATATCAAGTCTACCTATAATACGAACAACACAGCAGAATCTTTCAATGCATGGATCTCGAAACACAGGAGTAAGGTGATCTTCTGGATGCAATCAGAATGAAGCTCATGAAACAGAGAAATTCTAGAAGAGTTGATAGTTTGAAGTGGAATAGTAAGGGTTATCTAGTACCCACTGCGAGAGAACATATCAAATGGTTACTATTAAGAAAAAACATTTGATAGTTAGACAATCCTGTAGCATGAAAGCAGAGATAGATGGGAATACAAGTAGAAATGAAGTAGACCTTGTACAAAAAATGTGCATTTGTATGGGATGATAGATTACTGGGCTACCTTGTGTGCATGCTGCAGCTTTTATTAGCTCTTTGGTTCATCCTCTATGGCACACTTAAGTTGCTGATTATTATCATGTGTATAGGTACGAGTATATTTATTTTTGATATATTATTAATATTATTATTATTATTTGAAAGTTCATTTGATCTTTTCTATTTGAAAATGCATATCTAGTTTTTTGTGTATAGATATGCTATGTCCTATGAAGGGTCCATAGCAACATTACCTAATAAGGAGAAATGGGACAATTCTAGTATTTGTTTATATCTTGAACCACCAATTACAACATGCCCAAGGGGTCATCCAAAGAAGAAAAGAGCAAGAAGTTTTCTTGAGAAGAACAACTGTAAGAAACATCATTGTGCCCGTTGCGAATGTATGGTCACCATAGGTCTTCATGTAAGAACCCAATTAATTCGACAAGTTCTGGAAATTGGAGCCAATCAAGCCAAGTTCAAGAAAACGAAGAAGTTAAAATGTTATTTTTGGACCAAAAATAACATATTTATGTTGCTAATATATCTAAATTTCAAATATATAGGTATTCTTCGACAACTACTGTTCATGCAAAAGATAATGTCGGGCTAAGCCAAAGTGGCGATTGGGGTCAGGCACAGGAGCATTTGACTGGTGGTTCTGTTGCGTTTTAGAAGTTTTCACGAAATATATGTGGCACTGTTGAACTTTTTTAATGATGTTAATTAATCCAAGCTTAGATCATTGGTTGGATTTAAAAGTTTATCTATTTTGTTGGTTTATGACTATTTTAGTTATGTAGATGTTATTAATCTAAGCTTAGACATATGCCTAGATTTTAAATTTTATGTATTCTGTTGGTAAAGAACTCTTGTGGTATATTCATGGTTTAGAGGAAGTGCAGAATGTTATATGCATCATTAAATATTAGAAGAAATTATCATTTTTTTTTGCCATAATGAGCTGTATGATTTGGAGCTGTTGATGGCTTATTTCTATGCAATTTGGTACCAGATGCAATTGTAATTTTCAGAGAATTCATTGATTAAGCACCAAGAAGCTTTCATATTCAAGCATTTTTATATGATACCCTTTACTTTCATATTCAAGCATTTGGTACCCATCAAGCTGCATTTTTATAGATATTTGGTGTCATCAGCTTGTTCTTATTCAAATGCTCATGGCAGCAAATAATTTGTAATGTTCTCTACTTGAAATAAAATAAAATTCAGTAACACTCATGTTATATCTTTTTTTATATTCTGAACTATACTCTCTACCTAAATGAAGATTTTATTAAGATAAAAATGAAAAAATGAGTTCAAAAAAATGAAAAAAATATACTCGTGAGAATACATTAAAGGGGCGTTTGGTTCAGTATTATCTCAATGTTATATTATGTTATGTTTAGAAAGTAATTATTTAGTTTAATGACATCTTTAAATAATATTATAATTAATTACAAAAATGTCATTACACGCTGACATCTAGATGTCACCCCAAATCGGGCGACATCTCAAGATAACACAGTCAATTTGTCATTATAATGTTAATAACTTCCAACTAAACAAAAATAATTTGGATAGTATTGATATTTTCTAATATCATAATATTGAATCAAACAAATATTTATTGATGAATAATAATGACATTTAGATAACATAACATCTAAATAACATTGACATTGAGATAACACTGAACCAAATGCCCCCTAAGGGAAATCAACAGCAAGGTGAGCACTACAATAGATGCTTGATGGGAGTGCTAACGGAAGAAGCTTTGCGCAAGGCTGGTAGTGATGAAAGGAGATGTGCACAATAAAGGCGAGTGAAGAAGATCTGTGCGCCGTGAGGTGCTGGGAGCAGAAATCAGTAATGAAGGCAAGTGAAGAAGATCTACACCATGCGCAGTGAGGTGCTGCAAGCAGAAATCAGTATCGATGTTGGCAAGTGAAAAAAGTCTACCGTGAAGTGCTGAGCGGAAATCGGCGCGATGGTAGTGACGGAAGAAGACATCCGCGATGTGCGGTGATTTTAGGGCAGATTTGCATCGTACCGTGGTATTGAATAAGAAAAATATTTGTACAAGAGTAAAAATATAATTTAAAAAATTTATTAGCGGAATATTTTTTTTCAACTGGGTTCTAACTGAGTTTAACTCAAGTATGTGCATGTAAGTTTTGTAATATTTTGAGTGTACATATATAATGTAATTAAATAAAAATGAATGAGTAATGAATAAATAAAAATGAATGAGTAATGAATAAATAAAAATATATAATGTGGCATGTAGGTTAAATGCCATTCTTTTCTTTTTAATTCAAATGGATTTGTTGCTTACCTCTCGGCCAAGCTACGTCCGCCGCCGCGCCAAGGCAGAGTGGCCCTGTTTGGCGCGAGGATCAAAACGGTAATAATTTAAAAAATAATAATAATAATTAAATTTTTTAAATGATTCTACACAAACTCTAATATAAAAAAATATTATTTCACTCCACATACTTAATAATTTTCAATAAAAATATGAACTTTATTTCACATTTTAGACCAAAATATTCAAATCGAGTATTTTAATTTAAGATGTGAAATAAAGTTAATATTTTTATTAAATATTATTAAATATTATTAAATATATAAAGTAAAATAATATTTTTTATATTAAAATTTATGTAAAATAATTAAAAAAAATTATTTATTATTATTATTATTATTTTTAAATTAATATTATTTTAATCTGGTCCTCGCCCCAAACAGGGCTGAGAGCTTCGTCGTCGCCAATGCCGCCACGGGCTCGTCCACCGACGTCGTCATCGATCACCTTGGTCATGCTTTCATCCTTTCCCTCTCTAATCCTCTCTCTCTAGATTTCTGCTGCCGCCGACGCGCCCCCGCCTCTCTAGTACTTGCCGCTACGCCGGCCTATCATCGGACACCGTTGCGCTACAGTCGGAGGGGGAACAAGGAAAAGATGGGGAGAGGATGGAAGAGGGAGAAGGAAATTGGGAAGATAATCAGGAAGGAGAAGATGGGTGGACGAGAAATGGAGTTGAAGGTAAGCAATTGCATTTCTCTCTCTCCCAAGGGTCGTCGGTAGTGAGCTGTCGCGAGCATCGGCGGTACGGCAAGAACATCGTCACCTCTACCTACAGTGGCTTTTGAGGTCTCACACACAATTAGGAGAAAATCTAGCAGCAAGAAGGAGTTAATGGCTATGAAGCTGGACATGAGCGAAACCTATGATAGAGTGGAGTGGGTTTTTCTTCGTTCTATTATGTTGAAACTTGGCTTTCCCCATAGGTGGGCATGCAGAGAAAGTAATGGATTGCATCTCAATAGCTTAATTCAAGGTTCTTGTCAATGGAAGGCCAACAAAAGAATTGTGATGCCCCCTTTCACCTTCTCTTTTTGCAAAAGGCTTTTCAGCATTACCGTTGATACAAAAAATATACCAAAATAAAATGAAATAAGAAGATAATTTTTACATGAAAACCTAAGTGTCCAGGTGAAAAACCATGACGCCGTCTAGGCGATTTAAATCCACTAATCGAATCCCCTCTCTTACAAAGTTTGAGGGTCTCTAAATGGAGACCGAATAAGTACAAGAGAGAAAGAAGCAGCTCGGCCAGAGAGAGAGCCCGATCCCAGCTTCTCCTCCTTCCCCTTATTTATAGCTTAGAGAGGAGGGGCGTAATAGGTACAGTCTGCCACATCTAGCACCTATTCCTATAAAGAACGATTAGAGAGTGGGCCTCATGCTGTCTTAAATGCTGAGTTGACATGGTAATATGAAGAGTACGATCTGGTGATATTTCTTTGAGCTGCTATTCGAGAAAGAATGTTAAAGAAGATTCTAACTAGAATGGAGAGGAGGCTTGAAAGATATTGCTTGTTCTAGGGAGCCTCAAGAATAAGTCATCTTTTATTCATTGATAATAGCATCCTCTTTGGGGATGCTATTTAAGATACCTTTGCAGAGATCAAGAATGCTCTAGTCCAAACATGGATGCATAGATGAAATTAAGATAATATTAATACATGATTAAAGATTATAAAAAATATTGCTCGCAACATATACTTAGGCCTTCTCTCTATTTCATTGGGAGGAGAAGAGAATAATTGCTTTTAATATAGTTGAAGAGCAAGTATGTAAAAGGCTTCAAACTTGGAAGAGTAAATTATTTTTTTATAGAGGACGAGAGAATCTTATAATAGCACTTACGCAAGCTACTCCAACATTCCCGATGAGTAACTTTTAAGTTCCCCGAAATATTTTTGAAGAGTTGGATGGCATGATTCTCAAATTTTGGTAGGGTGGCTTTAGGGATAGATGAAACACTTACTGATTCGAAAAGATCGTCTATGCAAACTGAAGGAGCAAGGCGACACATAGTTTTCAGAACAGAGGAGCATTTAATACCAAGCAAAGTAAAAATCTATGTTTGAAGGGCATTCTATGATGCCTTGCTAACATGAATTTCAAAATTGTGAACATGCGTGGCAAATCGAGTAAATCTCAAGGGCCTAAATAGAATTACCCCTAAAAAATTTTATTTCTATATCTTTACCATCTCTCCTCTCTCCTCTCTCCTCTCTCCTCTCACCTCTCTCTTTCCCAACCTACGGATAAGACGGTTAACGATTTGATCTAGAGTCGATCCGACCTCGGCTCAAAATTAAATTGAAAGTTTTCGATTTAATCTCGATTTGATCCAGAGAATGAATGAGGAGAGTTTGATCTGATCTCGATTCGAGCTAGGTCTAGCTAATTTGTTGTCGATTCAAGCTCGATTCGAGCCAAAATCGATCCGACTTTCAATTAATTTTCGATCTTTTATCCAAATATTATGTATAAATATATCTATTCATTCAATCAGTTTAAACTATGGCTATTTGATCTGATCTATTATTTAAAGATAAAAAAAAATAATTTACAATAAATATGATTTAAATGATTATAGAAAAAATTCTAATAAAAATCTAATGAAGCCTTTCAGTAGACTACTAAAAAAAACTAAATCTAGTTACACATATAAATATGTATATGTAATATTTTTGCTTTTTTAATTAATCTGATTTCGAGCCATCTCGATTCTATCCTATATTGGCTCAAAATTGAATTGATAAAATTTTCGAGTAAAAAAAACGGCTCATTGGTCTGCTCATGTAGATTAAATCGAGCTCGATTCGATTCGATTCAAAATTCTATTCAATTTTCAAGCAATTTTAGACGTTCGAGCAAAATTAACAACCTTACCTGCGGGCAGCCTGTTCGGTAGGCCAGGAGTTTCTCGCTTGTTTTCAGCTCATAGATTAATTGACGTCAGCATCATTAATTAGTAATTTCAAACATTAGAAAAAATTTATATCAAACATTATATTATGAATAAAAATTATTTCAATTACCCAAAAAATGTGTTTCCGACTACCTGATCTTTGTGATATATATATATATAAGTACTAATGTATATATTTAAAAATTCATGTATATTTTTATTTAAAAATAAAATATCTATAAAAAATATATAATAAATGCATATAAATATATTCATTTTTATTTAAATACACACAAATAGATACACATGAGTATACAAATGTATAAACTCTACATATAATGTATATATAAATTCAAATATACATAGTTAATTATGTATATATACTTTATTCTTTTACGTAAGCAAAGAAGATAAAAATGTATGAGAATAATGTATAGAAATAAATATAAAATTTAAAATTAAATAAATTTTTAAAAATACAAGTAATATTTAAATTTTAAATAACATATGTAAAAATACTATTTTTGGAAAATGGAATACAACTAAACGCCACTTTTCTAAATACCATATCAAGTAAATAATGACTGCTATCTAATATATGAAACTACAATGTATAATTCATGTTTTTTTTTTTCTTTTAATGAAAGGATTCATGTTACGATAGCATTGGATTCAAGGCCCTTTTAGTGGCCCATTTTCGCCCCATAAAATGAAGCCCAAATTTGAAACGGGCTTTAATAAAGCAACCGGATACAAAGATTTTTATAGCCTAGCCCACTTATATAAACTTTTTAGTAAATAAAAATTTTAGTTATAATAAAAACTTTTATTTTATTTAAAAAAATTTAAAATTATTTTATATCTCAAATTACATAAATTTTAATATTAAATAATTACTTTATTTTGTNTTTTTAAATTTAAAAATTCAAAAAACACTGATTGGGACCCATACGAGACTGAAAAGCGTCACTTAATATTAGATGAAAAATTATAAAATAATTTCTCAAATTATTTAGCATTAATTTTAAATCCCAATTACCAAATAAAAAAATAAAATTTGTTCTTTAATTTATCTTGTATTTTTCTTTAAGTCCTCAAGCGTGAGACGGTAGCTCTGGCACTCAATTTATGCACGGTTGATTAGCACACGAGCATCGGCCTTGACACCCACGCACATAGCCCGCAAACCGTTGCAGTTCTTATCCATTTTATGACACTTCGCCGTTGATTGAAAAAATGAAATACATATCCTCAAACTGCTAAAGTTTGCTTTCATTTGGACTTAAATATAAATATGATAACTTGAAAAAAAAATTCGACTTAAATATAAATAATTTGGATCTATTTTGTGAGTTTAGCAAGAGACAAAATTTGTCCTATTCTAAAGATGTACGTATTCGCAAACCACTGTATTTCGTATCCATTTCATGACACTTCGTTGTTCATAAAAAAGATGAAGTACGTATTCTCAAACCGCTAAAGATCGCTTTTATTTGGACTTAAATATAAATAATTTGAATCTATTTATAAGGAGGTGAAAAAGGTGAGACTAAAATATAATTTTAGGTGATAGATATATATATATATNCTAAATGTAATTGTAGCTGGTCCACCGCCCCACTTGACGCCTCAGATATATATAATATATATAATAATAATGATAATTAATATATATGTAAACCTCTCCTTCTCGAAAAAAATTTAAGTTCGGAGAGCGCGCCACATCATATTTTCATACCTGCTTGTTACAGGTATAAAAGTGTTTGTTATAGAGCTAAAACTGCTTATTATAGAAAGTGCTTGTTATAAAAGTGGTTGTTATAATAAGCACTTTTATACCTGTAACAAGTAGGTATGAAAATATGACGTGGCGAGCTCTCCGAACCCAAAAAGTGCTCCTCTTTCTCAGCTCTCTCTCATTCCACCGCCTCTCTCTCTCTCTCCTATCTTCTTTTACTGTTCTTCTCGTTCGAGATTTGTTTTGATTGAAATCAAGTCGTTCGAGTTTAAATTTTGCGATAAAAAATTTAAAAAAAGATATATTTAAAATTAAGTTATCAATTTGAATTTTTTTTCATATTTTCTCTATATATTTTAAATATTTTATATGAATCTTAGTTTAAATAAATATATTTCTAATTATATCTTAATTTAGATTTAATTTGGACTGTATACATATAATTTGGTGTAAATTATCTAGATTAATTGAAAATATTCAAAAAATATATAAAATTCTAACATCTTAAATATTTAAATATATAGAATATAATTTATAACAGTTTTCACGTTTAGTGCAACACGCACGTGAGATATATATCAATATTAAAAAAAAGTCGAAATACTTTTTTTTTGATATTTAACTATATGTCACACCATTTAGTTTTATTTATGAATTACTCATCTATTCTTAGTTAATTATGTTATGCACGCTCAACACATTATAAAATTTAAATACACACACTTGAGTTAAAATTCAGCTAAAATTTATTTAAAAAAAATATTTTATTATTAAATTATTAAAATTATATTTTTAATTTTAATAGTATATTTTTTTTCTTCATCAACGTCACACTAAAGTGTTGATCTGTCCTAAAATTAATTTATATTGTGGATGTCTCCTTCACTTGCTATCATCTAAACATCAAGATTTTAAAATTTTTATTCAAAATATATTTAAATATTTTTAAAATAACACGATGAATAATTTAATTTTTTTAATTTAATTATAATTAAGTTATTAAAAAAATAAATTATTTATTATAATAGAAATAAATTAAAATATATAAATAAAATTTTATAATATTTTTAACATGTATAGTATAATTAATTAAAAATAAATAAGTAATATATAAATAAAATTAAATAGTGCGGTACTTAGTTAATTATTCTTTTTCTTTTCTCTAATAAAACTAAGCCTGACCTAGGGTTTCGCAATCTTGTGTTTTCGCAGCGGCGCGGCACTTTTCCTCTTCCTCTGCTTCTTTAAGCTGCGCCTGCGGGATCTTTGCTGTTCTGCGAGAATTCATGGCGGACACGAAGGCGGTCACGATCAGAACCAGAAAGTTCATGACCAATCGCCTCCTTTCACGCAAGCAGTTTGTGAGTTGAGGCATTATGCATCCTCTCTTTCCTCTATAGTTCTGTAGTTTTCCTTTTTTTTTGTTGGGGAAGCTTTCAGTTTTGACGAGCTTTGAACTTTTTGTGCTTCTGTTCTAGGTCATCGACGTCCTTCATCCTGGAAGGCCCAACGTATCTAAGGTGCTGTTATCGGATTTGATTAGCTTGAAGTACGGGCTTTATTGGATCACCTTTCACAAAATTAAGTTTTAAAGTTCCTTTTGGCAAATGCTAGGCCGAAATGAAGGAGAAGCTAGCGAAGCTGTACGATGTGAAGGATCAGAACTGCATTTTCGTCTTCAAATTTAGGACGCAGTTTGGAGGCGGTAAGTCTAATGGTTTTGGTCTGATCTATGACTCAGTGGAGAGCGCGAAGAAGTATGAGCCTAAGCATCGGCTGATCAGGGTATGTTACTACGTTTCTATCTAGTAGATTCTTTAGTTACATTTCCTTAGAAGCTGTCCTTGTAGCCCTATAATGTTTAGCAGGGCAGTATTTTATTGGTTGTCTGATTATTGATTCCATTGCCACAGAATCTGTTTGTATTGATCTTTGTTCTTCATTAATTCATTAGAAGCAGAGTATATTTGTCACTTCTTTGCTTGAGCATCTTCTGTTTGAAGCAGTGTTTGATGATATGTGGGAACGTATAATGAAGCTTTAGTTCTATTTTCCAGGATCGATTTTCCATTTATGTATCCTCTTCAAATTGAATATCTCTTTTATGTTGCTTTTTCTTAGAAACCCAGAAAAAGTTATTATAATTATTAGATTATCATCAAACACTACAATGCCAAATTATAATCTGTTAGCTTTACTGTCTACCTTTGATCAACTTTAATCTATGATAATTTGGTGAATATCTCAAAACTAGCCAGAGGTGTTTCTCATTTTCTATTATACACAAATTTGATTTAAAGAAATTCAATAGACTGTAGGAGTTAATTACTCTTTATGTGAGGTAATTAAGGAGGACGATCTTGTACTTGAACTCTTGAAATTTTTTTGTAAGGAATGTCTTAAACCAAGTAGAGGTTATTTAAAATGAAGCCTTGTGAATTGAAGTGAAGTCAAAGAAGATATCTTTGAAGAAGTTCCTTGAAGAAGATTGTTTTCAAGAGCTTGTAGAAGAAAGGTGCTCTTCCACAAGTCTAGCAAGGCGAAAAAAGGTGATATTTTATAAGGAGTTTCTGAAGTAAAAGAAGATCTCTTGTTCATTTAGTCCCTCGATAGTTGTTTATTAGAAGAAGAACAAGTGCTTCGAAGACTTCAATAATTCAATATTACTGTAATAGCCTAACCCACCGTAGATATTGTCTACTTTGACCTAATAGGCCTCACAGTTTTAAAATGTGTTTACAGGGTAAGGATGCGATCTCATATATACTCTATGCCTTTTTCATGCTTTGCTGATGTGAGATTTACCCAAAAGTACATCATTAATGGATGTTACAATTATAGTGTTATTTTACCTTTCCTAAATAGCACAATTTTTTTTTAGTTCAACAATTAGACGCATGATATCCAGAGTCCAATGTGCAGATTAAAATTTTGAGGACTACTTATGAAGTGGAGCATTCTCAACTAATCATCTCATCCATGAGCAAAACAAGAGAAAAGAATATTAACCGAAGGAATGAATTTTCTTGTCATGAATTCCACCTAGTCTACGTAAAGAAAAAAATGTAATCCTCAGAGAGTCCCTAAGGAAGAACCAAACTAGTGATCTCACTGAACTGTGAAGTTTTGTTGCTAGTATTTTTCTTGCTCTTTTTAATTTGGGTTTCCTACGCAAATTTTGTGTTTGCTTTTGGGTTATGTCTTCTTTATCTTTCAATTTGTCTTGTCAATGCAGTATCTACTAATTTTAATTATAGTGTGCAAGGAAGGGAACAATAATGAAGAAAAAGGAAATAGTATAAGCAAAAGCCAGAGTATTGAGATTCCCTTGTGCCATAGTGAAAAATTGAATAGTGTTGGTCGAGTGAGACCGATAGATCCCTAGGCTGGAGGTTTGCTTGAGAGTTTTGAAAGACTTAGTGGATTTGAGAGAATCAAAACTCCGGGCTTGCCTCCTGACCTTCATTTATGACTTAAAGATAGGAGACAAAATAATGTTGCTTGAATTTACCAACAATAAAGAAACATACGGAAAAAATTTACATACTTGGAAAACATAAAGCTAAGGATTTATCCAATAGCAAAACAAAGAAACACTATTGCAACAAAAGACAATATTCACTTTTCAAAAAAAAAAGACAAAATATTCACACATACGATATTCTCTTAAGTAGGAATGAATATATAAAATTCCCTTAAGTAGGAATGAATATATAAAATTCCCTTAAGTAGTTTTACCTTAAATATCAATATCTCAATAGTGCATTTTTGTTGGGATTGGGGTAATACAATGCATAGTGTGCACAGAAGTCAAACAAGAACGATGACAGCAATGGAAAACCAGAAATCCATGTAAAGCAGATCTACACACAAACAATAAACAAATACCGAATTTACAAAGTTCACCCCGAATTAGAATCAAAGAGAAAAAGATTCGCACAATCAATAAACAAACACACAAGATGAGGTTCACCCAATTTAGGCTATTGGAGGTTTCCCTCTTTTGCTGTCCTGAAAAGTTTTAGGATTCAAAAATGAAATGTGTTTGTTTGTCTTTAAAAGCTATTATCTTAGAAGAGCAATATAATAGCATGCCTTGTTGGTCCCAACATTGTGTAAGACATGATTGAATCAACAAGAATTGCAATAATTGAACCATTTGGAAGCAGCAGTTGTTCGACATTCTTGTTTGCAAGGATTTGTATCTATCTTTGAAGGGGGTCACTCGAAAGCCCATAAAGGTGAAAAATAAAGAATGAGAGAAGGTGGATATGAATGATGCCTACCATACCCATAAGTGATTGGAGGATAGAGTATTGGAGTGTTTCACCGAGTGTCAACAGAGTCATCATGACCCACCCTTAAGATATAGATCTATCACCTTCTTTCTCATATTATGTCTCATAGTTCTATCTCTTAAATGACGCCTCGACGACAAAATCTCATATATATAGCTTAGAAGCTCCCATTTACTTTGCGATGTAGGTGGATTCATCTTTTTGGCTCTGATTGTCAAACTAAGAAGTCTGAAAAGAGTCGTACTTTACATTAACATTTCCATTTTCTTGAGTAGGGGATGGCCGCCAGACCAGTTCTACTAGAACAAGTCTAGTAAAATAGATTCAATAACCAGACTGCTTAATCACTTACTAATTTCAGGTAAAGTTGGTAGAGTAAGAGGACCTATTCAACTCCACCCACCCAAAACTGGTAAAACAAGTGGTTCATGTTCTACAGGTATCTGTACTAATTTGCTTCAGAATCGATTCTTGAACCAATTTAGGAACCAATTCCATTTTTTAATTTTGGCGAAGAAGCTGCATGATGCAACACCATCCCACAATTCGAGGGGGCCATCTGGTCTTGGCCATGATTAGCCAAGGGCCTTAGCCAACAGTCAATAGATCATTGGCTACCTAACTGTTAATAGATCATTGGCTACCTAACTGTTAATAGACCATTGGCTAATCAATAGTCATTAGACCTTGGCTACCCAACAATCAGGAGACAGTTGGCCAACTCAATGGGCCACAAGTAGTGAGTGGTGATGCGCTTGTTATCAACAAAGGTGTCAAAAGGATCGGGCAATATGAAGGATCAAAGCCCAAGAAAGTAAAATTTGGAATGAACATTCAGTTAAACAAGGCTGAGTTGTTCACAATTCCAACTGGGAAACATTATCATCTATCCTCAAAGGTCCTACTGTTGATGTCTAGTCCTAGAAAAGAGCACTTGCAACTATCAAATGGTCCCGAAATATGTTCGAGGCAAATCTAAGTTTGCTTTGTGTTGCAAAAAGGGAAGCCAAAAATGGTTGGCTTCATAAATGAAGTAATGGCTGGAGAGATAGCCCTAAGTAAGTCAATGTTAGGATATTTGAACACATTTGTACAAGGGGAGTAATCACATATGTGTGCACTATCAACAATGGAAGCAAAATACGTGCATTAACAAACTGATGCATGGAATTATTGTGGATGAAGATATCACCTGAAGAGTTATGCACTAGAAAGACTTCTATTCCTTGCATTGTCACATTGTGCAAGCAACCTAGCGAAAAATCAGAGTTTCCACCTAAAGCCTGAGCTAGATTAGGTATGTGCTAGAAAAAACTCTTTTAACACTTGAAAAGAACAATGATTACAATACCTATAACTTTATTAAAATAACTCTTTTGTGTGTTTATTTTCAATGGTTATTTTAATAAAGTTAAAATTAAATTTGGGTAAAGATAATTTTTTATTAAAAATTTTGTATGGTGTAAAATAAGGTTAGTTATTATGTGGTGATGAGTCGGCCTTGGGAGATGTAATATAAGTTATTATTTCGATATGATTATATAATGTGAAATAAAGTTATATTTTATTTTGAGCGTAATTATTATTGTTTTGTTGATTTGTTTTGATCAAATTGTTTTATTGATTATTGTTTTAGTCGACCCCACCTAGCAATATAAAGGCTTGATTTGTCGTTGTTGTTATTGTTGTTGTTGATTATTAATATATTTTCATTGGCAGGATTGCAACTACTTTTGTTTCATGCGGTCCCTTATCATCAGGCGAAAAAGAACACTCTGATGTCAATGATATACTCTAGAATGCCTAATTTTGAAAGATCTACAAAAGACATCGTGGAAGGATTGCCATAAAAATGCACGAATTCAAGGATTCCTACCAAAATACATGAACATGGGTTCGTATTTTTTTCTTATATTTTCTCTGATTCGCCAGAATATCATTCGACTATAAATTTTCTATCTTTGGGAAGCTATATAGTATGGTTTGAAAATTTGAACTAGAGGGATCGCATTGGGCTTATTAAAATATAATGTTTGGGATGTACTGCTGGAGAAAGATCAACTAATTATATTTCATAACTTCCGTTTGCTTCAGTTGTGAAGAAAAGAAAAACTATTAGCAAATTTAGTCATTTAGAAGTTATGACTTATAGTTGTTAATTGCTATTTAGATGTCCATCTATAAAACTGTAAATATACTACCTATATATGAGATTATGATATTGACTTAATTTGACTTAAACTCAATTATTTTTGGACTTTTGAGTTGACCAAAAAATTATCTAATGTTAGCTCTATTTTTTTTTTTGTGCTTTTTGCCAATGATCGTGGTGTCTGTCAAGGTCGGCCTTGGACTCAAAACGGTTTCCACAGCTGTTGCATTCCAGATGGAGATTTGAGTGAATTTTGTTGTGTGAGGAGAAACTCGACCTTCTAAAATATGCTACTCTGTGGTCACGTTCTACGCAGTTGACGCATAAAATCTCGTCAATTTTGTATAAATGAATCTAAATAAGAAAAAGAAAAACAATATCACACAAAAATTTCAAACAATAGCAATGAAAAACATTCTGCTGATAAAGGACTTATTTTGTCGGATGTTAAATTTAGATAAGGAAAGAGAAAATATTTTATTTTATAGAATTGATGGGAAAGAAATTTATTTTAATATTGTGAGGTGTGTAAGATGTGAAATAAAATTGATTTTAAGGTTGGAATATGTGTTGGATGTGAAATAAAATTGATTTTTAAGGTTAAAATTTATGTTGGATGTGAAATAAAGTTATTAAAATTTATAATAAATTTAAAATATTATTAAAATATGATTTTGTTCATTTTTGGGTTTTAGCCAAATAAGCTCAAATTGTAGGCTTTTTCTCTTACTCCCGTCCTACCTCCCTCGGCTGGAAATTCTCTCTCACTCTCCTCTCAGGTACTAGAAGCTTTAGCAGAAGGCCATCGCCGTTAAAAGATTCGTCCCCCGCATCCTTTAAATGAAGAATATGACTTAAGAATTGAAATTACCCTTTCTTCTGCTGGATCATTTTCTTCCGAATCGTTCTCTGCTTCTCCTTCGCCATTATTGGCGATCAGATCTCGATTTGACAGTGGCAGGAAGAGAGGATCGAGGAATGCTTTCGATTGCTGCTGCGTGTAGATACGAAAAGAATGAGATAGAGAGGATTGAGCGAAGCAAATTACGGACTGAAGCTTTAATATGCTTGCAAGAATATTTTATAATCGAGAGCGGAAGTTTAGAGGGCAATCTAACTTGAGCACACAATACATAAAACTAGGCTTTTACTATCTTTGATCAACCAATTGATCGATCAAAGTTAGTGAACTGTTATTGTTTGATCATTCAAAAGTTGAAGACGGCTTCAAGTTTGAAGCTTATTTGATTGATCAAACTGATATTGATCGATTAAAGACAAAGATCCTTTTAGCTTGATCAATCTAAGCTGTGTTGTTAGCTGGGACTGCAATAGACGTTGATTGGTCAACTGATAGATCAAAGATGATTGATTGATCAAGCTTAGTCAGAAATTAGAAGTTAGACTCCAACGGCTAGCAGTTTGATTGATGAGAGACCGCTAGCCTCCAACTGCACTAGTCATTCACCCCTATTTAAGGGGTGTTGGCTGTTAGTTGGACTTTTTCTTAGTATTTTGTGATTAAAAGAGCTTCTAATTAACTCACCGACCTCTCATAACTCTCAAAGAGTCAAACTGCAAAATTTATAAATGATCAAGCAAGCTTTCAAGAAAATTTGTGCCCAAGCTTTCTGTCTTTGTCCCTCTGACATTCAAGTCTAATCTGTCAAAAGAAGAGCGAGTTAATTCTTTTTCTAGCAATTTTTTAAATTCTCTCTTACTTAGTGCTTATCCTAAACTCCCGTATAAAGGAGAAGATTATTAAAAAAATTGGTAGTTTTTGGCTTATTTTTACTTGTGTGAACAAATTCCTAGGGTCTGAAATTTGTGTTGCATGAGCTTCTCTGTCTTAGAATAAAAGAGTATTTTATATATATATAGTTAGAACAAATACCTGGGTGTATTTTACCCTTATATTTAATATAAAATGAGCACTTTTGGAATAACTTTTCTTTTCCCTTTCCCTAGTTCTAATATCTTTTCCCTTTCTACTCCCAGCTCTTCACCTAACTGACAATACCAAATTTTTTTACTTCCAAGATTGGTTAACCTCAACAACTTAGAGTAACTTCCTACAATGGTGATGGCTCGCACAACCCTCTGCCTTCCCTTTTTTCTATAGAGAGACATCGTCTTCTTTGGATTCCTTTTCTTAATCACTCTCATAATTTCTAACCTATGTTATTAGTGGAAATAATATTATTTTTTAATAGAGTCTGAAAAAGTCTCATGTTTATTTATAAGTCGATTAAGGTAAAACTCATGTTCTCGATTTTAAAATGTTCTTGCGAGCATATTAGAGCTTCAGCATACGATTTACTTCGCTCAATCCTTTCTATATTTTTCTTCTCATATTTTCACGCGGCAGTGATCGAAAACATTCTTCGATCCTCTCGTTCTGTCACTGTTAAATCAAGATCTGATGGCTAATAATGGTGAAGGAGAAGCGGAAAACGATCCAGAAAAAAATGATCTAGCGAAAGAAAAGGTAATTTCAATTCATAGGTCTTATTATTTCATTTAAAAGAGTGAGGACGAATCCGATGACAGCGATGGCCCTCCGCTAAAGCTTCTAGTGCCTATGAGGAGAGTGAAAGAGTTTTTAACTGAGGGAGGTAGAATGGGAGAGAGGGAGCCTGCAATTTGGGCTTGTTTGACTAAAGCCAAAAAATGGGCAAAATCATATTTTAATAATATTTTAAATTTGTTATAAATTTTAATAACTTTATTTCACATCCAACACAAATTTTAATCTTAAAAATCAATTTTATTTTACATGTAACACATATTCCAATCTTAAAATCAACTTTATTTCACATCCTACACACCTCTCAATATTAAAATATTTTTTTTTCATCAACTTTATTAATTAAAATATTTTTTCTTTCCTTACCTAAATGTAACACCCAACTAAACAAGCAATTTATTAGCAGAATGGTTTTTATTGCCATTATTTGAAATTTTTATATGATATTTGTTTTCTTTTTCTATTTTAGATTCTTTAATACAAAATTGATGAGATTTTATGCGTCAACTGCGCAGAATGTGACCACAGAGTGACATATTTTAGAAGGTCGAGTTTCTCTTCGCATAACAAAATCCATTCAAATCTCCATCTAGAATGCAACAACTGTGGAAATCGTTTTGAGTCCAAGGCCGACCTTGACAGACACCACGATCAATTGCAAAAGGTACAATAAAAAAGTAGAGCTAACGTCAGATAATTTTTTGGTCAACTCAAAAGTCCAAAAATAATTGAGTTTGAGTCAGATTACGTCAATATCATAATTTCATATATAGGTAGTAAATGTTACAGTCTTATAGATGGGCATCTAAGTAGCAAGCAATAACTATAAGTTATTATTTCCAAATGATTAGATTTGCTAATAGTTTTTATTTTTTTCACAGCTGAAGCAAATAGAAGTTATGAAATGTAATTAGCTGATTCGTTTTCAACAGTACATTCCAAACATTATATTTCAATAAACCCAATGTGATTCCTCTAGTTTAATTTTTCAAATCATACTATATGGCTTCCTAAAGATAGAAAATTTATAGTGAAATTATGTTCTGGCGAATCAGATAAAATATTAAAAAAAATATGAACTTTTGTTCATGTATTTTGGTAGGAATTCTTGAGTTCGTGCATTTTTGTGGCGATCCTTCCACGATGCCTTTTGTAGATCTTTCGGAATTTGGCATTTTATAGTGTATCATTGACATCATATATCCTCTTTGGCTTTACTTCAATTCATGAGACTTCTTTTTGAATAACCTCAGCTTTAAGACATTCCTCACCAAAACATTTCAAGGGTTTAAGTACCGGATCCTACAGCTTATTGAAATATTTTAAATCAAATTTGTGTATAGTAGGAAATGACAAACACCTCTGGCTAATTTTGAGACCTTCACAAAATTATGATAGATTAGAGTTGATTAAAGGCAGACAGTAAAGAAGCTCTCAGGTTATAATTTGGCATTATAGTTTTTGATGATAATCTAATAATTATAATAACTTTGTTTGTGAGATATGTTGGTATAGTGCATTTCTTATTCTTCATATGATTTTAAATGCCTACATGCTTGTCCATCTTGATAATAGGATTAACACTTCTTAGGTGAGATATATCAGCTTGCATCATTCTATCAACCCTGAAATGGTACTATTGTATGTAACCGTGCCACTGAAGCAATATTTTGCGGCCATTAAGATTATTGAGGAGCTCTTTGTTGTGGGAGCAATACCTTGGGGAGCCATACAAGTGTGGATACTTTCAAACTCAAAAGCCTAGTCTAATGAGTAAGGGCAAACACTTGTATATTTACTCCTAAATTTGTTGATCATTCAATGTGGGATAGGTCTTACGCGCTTCCCTATAATTCTCACCTTCACTTGAGAATCCATCCTCATTTGATCCACTCCCTCTCTAATGGGCTATTTTTGACCTCATCAAGTGGATGACACCAAAGCCTACCCAACCACTTGAAGTATAGTGGGGTGTCCAACTTTTGGAATTTGCCACCTAGAGCTCTACTTTGTCCTTGGTATGAGATTATCTGTTATTTGCTCTTGGAGTTTATATTACCAAGAGCTTTACTCAATCCTACGTTATGAGATCACTTGCTTTTCGAATTTTCTCATCCATGGTAAGCTAGCAATCCCATGGGAGCACTTTGCATGAATCACTTGATCTTAGTGGGATTATTAGCTCTAATATCACTTCTTGTGAGAGTAATACATTGAGAAACTAAGTTAAGGCTAACATAGACGTGTGGATACCTTTCAATTCAGAAGCTTGGATCATCTGGTAAGGGCTAACATTTGTATTTTAACATCGCAACTTATTGTTGATCATTCCATCAAAAGAAAAACTTATTGTTGATCATTCCATCAAAAGAAAAACTTATTGTTGATCATACAATGTGAATAAATTCTCACATGCATCCCAACACTCATGTGGGATGATGATTATTTCTATGATGTAGTCCAATAATAACTAGTAACAAATAACTAGTAACACCATGAATTGCTTACTTTATAATGAATTAATTCCGGACACTGTAAAATGCCTGATCATCTCACAGAAAGGGGACCTAGGTCGTTTTGCATCATATAATTTTCCTTTACTGTTCTGATGGCAGGTACAAGAGTGAACCTGTTTCCTTTCTATCATTTCATAATGGTAATATTTGTTTTTTTTTTAAGAGGAAGATTACAATATTTATTTATTGGCCATTAGTTTATTATCTAATTGCGAGTAACCTAAGTATTTAAGTATATGGAACATTTGCCTTCATACAGTGTCTTGGGCTTATTGGAAAACCGTAGTCCTCAGTATAATTTAGTAATATTATATGTTCAATTTACTTTCTCCGAGTTAACCTAAATTAATGTCAGTGGATTGTCATGTAACAGAAGAGGTGATCGAAGAACTCAATACGGTGTTTATTTTGTCATTGCTGTCGTTACCCAAGAAAAACCTGTATGATTTGATATTCATATATTATAGGGCTTTAGAGATCATCTGATCTGCTTATTCTATGTTGGCAGAATGGGCTGGCCACCAAGGTGGAAAAGTCAAGGAAGCAAATGAAGGAAAGGAAGAACAGAGCAAAGAAAATCCGTGGTGTGAAAAAGGTGAGATCTTGGCCATTCTTGTTTTGTTAGCCTAAGTTTGGTCCTGGTCCTCGTGGATTATATCAATTGAACTATTTGAATTAGTTTCGTGCTCATATTATAAAAAAAAAAAAAAGCTTAATTCCCATGAGATTATTCTTGTCTTGTTCTTAAATGCTGTTTGGGTTCAAATGGAACTAAATGTGGATTCAATTTTATTCGAATATCTTGTGGTATAATTGAGTAGGCCCTGTTGAGGGCCAAGATTAGCCCTGTTTCTTTGCCCAGATAATCCTGGATTGATATCAACTTCGAGGTCAAATTTCAACACTCTTTTGCCCTTCAACACTGCAATTTCTCCCACTTGAAAAATTCTTATGGTGTAGCTTTGGACCTCCTAGTACCGAAGCAAGCAAGCTCCTCCTCTGTAGTTTAGACTACGAGAAGCGTTATACACAACAATATTTTAATTTCTATACAAATTTCAATATAAAAATTAATTTTCATATCTTTTACAAATTTTAAAAACAAAAAAGCATTTCCTATCACATCCTACGTAACTTTATTTCAAATCTTTTCCAAAAGAATCAAAATAGAAGTATCTCATTAAATGTTGGCTAACAAACGGTTGAAAGTTGCTATCGATAACGGGCATAATCTGTGGGGATTTAAATTTTAGTTGGAATGAAGTTGAGTTTTGCCATTCAGAGGTACACTGATTATCTTTGTTTTCGGAATGTTCGCAGACCAAGGCTGGAGATGCTGCAAAAGCTGGGAAGAAGAAATGAGTTGAGTCTTCATTTATTTTTTGTGATTAAACTTCATTTTGTCTCATTAAATTTTGGCTGAGGAAGTGGACTCCGAATTTTGAAACATTTCTATTTTGGAATGTAATGAGTGGAATCACTGCAGGATGATTTCTATTTTCATGTTAAACTTATAAAACTCGAGTGCTTAATTTGAATTTCCTTTGAGTTGCAGTATATTCTGACTTGCAAAATTTTCTTTATTTTTTGCACAATAACTTAGCTTTTCCATTGTAATTTAGCTGGAGTGCTTATCTCAGAATGTTATGTACTGGGGTAAATATCATAATATTCCTGAGGCGTCAAAGAGTAATTTCAAATGAATTGATGATTTTTGAAATTAATAATGGGGTCTTTGAGTTTTCATCTATTTATCAGTTGATTTTTTTTGTAAAAAAAATTATTAAATATGACTAAAATGAGCATTTTATTATGTTTCTATTTTACTTTTCTCTTGCTATTGTTACTTTTTGTAAAATAAGGTTAGTAATTTTGTCCCTAGTTTGGTTTTTTATGCAACTGAGTTCTTTTAGCTTTCAAATTAATTTAATTGATTTTTTAATTTGAGATAATGTGTAAATAAGTTTTTTAATATTGATATCAATAAAGAATTATTATTTTTAATCATTATAGCATGTTAGGTATTATATTAATCTAAAATATTGGTGGTTTTTAAATTAAGCAAATTAATTTATTAATTAAGAGAATGTCATTGATTGAATTTTTTTTATTAATACTAATGATTTATTATAAGTTATCTTAAGTTAGAAGATCAAATTATTTAATTTGAAAGCTGGGAGATCTAATTGTATGTATGCTTAAATTAGAGGAATTTAATTGCTATTAAATTTATAAAATATTTAAAGAGAATGAGTATTTTAGTAATTGCTTAAATGAAAAAATTTTAAGTAGTAATTGTTTATCTGAAAAAATTAACAAAAATTATTAAAAATGATCAACATGAAATCTTGAAGTTGAATCATAGACTTGAAAAAACTAATGGGACTTGAGAAACAAATGCTAGTTTTTAAAAATTATGAATCTTTTTTATATTATTTTATCACCTTAAAGATTTGTATAATTTTTCTAGTGTAAATTATGTTTGACCTTCTATTATTTAGTGTTTTTTTTTTTTAGTGTAGTTACACAATTTGAGAATTATTTCATGTCTTTGAAGTCGAGCAATTTAATCGGTTATGTCATCTTAGAAATTGTGCACACACCCTTTTTCTAGAACACTAGAAATTATTGGTAGGGGGTCAACGACACGAAGCTGGTGGGGCTTCCTTGCTCTATGTAGCAAAAAATGCTGCTTCTGTGTTATTTCTCGTCATTTGTGCTTCGTATAGCACACGAAGCGTCTAGTTTTACTTTGTATGGCACATTTGAAATTTCATGACATACAATCACCAAAAGAAGTATTTCACTTTTTATTTATGTATTCTATTTTTTATTAAATTTTTTTTATGCTTTATATACGTTATACGAAATAAAAATTAGGTGCTTTGTATACAATATGAAGCACAAACAATAAGAAACGGCTCTTCTACGCAAAAGGGGCTGCTCGCTCCGTGTCACCTCACCATTGGGTGGTGTCCAAAAAACTTGAAAATTTGGACCTCTGACTTCAATTATTTGGATTCCTGATCAAAAGCAATGAGACAGAAGAGTATCCATCCCTAGAGAACAAGCCTTCCTTTTTTAATTTTCATCCTCTAAAAGGTGAATGAGAATGCTGAAATCTCTACCTTTTTAGGAGAAAGGGAGTGCAACCACTAGTTTGGGTTGACATCGAGTCGATTTCGATAGAATCAGTGCCAATTTAAGTCGAACTTATTTTTGAGTCGATTAAAATTCATAGAAACATAATTATTGGTCATATTTCATATTTAAAATATATCAAGTTAATTCTTAAATTAAAATATATTATTTTATAAATCATAATTACTTTTTTATGCGTAAAGTAACATAATTACATAATAAAAAAATAATATTTAATTAATTTCATTATATCCATATCGAGTCGATTACGATTTGAATCGATTTAATTTTGATCAAATTAACTTCGAGTTATTAAAAAATCGAATAAAATATCTTTCAAATTTCAAACTAAATTGCCAGAGCCGTAGCACTGGTGCTTGAACTTATCCACTTCAAACTCATGCAATAATTTGTATATTTTATATAAATTCTGATGAGTTAACATAATTAATCTTCTAATTTAAAATAATATGTAAAAAAAAAATTAACACTAATATTCTTATAAGTGAATTAATTTGATTAATTTAAAAATTAAATTAAAATTTTAAATGAAAACAATGTCCAAATTTCTTAGGTGATATCTCTGTTATATCTGTTTATTAATGTTAAAAAATTTATTTCTATATTATCATAAATTAAATTATTAATTTAATTAATTTAAAAACTACAAAAATACTGGTTGCTTAATGGTATAATACATCAATATCATATTTATTCTATTAAACCAGATATTAAACACTATGGAAATTAATATTTACAGAAGTCTTAGAAATGTTATGAAACTTAGAAATATAGTTGAGTTTCATTAAAAAAAAAAAAAATTCTTATGAGTATTTCAATTTTTATCTCATGTAATTCATGTAAATAAGATTATTACAATTAAAACCAAGGTTTTGAAAATCGGTCCAAGGTTCAATGTTCAATGGTCGAACCGGGATGAAATAAAAATTAAAAAGACTAACAAAATATAATATAAATATAGTTAAGATATATATTATTCACACATCAACACAATAATTAGACATAAAATGAATGTTTAATAATTGAATTTAACAAATAATATCTTATGTCAATAACCAAAAAAATAATTCCAAGCAAATCGAAATAATAATAACCCAACAAAATATTCGCAAATTACAAATTGAGTATAATATTTAGTACGTCATTAAAAGATCTGAACAAATGTATGCTTTATCAATATTAAAATACTAAATTATTTTATCATTTTATATCACTAAAATACTAAATTATTTTGAAAGGATAGGGGCTGGAGAGGAGAGTGCGAGGCAAGAGAAATCGCTAGTTCGTGACTGTCGCGCGAGTAGAGGCCGCAGAACGGAGGCTGAGTTAGGGACCCAGAGTTTAGGAAAGTTTTTTTTTTAAATTTTAAACTCAACCGGTCCAACCGTACCGGTTCACCGGTTGACCGGTTGAACCGCGGTTTAGATCGGTTCTGACCGGTTTTAAGCGGATCCGGTTATAAAATTAAACCGGACCGGTTGGCTGACCGATCCACGGTTCGACCGGTTGAACCGGCCTGTCCGGTCCGGTTCGGTTTTTAAAACCTTGATTAAAACGATGAACTTGATAAATAACAAGACTTATTATATTTATTCCAATTAATTTGACATTTATGCAGATCTGGAATTTTAGGTATTTGATGTATAAAATAGGGAAGATAAATGGTTATGAAAATTCTATAAATACTTTTAATGGATAAAAATAATTCATATTACGTTTTAAATCCTTTGAAAGTAGTCCACAAATAATAACTATCTGAAATATATATAATTTCATTTGACTAATTTATTAGATTATTTAATGAATTATATTTATTTATTTTTTGGATAATTTACTAAAAATAAAATTATAATTGGTTAATTTATGCATATTTGATTTTCAGAAGGGAATTATTACATCTGGAACCAGAATTTTTTAACATTTTCTGTAGAATCTCTCTTAAATTTTCATTTCGATAAAGGGTATAAGTTTTCGTATTTATTTTAATAAGATCCGTTACAATGGTTTAATGCAGTCTTTCGAATTTGAACGGAGTGCCCATCTTATACTGAAATCTCAAAAGCCAAAATGAAATATAAGAATCTAAATTAAAATTTTGATTTTTATCTCGATAATTTTTAAAATCAATAGTTATTTCAGAATAAAAAATAATAATAATTATAAAAAAATTTGTGTAGAATCTCAAATACATTTCTGTGTTCACTCAGCGTTCACCTCCTCTGCACAAATGATGACACACTCCGCTTCCACTAGACTTACTTTCTCACAAAATGTAAGGATATGAGCGCATAGTTGTAGGCGTACGTCCTACTCGTTTACGTCTTCTATCACGAGTATTTTATATGTAAAAATCTGTACGTAAATTCTTCTATTCTATATCCCTTCATAGGATTTTAAGTCATTTTAGGACTTTTACAAGTTCTTTACATATCACCGACGTATTCTATATATTTCTACCTAAAACATCTTAAAATCTTCTAAAAAATATAGTCAACGCCACATTTTCAATGTAATCGAAAAATGAAAAAGGAAGTAATAAATACAGATAATAACGATAGATTTTTTCGAAGAAAATCTCGTTAATAAAAGACATCGTCGAAAACAATTAAGTATAGTAAAATTTTAAATATAATGATCTACTTATATAGCTCCTAATTAAACATATTTTATCAAAGAACTGAATTACACAAATATTTAGAAACCTAAATCTCACAGCTTCAATTGAAGTTCTGCCCAACTTCTAAAGATATGATACCACAATTTGGGAAAGAGATCGAGAACAAGTAGGCGACTGAGCCTAAATAGTATTAGTTAATTTTCAGTACAATATATATTAATTTTTTTATGTCGGTTTTAGCATGTGACTCGTGACGCATATATAGCTTAGATTAACACGTAAGTTTTACACTTAATGGTTTTAATTGAATATGACTCAGTGTGTTAAATTTTGTCGATCATGTTCAGCTGAATCGTAGTCGCAAAAACTTATGTTATAAGCAATATAGGATAGAGATACATGTAGCTATGTAGATACTATAATTACTTATCATATTGGTCCACACCTACTTATTAAATTTTAGAAGCAATGTTGTATGATTGTCACATATAATAAATATTGTCCACTCCTATATAAATATGGTCTACACCTATGCATTTGATTTTAAATATTATATTATTTATTTGATTATATATATACCACCCTACTTTCTTTCTATATATATATATATATATATACTTTTCTATATATATATATATATATACTCTTCTGTAGAAAATTTTTATGAAAAGTGCATCGAATAACTCAGGTGATTGCCAAAGGTCCAACAATTAACAGAAATAATATATAGTTCGAGTGTTTTATCGAATAGTTACAAGAGTTTTCGTCTAACCTTTTTTTTTGGATAGTCGAGTCTAACACTATTTAAATGAAAATAAACAACTCTCTTTGTTCTTTTTCTTTTGTACAGCTGACGGAAGCAAAACTATGGCTCCATTTGTCTGAGAGTTTAAAATTAATCTGGTTTAATTTTAATCAGTTATATCACATTACACATAAAATTTAATATTAAAAATTAATTTTATTTCACATCCTACATATATTACTAAAATAATAACTAACTTATATCACATCTTTCACATATTCCAACATAATAACTAACTTTATTTCACTTTATTCACAACTTTTAATAAAAAAATATCTCTATCAAAGTTTAATTTTAATCTTCTTAAATTTAACATTACAAACAAACAGACCATTTTAAAAGATTGGATTACACAAATTTTAAATCGACACTATTTGATTTAGCCTCTCGAAAAAAGTTCTCTTGATGCTCTTCATGATGGACCCCTAGCTTTACTCTGGCAGACTTCCCTAAGCAGCATCATCCATATATCATTCTATGCTATTTGGTGTTTCAGAGATATTTTCATGAAATTCTTTAAGCTCTAGAAGCATGAGTTCATCATTTAAGTTGAGAAAATATCTTTTTATTAAATAAATGAACTAGTGCGCAGCTCATTGTAATTCAGAGACATTTTCATTAAATTGACTTCAAAGAAGAATTCTTCAAAAGAAGTTTGTCAGAAAAACGCATTCTAGATGGTGTTTCTCTTAACCCAATATTGGCTGCTCGTTAAAAGCCAGACCTAATTTGTATCGATTTTTGTCGAAACACTACGTTGCCCAAGGTTTGCTTTTTAGCACAAGCAATATTTGCTGCAACACCATTTGTCGTGATTCATTGTTCAAGGTTGCTGTGATATCGACTTGATCCCTGGACTCGAGCAACTTTTCCAAAGGTCCTTTTGTCATATCACATGATCAGAGTTTCATCATTTAATGAAATCTTTGATGAACCTTTGTTCGATAATAACCTCCTTTGAGGAGCTTTCTTCGATAACCCTCCTCTGTTGTGAAATAATACGTAGCGGAAAATTCGGATCGCCGGATGTGTAGTTAGTCAAATAAATCGTGCCAGATAAGTATGAGAAATAATGATAATAAAAGAACGAAGCAACCACAAGAATACCAGATTTACGTGGTTCGGAGGTATTCCTCTTACATCCATGGGGAGAGCAGAAAGAGACTTTATTATGTAGAAAATCAGAAAGAAAGAGAACCTTACACCAATCACCTGGTTCTCGATCTCAGACGGGATACAGAAATTGGATCTTTTCTTCTTCCAGATTAGACAATCCAATTGCTCCTTGAGCCTCAGATGATTGCCTTCAGATTCCTACGAAATCACCTCCATAGCCGATGAAGAAGATCCAAGAGAAATTAATCCCCCTTCTTCTCTGTTTCTCTCTCTCCAATTTTTCCAGCTTACCTGATTATCCCGTATTTATAATGATAGTTTATAACAAATCCTGTATCTGATTTTCATAAAAATCTCAACAGTTTAACAAATAATTCTTATAATTAGGATTATTTAATTATTATTCAAATCACATTTTAACAATCCCACTTTGATTTGATTAAAGTTGATATTTTTTTTTAAACAGACAATATAATCTCTCTAAGTAGAAACACCCCCTCTCCCTGGGGCCTTCATACCTTAGTTGTCAAATACCGAAGTCCTTTTTACCATCAAATTTCTCCACCTCAAACTTTATAATCGGCATATCTGCAGCACCAGAATGACAAACTACACAAAAATGCGCTCTGATACCAAATATTGTGAAATAATACGCAGCAGAAAATTCGGATCGCCGGACATGTAGTTAGTCAAATAAATCGTGCCAGATAAGTATGAGAAATAATGATAATAAAAGAACGAAGCAACCACAAGAACACCAGATTTACGTGGTTCGGAGGTATTCCTCCTACATCCACGAGGAGAGCAGAGAGAGACTTTATTATGTAGAAAATTAGATAGAAAGAGAACCTTATACTCCTCAACTCCTCTTCCTTACGACGGATCCCCAACACTGGCATCCGCGTCTGACCGAAACAGTAGGTCTCAATCTAAAATTAAATTACTTTTAATTTTGAAACTGCTTTCACTCAATTAACTTTAAATAAAACTGGCATTATCACTTAAACTCAAAACATATTTGATAACTAACCTCTTAAATCCAATATATTAGATTTTTTATTTAAGTTTTATAAAGAACTGGGTTTTAAAATTCAATTTTTTTAAGATTTATTGAAAAGATTTGGTGGCTCAAGGCAAGTCATAAAACTTACTATACAAAAGCCTACATATTTAGATAGACAATTGCTGAAAAGGCATATTTATGAACAATTATGGTCCACACCTAAGCATTAAACTTTAGTGGCTATATTGTTTGATTAATCATATAAGAATTTTTTTCTTAAATTAACTCCAAAATAACGATCATAATTTTGAACTGAACGTTCATTCTTACGAATAAACGAAAAGTTTATGGTGATAACTACAGAAATGCTTAACCGGACCATCCAGTCAATCGACTGGACCGTCCGTCGCGATAAAAAAAAAAATTCAACATAGCCAAGTCAGAATCTATCGTATATTTTTCTTATAAGTATCTTATGCATGACTAATTTCAGTATAATTCTAATCTTGAAAGTTATTCTAGAATTTGAGAAAGTAAGATTGTGAAATATTTGTATTTTCTCTAAAAATATTTTAGAAAAATAGTAAAATTTCTCAAGTGTGGTCATGATTTTTTTTTTCTAATTTATGATTTTTCACGTAAATCTATTTTGTGGGTGTCTTATTTATTTTCTTCTACATATATCTACTTGCATTCATTTCCAAAAAATTAATAGGGGTCATAGAAGATGGGTTTTTTTTTTTTAATTTACTTTTTGATGTCACATTTTCTTTCATCTTATTCGAAAATTATAGTAGAAGTGTACTTCAAATCTAAAACCGACTAATAGTCACGCAAACTCCTTCACTCAACTAAAAAATGCTATGATAGAATATGTGGCTTAGCTTAGCATAATTTTTCATAATTAGATCATGAAGGAGAAGGACTCATTTATACGAAAAATACACCTGATCATGTCAGAAGTCTATTCGCCAATCACGGAGAGCCACACAGGCGAGTGGACCCCATTCCTCGCACAATACTATAAATGATGTTAATTTATCGAGCAGCCGAACAGACTGTCTGGTTGGCTGACCGGACTGTTCTTTCACTCAGACCAAACCGTCCGTTCGGCCACCAGACAAGTAGATATTAATCAAGAAAAGTAAGTATAGCTTGAAATCAGGTAGGCATGAATTAGAAAAAATATCGTTACATATGATACCTACTATTCTAAATGAATACCTATTTAATTTCAAACTATCTATTTTTTTAGACAAATACCTATTTGATTTATAAGTAGCCAAACGGACCATCCAGTTAGAGCGAATGAACAGTTCAATCGGCCATCACACAGTTTGATCGGCCAACCGGATGGACCTTTCAGTCGCTCAGCAACTTAACGTTGTTCGCAACATTATATATAAAGTGAAGCCCGCTCACTTGCGTCACTCTCCATGATTGACAAACAGACATCTAAAGCGATCATACCAACTAATTTTTTAATTTATACTCATCTCGTGTTAGTGTTGGGAGCTGCACTTGGGTTCGGACGTCCGCACGTCCGGACTCCCAATCAGTGGGCGCCACGTGTGACACTTGGGTGAATCCAGCACACGTGGTGCCCACTGATTGGGGGTCCGAACGTGCGGACGTCCGAACCCAAGTATTTTTCCAGTGTTGGACCCATAAGAGACACTCCCACCTTGTTGCCAATGAATTCAACATCCTCTCACATTGGGAGTTGGAAGTCAAAGTTTAGATATTTCAAAAGGTGATGGTTGTGCTGCCCTTTTGAGATTGAAAATTTTCAATTAAATAGAATAAAGAAATAAAAATAATATGAAATTTTGGTGAATATATATTTTTTTAATATTAATAAATTAAGTGTAGTAAAATTTAACTTACGTATTTTCATAGAACTCATCGCGCCGAACAGACTCGATAGATAAACTTAACTCAACATAATAAATAAATAAATTGGCATACACTTCACTTATATAATATCAATTAATAGCAGGCCAACAGTTTTATATTTCATAAGTAATATACTGATTAATGTTATCAACATTTCATTATATCACGTAGAATTTATCAAAATGAAATAAATATAAATCATTATGCGTAGCAACATGAAACCTCAGATATACTTTTATTTCTTTATTGTTAATTTTACCTCAAATAAATTATTATCGAGTATTTTAGTCTAGTATATAAAATAAAATTAATATTTTTATTAAAAAATATTAAATATGTGAAGTAAAATAATTTTTCATATTAGAATTTGTGTTGTATGATTGAAAAGATTTATTTATTATTATTATTATTATTATTATTTTTTAAATAAATATTATTTTGATTCTCACGCCAAACAGGACCTTAGTCTCTGTAGAGCCCTGAATCATTATCACTTAAAATATTATCTTTAAGTTCGACAATACCGGTTATCTTAAAACTTAATTTTGATTTTAGTTAGAAGATGAAAGTATTTATATAAATAATTTCTATAATTTTAATAATTTTAGTATCAACATTTTTATTTTTATATAAATTATTTAAAATTTAAAAACTCAAAATTAAATTTATTAATAATATTTATTCAGATTTTTTTGGAGAGCTACGATGTTCAAAGATTTCGGCTAAATTTACCGAGTTCTAAATGAAATCGAAAAAAATTTCTTTTTCGAATATGAGTTTTGTTAAAGCTAAAACTAGTGACTCTCAATTAAGGGTGTTAATATGGATCGAAGATCAAAAATTGATTAAAAATTGAATCGATTTTAGATTGAATCGAAATCGAGTCGATCTAAATGAGCCGACTAACGAGCCAAAAGTTCGGCTCGGTAATAATTTACAGCCAATTTTGAGCTGGGTAGGCTCGGCTCGATCCAGCTCGAAATCGGCTCGAATTACAATACATTTTATATTATAATACATATATATAATATATGTATATAATATATATTAAATATAATATATATATATATATGTTATATAATATATATATTATAAAATGAGCCGATCTCGAGCCGGATCGAGTTGAGCTTACCTAGCTCGAGATCGGCTAAAAAAAATTGAGATTTGAATCATTTTTGAGTCGGCTCTAAGATGAATCGAAATCGGTTCGAAGTCGATTGGAATCGACTCGAGCTGGCTCGAAGTCGAACCCAATCGAGCTCGAGTCGATTTCGAGTCAATCGAAATGTGATCAATCCGATTTCGAGCCGATATTAGCTCGGCTCGAAATCGGATCGGTAATGGCCCTATCTCCGCCAAGGTTTTGAAGCTCGATTTCGGTTTTAGTTTCGCTCACAAGATGAAAGTATCGAGTTTAGCAGTTTTGATAGTTTTCGTATTGATAGTTTCAATTTTTTTTTATAAATAATTTAAATTTTATAAATTTAAAATTAAATTTATTAATAATATTTATTAAATATTATTTTTTAAGAAAGATGAGTTTCAAAAGTTTTGACTAAGTTCCAGTGGTTTCAATCGAGTTTCAATAGTTTCAACTGAAATAAAAACTTAGTAGTTTTCTCAAATTGATTTCAACCAAAATTACCGAAACTCAATAATTTCAGCCAAGTTTCAAAAGCTCCGTCTCCGCCCCTTTTTTATTGATGTCGGACATTGGATATTTAATTAATAAAAAATACTGTATATATTTCTAATAAAAAATTCGAAATCTCGAATTCAAATAAAATTTATAAGTTTGATAAAAAAATTATTAAATTTCAAGTAAAAATAATAATAAAATTTAAAACTTGAGGGCCTATATACAGTAGTTCAAATTTTATAAAAAGTACAAGAGGCTCTGACTTTGTTTGATAAATGAAAATAAAACTTTGATTTATAAATATTTGATCAACTTCAAATTGTGTGCATCACTTTTTAGAACTTTAAATTGTGCGTATGATTAAATATAAAGTTATTTTATTATACTAACATTATAAATTTGGGATTTTTTTGTAGAAAATAATTGCTTTAACATTATAAATTTGGAAAGATAACATTAATTAGAGATATAAAATTTTAAAAAATAGATATTTATATTAAATTAACGTGTATAATATTTTTTGATAAGTAAATTCTATCAAGTCTCTTAAAACTTATTATAACTACACATAACTAAGACGTGTGAGAGATGAAGACTGACCGGTCCACTTTTTACGGCTGGCACCACGAAGAGAAGAGCAAGCAGCCCTTTGCATGCAATCAAAAACGGTTTCAATTTTAATCGAGTTTGATTTAAATCGATCTCAAATTTTAAGTTGAAGCAAACGTAGCAATAATAGCTCTTTTTTAATCTCAAAATCATGCCAATTTCGACAATAAATATTAATCTTATTAGATTAGAAATTGACTATATAAATCAGTTGTTTTCATTATATTCTATTAAATAATATATATTTATTTCTTAATTATTGTTTATTTTTTTTCTCCTTTTATATGGGTTAAATTCATAATTAAATTTTTCATGTAAAAATTTTAATCCATTTATAATTTATATATACAAATTATTTAAGGCAGTTTTTTAAGCTAAATTTTAGTTGAGTTTATGATTGTGTTCAATTCTCATATTATTTTTTTATTTTATTTAATATTTTTATTTTTATAATATTTATTTTATAGGTATAATTTTGATTCTTAAGCACGTGTTTAGATTTTTTAAAGGGATAATTACACTCAGGTTTCTAAGTTTAACGCTTAATAACGCACAGATTTATTTTTTAAAATTATAATATCAGAGTCGTTGAGTTTTAATAAATTATCAAATGAGTTATTTTTTAAAATTTTATTATTAAAATTTTTTAAAATTACTATTATACCCTCAGGCCGCCTATTTCTCTCCTCCCGATCACTGTACATGTGTGTCACACATGTCGCGCGGTCACCAGACTCTCTCTCATCCCGATCACTGCGCACATGAGTCGCACATGCTGCGCGGCCACCAGACCCGCCGACGACCGCGCGGCGTCACCCGTGTGCAGGGATCAGGAGGAGAGAGAGAGAGGCTGCTTGGGGTATAATGATAATTTAAAAAAAAATTAATAATAAAAAATTAAGAAAAGAACTGATTTTATAATTTACTAAAACTCATGGACTCCCATGTTATAATTTAAAAAATATGAATCAGTGTATTATTAATTGTTAAACTCGGGACCTGGTTGTATTATCCTTTTTTAAAATGTTTGTGACACAATTGACAACCCTACCCCTAGAATTTGGCAGCCTTTGCAAACTTTGTAGGGCATATTCGTCATTGACCAGCTTGGACCACAACCGCCGAATTTCGTATATTTTAGTCCCCTCCCTCCCTCCACGGCTGAAAAGCTCTGCTCATCGTCCTCGATCCAAAGTGCATAGGAGCGAGAGAAAAGGAATCTAGAGAGAGAAAGAGAGAAGCATGACTCAAGAGAGGGAGGCAGGACCCATACACAGCTTGGGGATGAGCATTCATCCGAGCGGCGGCAGCGGCGCAGGATCCGCCGTCCGGGAGGTCGACGACGACGGCCGGCCGAGACGAACCGGTACTGCTTCCCCCCCTCCCCCTCTCCTCCTCCACCTTCTTCTGATATGGATATCTCCACTCTCTGGCGGAGACCACAAACCCTGCGAAAAGCTTTCCGGCGACCGCCGCGTTAAGCTATCCGTGCTGCGTCCGACTGCCGGCAGCGGTGCTCAAAATTGGTTTTTCACCATCAATTCACCGCTTGCCACGTAGCTCATAATGTGAAGGAAGTGAGTGGGGGTAGGATGAGGTTCGAACCATTTTAAAAATCATTCCCGTCTTGCCCCTCGAAACTCAAGAGTCAAAAAAGTAGAGGTAATTTTCAAATTTCACAAAAAAGTTATGCAATTAGTTCAAGCTTCGCGAAAAATTATTTGGCTGACACGTCTGATCACGTCAGCCATCTATTTGCCAATCGCAGAGAGCCACGCAGGTGAGCAGGCTTCACTTCACGCATAACATTACAAACGGTGTTAAGTTGTCTAGCAATCGAATAAATTATCTGATTGGTAGATTGAACGGTCTGGTTAACTAATCGGACGATCCGGATAGTCCGTTCGTTGTGACAAGGCCGTTCGTTCAGCCATCAGATAAGTAATTTTAGGTATGTATTTGTTATAGATATCAATTAGAGAAGATGTAGTTACATGTAGTGTTTATTATTCCAGATAAACATTTATTTGATTTGAAGTTACTATTTTTTTTGGGGATAAATACCTACTTGATCTGATAGTTATGGACCGTTCGATCAGTGAGAATGGACGGTTTGATCGGCTAGCAGACCATCTTGTCGGTCAACCAGGAAGTCTATTCGACCACTCGGTAGCTTTAACATCATTTGTGGTATTATATGCGAAGCAAGGCCGCTCACCGATGCAGCTCTTCGCGATTAGTGGATAGATGGCTGACGCATTTAGGAGTTCAAACTTAATAATTTTTTCAATTTAATGCCATTAGCAAGAGTAGGACAGCCGAAAAAAAAAATAATAAACTCAACCCAAATAAATTGAACCAGAATTATCGATGAACCATTATCCCAACTGAAGTGTTTGATTTTGATTTATATTCTGTAGAAATCGATAGTTTTAGTCTAACATTAAATTTTTATTATTAAAAATCAAACTGATGATCGACTAAACCTATTTGCCTAATATATTAATTTCATTAGACCATTTTATTATATATTTTTGAATTATCATACTAAATTTTTAAATAATAATAATAATAATATAAAACTCTAATCACACCATGCTATTTCTCTCCTAATTGTTCGCTCAAATAATCACAGATATAATAAGTAATAGCATCATCAAATATCAATGGTAAACAACTCTATTTATTATAAACTATATTAACTTTTCATAAATAAAATCTAATTTATATTAGTAGAATATTTTATTATAATATTATATTTAATTATATTGTAAACATTTTTTCCATAAACTCAAAACATACTTATGATATATTGATTTTATATATTATTTTTAAATTCAAAAAAAAATTTATATAAATAATAATTTTTAAATAGTAAAATCATTAGTTAATAAAATAATAATTACAATTAGCTGACAAAAAAATTGATTAACCAGATAGCCAAGTAAATGTTAGAGCAATTTTGGTTTAGAATTTTAATATTAAAAATTTAAGTGAAAATTTCATTTCAACTTCTCAGGTAAACTTCAATTTCTACACATATTTACAAATAACAACAACAACCAAGCCTTAATCCCACTAGGTGGGGTTGGCTATATGAATCATTTATTTCTATTGCGCTCTATCGGTTACCAAATTCTTATCTAAGTTTAACTAACTAAGATCACTCCTTATAGTTTCTTGTCACGTCTTCTTTGGTCTCCCTCTTCGTCTTTGTACATGGGCAAAATTCAATAACTTAATTTTTCTAACTGGAGCTTCAATCGGCCTATGATTTAGGTGTCCAAACTATCTAAACTGACTTTCTCTAAATTTATCCTCAATTGGTGCAACAACAACTTTCTCAACAAGAACAATATCATTTGCAAAGAGCATATAATCTAACTGTAATAGAAAAATCCTTAGTCAAATATCCTTGTGTCCGAACACAAATAACAGCTCTTTCATACATGTTTTTAATAACTTGAATATAAGCAGTGCAAATCTCTTTCTTTTCTAAAACTCTCCAAAGTTATTCTCTTGAGACTTTATCATAAGTTTTTTCCAAATTAATAAAAATCAAATATAGGTTTTCCTTTATCTCCTTAAATTTCTCCATTAAACTTCTTAATAAATGAATGACTTCTATAGTAGATCTACCTAGCATAAAACCAAACTGAATCTCTGATACCTTAGTATTATGGCGTAATTTTTATTTGATCACCCTCTCCCAAAGTTTTAAAGTATGACTCATTAATTTAATTCCACTATAATTGGCATAATTTTGTACATTACCTTTATTCTTATAAATAAGTACTAATATACTCTTTCTCCATTCATTTGACATCCTTTTAGTCTTCAAAATTATATTTAAACAATCTAGTGAGCCAAGAAACTCTTTCATCTCCTAAGCACTGTCAAATATCTATTGGGATATTATCTGGTCCTACAGCTTTTTTATGCTTCATCTTCTTTAAAACTTTTCAGACTTCAGTTTTACTAATACGTTGAATGTAAGAGTAATTTTTATTTTCTTTTGGGGTGCTAAGTTCCGTAAGATCAATTGAATTTTCACAACTTTCATTGAAAAGCTGTTGAAAGTAACTCATCCATCTATCTTTAGTATCTTCTTCCATGAAAAGTATTTTTTGATCTTCATCTTTAATACATTTTACTTCAATTAAATCTTTAATTTTTCTATCTCTTATCTTGGCAATCATATATAATTGTCTTTCTTCTTCTTGAGTGTCTAGCTTCTTATATAAATCCTTGCCATATTCTTTGCAGCCTACTGCTTTCTTAGATTCTCGTCGAGTCACTTTATATTTCTCCCACTTATTCTTATTTTTATTTTTAAACCAATTTCTATAAAAATTTCTTCTCCTTAATTTTTTCTTATACATCATCTTTCCACCATCAAGTATCTTTATTATTTGGAATTATTCCTTTAAATTCTCCCAGTCTTCGCCACCTTATGGATACAATTAGCAACTGTCAACCACATAAGATCAGTTTCTCCGTTAATGTTCCATTGCCTAAGTTCTAGAACCTTCTTCTTAAATATACATCTGTTCTCATTCTTTAGATTCCACCATCGAGTTCGAAGATAGGATTTTGACTTATTATTTTTTCTCCAATACTTTATCTCGGAATCTAAAACTATTAATCGATGTTGGGTAGTCAAACATTCACTTGGAATGACCTTACAATCTTTACAATCCAAGCGATCTCGTTTTCTTATAAGAAAATAATCAATCTAAGTTCTTGAAGTTTCATTCTTGTACGTGATAATATGCTTCTCTCTTTTTGAATAAAGTATTAGCAATTACAAGATCATATGTTGAAGAAAACTCTAAAATAGTTTTTACCTTCATCATTTATCTCTTCAAAATCATATCCACTATGAATGCTATTAAATTCCTCAGCAACACTTCCAACATATTCATTTAAATCTCCTCCAATAAATAATCTTTTCTCCTGAGGTATCTCTTGTATTAACTCTTCCGAATTATTCTAAAATTTTTCTTTTATGCTCGCATCCATGCCTATTTGGGAGCATACACACTTACAATGTTAATAATCATTCTATTGATTATAATTTTTAAAGCCATAATTCTATCACAATTTTTCTTAACTTCTACTACATGATCCTTCAAGCTCTTATCCAAAATTATACCCACTTCATTCTTATTTTTATTCTTACCAGAATACCAAAGTTTAAAACCTAAATCATTAATTTCCTTAGCTTTCTCTCTAACTCATTTTGTTTCCTGTAGGCACAAAATATTAATCTTTCTATGAATCATAATATCCACTAACTCCATTAGCTTGCCCGTCAGGCTGTCTATATTCCAAATTCCTAATCTAATCCTACTTACTTGAGTTCTAGTATGATGGACTAGCTTCTTTACCCGCGGCCGTTCATGATGTGGGGACCCTTGCTCACTTTCACTACACCCGGGCGCTAATGCAGCGGCCCTTGCTCATTTTTCACTATATTCAGACAATACAGTGCGTCGCTTCTAGGGAATGCCCTAGCTTGCGTGTCGCTTCTAGGGAACGCCTTAGTTTTAGCGCAATTTTCTAAAGGATTCATATCATGATTGATTCGACAAGTTTTACGCTGACTGTCGACTGCCTAACGCAACCCCTCCGCGTTTCTCATCCGGGACTTGGGACCCGACAACGGCGCATTCTACACATATTTACAAAAAATAAAAATATATCACATAAATTTTTCTTACCAATTTTTTTCACGTCTTTTTTTTACAAATATCATAAAATTTGATAGTTTAAACCTATTTGTTTACCTAAATTAATTTTAATCTGAATTAAAATTAATTTTTATAAATTATATAATGTACAAGTTTTAATATTAAAATAATAATATTTCAAATCTAATATAATTTTAATATTAATAACAATTTTATTTTATATTTTATACAAACTTTAAAATAAAAATTTAATTATATATCATACCAGGCTGTCAAAATATAATTTTATTNGTTTACCTAAATTAATTTTAATCTGAATTAAAATTAATTTTTATAAATTATATAATGTACAAGTTTTAATATTAAAATAATAATATTTCAAATCTAATATAATTTTAATATTAATAACAATTTTATTTTATATTTTATACAAACTTTAAAATAAAAATTTAATTATATATCATACCAGGCTGTCAAAATATAATTTTATTTCAAATTATTTATAAAACTCAAAACAAAAAT
>JAEMOT010004127.1:75415-147375 GCA_019297695.1 Apostasia ramifera
AAAAATATCACATCAAAATTTATCATTTTTCATATAAAAATAACCTAAAAATAAACAAATACTTTTTTAAAAAATTATATATTTAAATATTAAATTTTTGTTAAAGCCTTTTCCAATTGCTACTATAATTTTAACGTTTTCTTCTTTTTCATATTTTAACTTATATTAATAACTTTTAATATTTAATCATACGTTTTTTAATTTTTAAAATGCAAATTAACAGCTAAACTTAATATGATTTATAAAAAAGAACTTATGAAAAAAATTTTGTATCAAAGTGATCAGATAACATTTTTGATTTCATAAATTTGCATAAAATTTGAAATCTACCTGGCTAGAAATAATTATCTCATATTTAAATTTTGATTTCTATAGTTAACCAAAGTTGATGAAGACAACGATAATCAACTTATCAATTATTCCTCGTATAAATCTCACAAAAAATATTAAGGTAGGTTATGAATACTATATATATATATATATATATATATTAATAAAATTAAAGTTAAACTCCAATAACAATAATTTTAAGATAAACATCATCTGAGGCCTACTTTTGTACTCATATTTTATATAAATTTCTGAGATTAAATACCTTTTTCTACAGGTCTACTAATTAAATTCCTTTTTAATAAATCCCTAATATATACAACATTTTTCATTTGAATTCTTATATTAAGTAAAATCTTTATTAAATTCATAAGCCTACAATGAAATAAGAGCCTAACATCAAAGAAATTTAAAGAGTATTCAATTAAATAGTATTTTAGTATTATGTTATATAATTTAAATATAATATGTAGATGTTATTTTTTGAATAATAATTTTATAATTTTTATGAAAATATTTATAAATATTATTAAATTAATTTATTTTTTTTATAAATAATATGACATAATATCAAAATAATATTAAACTAAATACTCTCTTAAATTCATAAACTCTTGTACAAAAGTCTAACCTTGAGGGAACCTGGATGCTAATTTACTCATTATTTTATTGTGAAATAAAGTTGATCACACATTTTAATGTTGATATATATATAATATGCGCAGAAATTATATAATAAAAGTAATTTTTATTTTGAAGTACCTAAAGGTGTGTTTGTTTGTAAGGTTAAATTTAAGAAGGTTAAAATTAAATTTGGATTGAGATATTTTTTTATTAAAAATTGTGAATGATTGAAATAAAATTAATTATTATGTTGAGATATGTGAGAGATGTAATATAAAGTTAGTTATTATATTGGAATATGTGAGGGCTGATATATAAATTAATTATTATTTAAGTAATATGTGTAGGATGTGAAATAAATTTAATTTTTAATATTAAATTTAATGTGTGATGTGATATGCCTGATTAAAATTAAACCAGGTTAATTTTAAATTCCAAGACAAACAGGGCGCTAACTTTAAAATAAAACTTGGGAAGTTGGTTAATCTTAACAGAGCATAACACAAACAATTATGTCCGTAGCACATTTTGGAACCTTTAATTTTTCCCTTAATTGTTTTTTAAAAAATTTTGCCGTTAATTGTTGATTTCTTTTTGTTGAAGTGAGAAGGAGTCCCAAGAAATAACGGCACACAGAGAGCTAAGCCTGATGATTAAGGCTCAAATGAGAAAGAATAAGCATCCAGAACCTTGAAAACTTGTTAATCTGGATGAATTCTACTTTTCTTCTTTTGTCTCCTTTCTCTTTTGTTTCAAAAAGATACTATGAGATCATCAGAAAGAAAAGAACAAGAATTCATAAGTAAATGAAAGTATAAAGCATATGATAAAATCCCTAAACTGTAAATAAAAGCTAAGGATTTTTGCAAGACAAAACAAACTATCGTCGTCCACGAGGTTTCGTCAAACAGGTGAAACGTCGAAAAACGATAGTTGAGGAATGTGTGCGTTCTGATATTTTGACACATCGGGCATGATAGTTGAGAAAGAGGGTAGTGCACTCTGATATTTTGAAACATCGGGCAGCCCCCAGGTGAATGGCAGCCCCTAGCCACCCAGCTCATCAAGGAGGTTACTGAGATGGTGGAGGAGCGAGTGATCGAGCGGGGCCGTCTGATTTAGCAACATGGCGAGGAAATAGGAGCCTTGAAAGCCCAACTGAAGGCGGACAATAAGGCTCTGCAAGAGAATTTGAATAAGATTGCTGAAGACTAGGAGGCCACTATTGCGACGAAATCAGCAGCAGTTGTGGAGGCCTACAAAATAAGTTTGCCCTGTAAGAAGGAGCGATTAAATGGGATCAGGAGGGCATGGGAAGATTTGGCTTCCACTTTGATCCAAGAGGGCAAGATCACCATAGATGACCTCTCAGAAGCGGATCCCATCCCATGCCTAGGCGCTGATCCTACTTACAAGGAAGAGAGACTGGACATTACTGATGATCTTATCCAACAAATATTTGATCTTTTGAATAAGGCCAATAAGAGTCCTCCTAAGGTGAAAATAATTGTAACCTCAATTGAATGAATGAAAAAGTTTTTACATACCTGTCATTTGTTAATGTAAGATAAACAGGCACCTTTGAGCAGTTCTTGGTTATATGGAATATGATTGTAGTCTTTTGATGCACGTTAATCTGGTTCCGACAGATTATTTGAGAAGGCACCAAAAATGTGATTTCCACTCTTAAGTTTAGGCTGGACTACTCGAGCAGAAAGAGTGTTGAGATTTGATGTAATATTTGAGTTGAGAAATGATCTGAGAAATATCTATCACAGCAGGTTCAGAATAAGATAGAACTGATAGAGTGTTTCCCCAAATTTATCTTGAAATCATACCCCTTTATAATCCTACACAAGAAAGAAGTAATAATAATAGTGGAGATCCTGCCTAAGAGGAGTTATCTGACCCCATGCCAAAATGACAGATCGTCTTAAACATCATATTCGATGTTTGTACTTAAGGCATGGGCTGACCTCCGTTAGAGCGGCAGATTCTAGTGAGAGGCGAAGACACTCTGCTTAGGGGGGACCTGTAACGTAAGTAGATAGCAGAGACTGCCCTAAGGTTATGAGCAGGCCTTCTGGCCTTTCGCTAGCCAGGTGGGCTTTTGGAGAGGCTCCAAGTATTGAGAGGAAACCTCGTAAGCATGGTGACCCCCATATATGGATTGTGAGAATAATGAACCATCGTTTACGAGGTGCGGGAGCCTCGGGTACGATGGTTAGAGAGTTTGAGTTGGGAATCATACCTGTCGCATGATGCTTGAGTAAAAGATGAGCTAGCCTTCGTAATCTGCTGGGACGATGATTAGGAATCATTGAAGCTTCGAAATTTAGAGCACTGATAACCAGCAATATAATTTTTCAGGAAACCAGAGAGAATTTCTGAATGAATATTAATGTAAAAAAATCCTTGATAGATCTGTTCATAGAGTCATGACGGGATAGAGGAACATGGCTGATGAGAGATGCTGCCTACTTCAATCACCTGGCAGCGAGCGATGACGGGATCAACACTAAAGATGACATTGATAGTTCTTGCAGTAGGGGGGTAGGACCGCATCGGCTGGCTGGAGCCTGGCAGTGGTAAAGCCTGGGTCGGAGATCCCACCTCTCCTGGGGCCTTGCCCTTCTGCGCAGCGTTGGATGTAGGCGCCATCAGCATGAGTTCTTCAAGTTTGCCCTAATCTGCTGGCTTGTTGAGTAGGGCCCTGAATGCACGACATTTGTGAAGCTTGTGCTCGTAGTTCCCATGGAACTCGCAGTAGTTCTCCGGATCTATTCCGGTGGGCAGCCGGGAAAGAAGTGCTCCTGTTCATGGGTTTGACATGGCCTCCTTTCGTCCCTGCTTTAGTTCTTGCCCATGCAAATCATCGTGGCCGATGGTTCATCACCCCGATGTTTCCTTTTCTTCTCCTTTTTGGCTCCGGAAACATCGGGAGGAGAGGCCTCAGCGTTCTCCAATAGCACGAACTGGCTGGTCCTCGCAGCCAGCTCCGGGTGGCTCCGAGGTTTTACCAGTTGTAGAGACTTGGACAAGTCCCCGATCTTGAGTCCCCTCCGACAGTTGTGCATGGCGACAGCAGGGTCAACGTCTTCTGCTTCTGCTACTGCCATGAAGAAGCGATTGGTGTAATCTCGCAGGCTTTCCTTCTCGCCTTGCTTGATGTTGGCGAGCACCATATCGGATACGACCATTCGTGTCCAGCCAATGAAGCGGGCGATCAGCTCCAACTTCAAATGCTCATAGGAATAGATGTGGCCCTTTGGCAGCTTCACAATCCAGCTGAAAGCCGCACCCTTCAAAGTATTGGCCAAGAAGTGACACTTGGTGGCTTCATCAGGTAGGCGGTAGTGAATAACAGCTTCGAACCCTTGGATGTGCTCATGAGGATCAGTGGTACCCCTATAGGCTTTAAGTCGAGGTGGCCTGAAGTCTTCTGGGACTGGCGCTTGCCGAATGACGTCGGAGAACGAGGCATTACTATCAAGCGGGCCAAAGAAAGGGTCAGGTGAAAAATCACTGGAGGGCCTGAGCACCTGGGAAGAGAGGGTTCTGCCCAGCGAGGAAAGGAGGGAAAGATGGAGGAAAGAAAGCAGGCTGAGGAAGTGGACATGGGAGAAATGGTGGAAGAGGAGGATGATTTTGGTGAACTTCTTGAGGAAGAAGAGGGTGTCTAAGAGGCTGAGAAGATCCGGATGACTGAGTAGAAGGTGCCGCGACCGACGGGAGGGGAACAGGAGCCGCCGCAACCGGCGGGAGAGGTGCGGGAGCCGCCACAACCGGCGGAAGAGGTGCGGGAGCCGCCGCAACCGGCGAGAGAGGTGCGGGAGTCGCCGCAACCGGCGGGAGAGGTGCAGGCGGCAGTATAGTAGCACAGACTGGTTGAGTCTGCCTGAGAATCACAGTCAGCTGGGTTGTGAGGTCAGTAACTAGGTCGGTGAGGTTGGCCAGCATCCCCTGCAACTCTGAAATGCGGGTACCTTTGGAGGAAGAAGTAGATCCGGTGCGATGCCGAGATGTCGAAGCTAAAGCTTCGTCACGTCGCGCCCTGACTGAATGTTCACCTGCTTGTTTGTTGCGGACGACAGAGTTGGTTCTGCGTGTCCTGGCCACCATCTTCTCGAGGTCTCAATGAAAGCACCAGAATGTTGACGTGAGAAGGAGGAGTCCCAAGAAACAGCGGCACGCAGAGAGCTAAGCCTGATGATTAAGGCTCAAATGAAATAAGCATCCAGAAAAGCACACAGAGATTTAAGGTGGTTCAGGAAAGAAATCCCCTACGTCCGCCGGATAAGTCGAAAGTCTTTCATTATATCTTGAAGAAAGGGGGGCCTGCAAGGCCTAGTGCAAAATTGTATAGGAAAATAGAAAGAAAAATGAAGTTCCAGTTGTCTTGGGGAGAAGGCTTCGAAGGTTTGGAGAGCTCCCGGTTGAAGAGATTCCAGATAGGGAAGAAGGGATCCGGCCGGTGAAACATCTGGCAGGTCTAACTTCAGGCGAGTCCAACCTCTTTTTTCTGCGGTGTGAAGCCTGTTCAAGAGTATTTACAAGTGGGACAAAGAGGAGCTCCGTCCAGCTTGTAATGGCAGTCTGCAGGCCGTGAGTATAGGGCCAGCAGGAGTTGTCTTGTCAGGAGACTGGCTTCCCTCCTCCGGTGATTTGACTTGAGCTGTGACAGCGCACTCCAGGTATGAAAATATGTACAAGGTATGACTGTCAGGCCTGTACGAATCGTACGATTGTCAGTCTGGAGGGGTTTAACTACTGCGGCTTAGGCCATATGTCGGCACCGATGTTATTGCGAGATCTGATCTTCGGAACCGAAGGCAAAACTCTTCTAGAAGGGCAATGAACGATTAGATCAGCCAATCCTCGTGCTTGACGGTGCTAAACATCGTGGCCGCAACATTGTGGCCGAGGGTTGAGACCTGCGAGAAAGCAAAGCCCCTTAGTGATTAATTATCAAGATGAAAAATTAGCGTGCTTCTCAAGGTGTCACGTGTATGACTGAGTTGCAGCGCTGGAACCACACGTTAACACTTTTTTTAGTGAAAACCTTAATTGTTGATTTTAATCAGATCCCATTTGATGAAAAAAATATTACTTTTTACAGTATTTTTTTTATAAAAGCTTTTTATAGTAATTTTATTAGTATTCCTTTTGCTAATTAAAATGGGCTACAATACAATATTGTAATGTCATTCCAACCCAAAAACTTTAATTTAATGATTTAAAATCTTTTTTTTCTCTTTTTTTTTTGCTAATAGTTTCAATAAGAAATTTCTTAAGCATCGGTGAAAGGACCCAACAAAAAAAGGTTACTTGAATATCGTAGGATCTTAGATTCGCACTACTATTATTATAATTTTTAAGTGAGGTAAAAAAAAAATTGTAATGACGGGTAAAATTAAAAAAAATATTGATGACTATAAGGAGCCTAATGTAATTTACCCTTTACTATATATATGCTCATGTTAAATATGATGAGTATAATACCTGGTGGTATCCAGGGACGGTATGGACGGCCAGCGCTCACATAATAACGGCGGTTATCGGATCCGGCGTGCTCTCTCTTGCATGGTCCATGGCCCAGCTGGGATGGGCCATCGGGCCCATCATCCTCCTCGCGTTCGCCGGTATCACCCTCTACACCTCCAGCCTCCTCGCCGACTGCTACCGCAACTCCGACCACATCTCCGGCAAGCGAAACTACAACTACATGAGCGCCGTCAAGTCAAATCTGGGTACCTCACAAGCATCATCATAATCAAAATCTTCATATGTTCATTTGCATGAAGGAAGAGAGAATAAAAATTATGTATATCATACCAATGTTTTGCAGGTGCTATACAAATATGGCTGTGTGGCCTCTGCCAATATGTCAACCTCTGCGGCACCGCCGTCGGCTACACCGTCACGGCCTCCATCAGCGCGGCGTAAGCTCCTCTCGAATCAGAAACAGCTTCTTCTTTGAGCTTTATGTATCTGCTGAACTGAAAGGGAGAAACTGAATGGCTTTGCAGGGCTATTAACAAGTCTCATTGCTTCCATTCAAAAGGTCATGAAGCTGATTGCAGAGTTTCTAACAACATTTACATGGTGGCTTTTGGAATCTGCCAGATCTTCTTCTCACAGCTCCCCGACTTTCACAACCTCTGGTGGCTATCCATCCTCGCCGCCATCATGTCCTTCACTTACTCGCTGATCGGGGTCGGTCTTGCACTCGCACGAGTGGTTGCAGGTGGGTCATTCGTGCTGATGGCTAGCTACATTTCTGTTGCATTATATTATTTGTTAGTGTAAACTTGTTGATCTGTGAAGTATAACATATTTTTTCATGTTGATTAGAATAATTTAAATTTGATCCTTTCCTATCTAGTTATGTTTCATAAATATCCCACAGTTCGTTCTGTTAGGGGAGAAATAAGGAGCCCAAATGTCGGCTCAATACACAAATGAGTGGAGACTCATTGACCTAAAGGCTTAAGCCCTAGAACAATGTATAATATCCACTACTTATATATTACAACTTATTATTAAACTAATAATATAAGATAATAACTCGTGCATTGCCAACCAATTTTTTCCTCAAATGAGAATCCAATCAATCCATCTATATTAGTTTTTTTCTGTTCAATGAATCAACTTTAATGCATACACATTAAAAGGCCACCTAATCACCTGGAGCCATAGTGGAAATCACCCGATCTTGGATTTCATTCAACCATGATAGGGGAGCACTACCCCATAGAAGTACCGGCATAAATAATCACTTGATCCCAACTGAACCATCAGCTTTGATACTACTTGTTACAAGAAAAATCAAGGGACTCAAGTGTAGATCAATATACAAGAGAGTAGATATTCATTAACTCAAAAATTTAAGCTAATGTATAAGGGTCATCTCTTGTAATCAACACCATAACTATATTGTTGAACTACCCTTGTTGGATAATTATTCTTAAGCATTCCTAGCATAATCTTCTATACATTATAGTGATTTGGTTCATTTCTTAGCATCTTATCAAAACATCACAAAGAATAATATTGAAACATTATATCATGACCTTTATATCTCAAAATCCTTAAATCATTTTTTTTTACTCCAAATTAATGTCAAGTATAATCAACCAGATATAATTAAGATCATAATGCATAATCCCAATCCTTTATGCAATTACTTCCGCATTCTCAATGGAAATTCTTGTATCTATGTTTTTTTTTGTTTTTTGATAGATTGTATCTATGTTAGTTTAGAGGCAGTTTTTCTATGTATTTTAGCATTTAGAAAAGGAAATAAATTGTTAAAAGTAAACATAGAAAACCACAATAAACTAACATAAAAAAAGGCAGAAATACTAATTTGAATAAGATTCTATGTTTGGGGATAAAAATAGAACTACTCAAATTTATAGACAAATAGTTTACCTTATTTATTAGCAACAAGTGGTTATATAAATGTTAAGTTGATTTTTGCAGGCAATAATGCAAGAACATACATTACCGGAACTATAATAGGTGTCGATGTCACTGCTGCGGAGAAGGTGTGGAACACTTTCCAAGCACTGGGAGACATTGCATTTGCCTACTCTTACTCCATGATCCTGATCGAAATACAGGTATGAGCAATTTTTGGAATTAAAAAAGATGCTTTGGTGGTAATATCACTTTCAAAAATATAATTTACATGTATTTAATTCAAATCTAAAATATTACTGGTGCACAACTTTTAAAGTATAATAATTTTTAATATAACCTCTTTCGATCACAATAATCTAATATAGTATCTTTATACACGTGTCAATTGAATTTTTAAAAGTGACATATAAGTAATATTTAAGATATAGATAGCGTGTGATAATTACATTTTTGAAAGTGATATACCAATAAAAATCTCAAAATAAAAGAAATTAGCCTTGTGAAGGTGTGAACTCTCAATAGCACCTTATGTGATCATTAAGGATACAATAAAATCGCCGCCACCACCTGAGAATCAAGTAATGAAGAAGGCTAGTCTCATCGGAGTCGTAACCACAACTGTGTTCTACATGCTCTGTGGCTGTCTTGGCTACAAAGCCTTTGGAAATAAGGCTCCAGGAAACATGCTCACTGGATTTGGATTTTACGAACCCTTTTGGCTGATAGACATTGCCAATATTTGCATAGTAGTTCATCTGCTGGGTGCATATCAGGTATGGATGAAATCTTCAATTCTGCATGAAACTAGAAGCTTCCAATCTTTTTTGATCTGAATGCGACTTTCTCAGGTGTACTGCCAACCAGTATTTGCTGTTGTCGAGAACAGAGTGAACAGGATGTGGCCGAACCTGAAAATACTCACCAATGAAATATATCTGATAAATAGAGGAAGAACATTTCAAGTTAAGATCAACATATTCAGATTGTTTTGGAGAAGCACATTTGTTGTAACCAGCACAGTTCTAGCAATTGTCTTGCCTTTTTTCAATGATATAATGGGATTTCTCGGAGCAGTTGGTTTCTGGCCCCTGACAGTATATTTTCCAATCGAAATGTATGTGAGGCAGAAGAAGATACCCAAGCTCAGCACGAGGGGGATAGCACTACAGATTTTGAGCTTCTGCTGCTTGCTTGTGTCGCTAGCAGCAGCCATTGGTTCCATTGAAGGGGTGATGGTATCGCTCAAAACATACAAGCCATTTCACACCAAATCATGACAGGTCTTTTGGGAAAATCTCAACCTCTACGAGAAGAGAGCCCAAAAGAAACCTATTCCTTTCAGGTCTATCATCCTTAGTATATGAATTGGGTACAATTCCTGGAAGAAACAGGAAATCATCTGGGATCAAAGAATGAACGACAATATTACTTCGTTTATGTAGATTATAGCAAATGTAAGAACCAAATAGTAAGCAGGAACTCTGTAATGAAACATTTTTATGACATTTTCTTTTTTTGATGGAATTTTGATGACATTTTCGTTGCCAACATACAAGTATATCCGTCTTGAACAAAGCAACAACAATAGATATGTGGAACTTGGCTAGAAAAAGGAGAAGAAATATATGAAAGTATCCTCACTAAAGTTTATAAAATAACACAACAGTAGAAAAAAAGGGAAAAAAATAACACAATGAAACCGTTGATGGAATAATTAAGAAATATTTCTAGATCAAATGAGGCATATCAAGTATTTTACATTTTGAGTACTCTGAACTCTCTTTCCAGTAAATAAGAAAAGCTCTACAGGACAGATACAGGGAAGAAAGCTCTCAGAAGGCGTACCACTATTTAGTTGACAACCTCTGTCTGACAATCAATTTGAGGGTGAAATATTGTACTTCGCATCAAGGTGCCATCCTTTCCCAAAGTGCTTTTCAAAAGTTATTGAGGAATCTAGCTTTCTGTAAGAGATAATCAACAATGGTAACTTGTACCCACATGTATTTAAGAATGTCTACAATAACGAAGATGTAGTCATTTCCTCGTTGTGTCATTGATAGGCCTCCAAATAAATCCATAGAGGTGCAACCACTTTCAAGGTGAATCGTTCAATGTCGTTCCCGAGCCTATGCCAATCCATTAGGGTTATCAGATCCACTCGGAGCTAGTTCTGATTGAACTGAATCCAATTCCAGACCGGATTTACTGAAGTGATTTCGAATCAATTCTGGTAGATCCAATTTATTAACTAGGCCTAACTCATGGATTATTGATGAAGACTCACTAGGAGTCACGTGAAACTAGAAGTTCATTAAAGGAATCAGCAAGGTGCACAGTCAAGTTCAACAGAACTTGGAGAGGTCACACCAATGCAACAAGCAATGATACGACTGAAGGAGACCTCTTGTGGTTCCATCTAAGCAAAGGCTAGTTAAATAACATTGGGAAGAAGCAAGCCTAAAAGGCACAACCTATTTAGAATCCTACAGAAGATGGAATAAAATAACTACAAACTTGAGTAATCAACTTACACGAGATCAACATCGAACATCTAAAGTTGCACGAGTCATCAATGTTCGGTGAAGCCGAGGACGTACTACCATCCATTGATGATCTGGAGGTAGGCCAAAGAAAGTCATTTGAAGAAGATACCATTCTAGAGAGCAGAACTACAACCACTAGAAACGGAATCAAAGTGACTATCAACATAAGGAGAAAAGGCCAGAAACTATCATTGGCTAAACAATTCAAACCAAAGAAAGCAGTCGTTGAGTTCCCACACTAGATGGACACGTTAGAAGACTCGCTTCTTCAAAGTAGAGAAAGTGATCAGGAGATTATACCCTACTCGAGAAAAATAGGGATAAATAGGAGAACCCCTCTTGCAAACTAGAAGATATCTTAAAAGCATAAAGTCAACAAGGGAGTCTACTAAAGAGCCTAATATGAGTAACCAAGAAAAAACCTATTAGGTTAACACACAAAGTCTTGGGAAAACCCGTAGGTACCGTAAGTTGGTTCACTCCATGAGAGGCAGACAGAAGGAGACTATGTTAACAAGGCACAAAGATGAGAAGGTTTGATTAGATGCTCTCAAGCGTAACCAATGTTAGGCTCCAACCTTAACCAAGTAACCCTGCTAGTTCCCTAGAATCTTCACGGTAGACAAGTGGGGTCCATAAATGATAAGTCAAGATCTACTTAGCCACCAGCATTCCATGCAAAATCTCAAGAGGCCATTAAGGAAACTCCAATTGAATTGGCAGAGGAAAGCACGCACCTCCAACATGCCGTTGATGTGGTTGCGCCGAGCACCAAGGGCATGGGTGTAACTAAAAGGTAGAAGGATAATTCTGTTTCTATTAGGGAAATCATAAGAACCATCTCCTTATATATACTTTCTTATAAAAAGAGATCTTGTAAATATTGAAAAGGATTTTTGAATCTTTAGCAATTTGCAGAGAGGAATAAGAGAATGCAGGAGATTATTGGGGAACTGCTACAGTGCTATCTCTTAGTTTCTTCTTGTTTTTTCCTTTCCATTCCTCAACTGATCACCACAAAAACTTTGGCAAATCTTCCAACCAAGCTGTACACCTCAACATTGTACGCCATAGGGAATCCTTCAATTAGAGAAAGGTTCGCCATTGAGGAAGTCTGGTGACAATACAGATCAAGAAAGAGGGTGGGAGATTGAGGGTGGGGATTGGTGGAAAAGTGTGATTCTTCCTGTAATTCTTCCTATTCAAAGTAGTTTGTTGAGATTTTGCCTGCGGCCGTAGGCAATTTGTTGCCTAACCACATAATATTTACTGCATTTTCATTTGATTTTCTTTTCGGTTTATGTCCAGGCAATTTAAACTCTCTCTTGGAAAGGTTGTTGCCAAAACAGAAAAATCATTAAGTCCCGTTTCAGTGCATGCTTTGTAGAACAGAGAACTTACAGATTAGTTTTATAAGAATACCAATTTTGGAAAAGTAAAAAGTGCAATAAGAACTGCTCTAGAATGCGTATGTAGGCCATTTACTGCCTAATTATTAATATTTAGTGCGTTTTCATCTGATTTTCTTTACGGTTTATGTCCAGGCAATTTAAATATTCTCTTGGAAAGATCGCTGCCACAACAGAAACATCATGTCCCTTTTTAAGTGCATATTTATTAGAACAGAGAACTTACAGATTTGTTTTATATAAAAATAAAAATATAGATTTTGGGGAATTAAACAGTGCAATAAGAACTGCTCTAGAACCAAAGCTATCCACAAAGACAAACCCTTCATGCATCAAAAACAGAAGTCATAAACACAAACTAGTTTAAACAATGGGGCATCATCTACACTTGCACGAGTCTTCATAACAAGGGCTGAGTCATCATTTGATGTTCCAAGTTTCTCAGATGCCTTGAAAAGGCCTTTAGTCAAATAAAAATACCAACTTTCAGTAAATTAGAAATCATTCATAGAGGTTAACTTCAAGATTAGCACAATCCTAGAAGAGCTTCCAATAGTAAAGAAAAATTAACGCATCCTTACTAAAGATTATAATCAAACTAAATGATAGGACAAAACTAATTAGGAGCACCCGCAATAACGTATTGATTAGAAATCTAATTACAACAGAATAGAAAACCAAGCATAAAACAAAAACTCAGAAACTAGTACGCAATCTGAATACTTTGCTATTGGTGATACCTTAGGCTGCTTTTAAGGGTATCATACGTCCAATAATCTAATGCAACATAAAAGAAATTTGAAGGAAGAACTCACCAACAAGAACGCAAGCTGATATAGCCTCCAGGAGGCAAATGAAAAATGACACTGCATTCTATAAGATAGCTGCCAGTTCAATTACACGAAGCATGGCCTTCAAGTGCCTGAAAATTTTGCTGTATAATCAATGAGAAGATTGCCGAATAAGCATTATTTCAAACTCAGGTATGGGTACTTCAAAAAGATATACAAAGGGTAATAAATGTCCTTTTGCTTAACTGCAATTTTATTAGGCAAAGAAATAAAAAGGTCAATTTGTGTAAAATGTCGGCCATGAACTACTTGATCTCCCTGCTCAAACTGTAAGAGCACAGTTTCCGCATTTGTGACAAAATGATTGTCTTGTCGCAAAATCTGAACTGTCTATAACCTCCATTGCCAGATTACTCTTTGCAAGCAATTAAAAGTGAAAGTTAATAACCCAATAGTATAAAATATTATAATGGAATTACAAGGAATTGGTGAACGTATCAAATAAAGAGCTCTGAGATCATAAGATGAAATTTGAGCAATAGCAATCTCCACAAAAGGATAAATTCCAATTCGATTAGATCCAAAACTAAAGACTCAAAGCTCAAGCCGTTTGATGCATCCGAACTCTTTTTTTATCTAATATCCTTGTTTCCAGTGGATCAGACACTGAGCAAAATATGAAACTTCAGATTTACGGAACATAAAAATTAGCATTAATCTAAAGGGAAACCATCGACATCCATATATATAACAATGTTTCTAGAGAGATCCACAATATCGGACCCACATTCTCCAGAACCAAAACCAAAGAAGCTAAGAAAAGTTACAATATGGAAGGGTCAACTAGATCTACTCAAATCGGATTAGGGATCGAGAAAACCCCATAAAGTATAGAAGTCGGAGATCGATGGAATGACCGCCGCCTGCTGGAACTTCTTCTGCCTGGCTTCACCCTGTCTGCCTTCTATGTACACCGCCATATGCGAGAGATACAGTGGATGGATCCCTACGTTCCGTCAGCGATTCGTCGCGCTCTGCGACGGGGAGCTGCGGCTGCGCCAGATCCGACGGCGGCCGCCTTCGGAGATGTGCCAGCGGAGGAAACCCTCCGTCGCCATTTGAGGACGAGAAGAGCTCGCTCTCTGCTCTCCGGGGATGGGAACTGGGTGGGGGTTCGAGTTCCCTTTTTGTCGCGTTTTTTATTTATTTATTTTCTTTGGTTGTCGTTCCCGCTCTCGACTGGGGGAAGGAAAGCGAGGTTTTATAGACTTAAGAGGAATGGTCATTAGTTCGACCCTAGGTTTTCACGGATTTACGAACATACCACTTTGAAGCCCAACTGTGTCCTTTTTTTTTTCCTATTTATTATTTAATTTCTAGGAAGTAATTTTTGGGTCCTTAAGTCATGTTGATTATTTCATCTGGATCCATTTTCTTCAATTTCTCACCGAATTTCTTATTCTAGAGTTAAGATCAAAGATTTCTCAAAAATTAAATTAAATTTTAAATTGAATTGAGCTCAATTTGATCCAAACGAGCTGACAAATAAGTTGTTTTTAAGGCTTGAGATTTTTATTAATTTAATTTTAAACCGACGTAAAATCAAATTAAGATGACTTGAAATAAGATCTATTAAAAAAATAAAATATATTATATATATATGCATGTAATTAAGTTAAATATTTTAGTATTTTATAATAATTTAATGAAATATTTAATTAGAATTTTCACCATAAACTTAAATCAAATCTTATTTATTATACATTTTTTCTTGTTTTCATATTTAAATATTACTTCAAGACAGATGATTAAATGAATAAATACATTTATATATAAAATTTGATTAAAATATCAAAAATTAATCGAAAGTTAGATCAACTTTGACTTTGATTGAGCTTGAATAATTAATAAATAAGATAAATTTAACTCAGATTGAGATTGAATCGAAATCTTCTCGTTCATTTTTTAGATCAAAACTTAATCAAATCGAAATTTTTTAATTTAACCTGGTCGAATCAACTTGATATTAAACTATTAATAAACTTATTTTAAAGGCATTAATACAGGAGAAAGATTTATACTTTCAAAAAAAAAACATTTATTTTCTCTGCTCATATCTACTCATCATTCTTCTATTTTTTTTTTATTTTTTTCCCATATGTATTATAAAAAATAAATAATTTTACTATAAAAAAATAATAAATAATTTTTTATGATAGGGTAGATTGCAAATGATATGCAGCACGTGTCAACGTGGAAAAAGAGGCAAAAAGTAATTAATGTGAATTAAATGTATTTAAAAAGCAATAAAAAATATAGCCGTTTGATTTGATATATTTCAAATTTAATTAAAACGGAAGTCTTCACAGTTTATAGCTGCACCTTTTTGACGCTTTAAATTTTTATGGACGGAGAAGGTACGCTCTATAATGAGCGGAATTATGTTTGAATATTTATTTCATAAATTTTAAATTGTGAATTAAAACTACATAATTATTATTAAATTAAAAGCACGACTTAACTTTATAGTCTAATTTATTTAATTAGATAATATTATTTGCAATTAATTCATAAATTAATATTTTTTTAAGAGCCCTACTATTAATTAACTAATAGGAGTTTAAAGTGTTAATTTACTGAATTATTCAATAAATAAAGTTCTCAAATTAATTCAATAAATAAAAAATTATAATTATAATTAACTATTAAAGATGAGCAATTTTTATTTTAAAATTATTTCAACTTTCTTGCAGTAGTTAATCATGTTTAGTTATCACAAATTTCTAAATTAAGTTCATTTCAATGTTTTTTCATCCAAAGTGATCATTAGTTTTAATAAAAAGATAAAATTTGTTTGATAAAAATCTAAACACATAAAAAGTTAAGAGAAAAAAATTCATGATTAGAACTGATAATAATTTAATGTCGGTAAATGTTAATATAATATACATCTTCGGAATAAAATAGTTATTTTTTTTATTAATTAATGCATAATTTGAAAAAAAGTAGTAGTCAATATAGTTGAGTAGTTGCATTGGCCCATGAGTAACTCAAGAAATCTTGATATTAAATTTATGACTTGTCTCAATAAAGAGTCACAAGATAGTCGTGAGTTCTTTCTGATATCAATCTCAACATAAATGCTGTAATTATCTTGTTGCAGGGTCACAGGGTAGTTTAATATTTCTTATAGAACTACTCATATCGTATTTATCAGAACTATCTCGAAAATAGCTGAACAATGCAGGTTTCTAAATTATATAATAAATTTAATGTAATATAATTTTTTGACTATGTTACTAACGTGATCACAACTGTTAGAAGATGAGAACTCAAATAAAGTGATGCGTATAAGGCATAGATTAAATTACACATTTTTTATACAAAATTTATACTAAAAGGATACTTCAAAGAAGTTTAGGAACTAGGATTTAGGATTTCAGAATTTAAGATTTATTAAGGTTTAGATACTCTAAGGGTTCGTTTAGTTCAATTTTTTTTTTATTTAACACAAAGTTTAACTATAAAAATTAATTTTATTTTACATTCTCTGTAAATACGAATATTAGAATTAACTTTATTTCATATTTACACACTTCTTAATATTAAATTAAATTATTTTCTCATTAAATATATAAGATAAAATATTTTTTTTTTTTTAAATTTAACTTTCAAACTAAACGGTACCTAAAAATATGTAGATAAAATATTAAGAAACTAAGTCCAATAACAGCATTAAAACAGTAGAATTTTTTTTTCTTTGATTGGATCTAGAATTTGACCTGATTCGAATACCGTGCCAAATTAAATTTAGATCAGATCAATTAGATTGATATTAACTTGATCTGAATTCGACTCGTTAATAGTTATAAAAATAACCGGAGGAAAAAGATTGTTAAAATTTAGTCTATCAATGGGTCGGATTCGGATTGGATCAATTCCTTTCCAAATCCAACGTATATAGCATTTAAATCAAATCAAAAAGTTAGATCGATCGGGGTCAATACAGATTCGATTCAATTCCTCGCAACGGGTCAGATTTTGATATCATGTTCGAGGTTTATCTTATGCTCTCACTTAAATTTTGATTAATCATTAACCATCTATTATATTTTAAGAAAATAGGAACTTTTAATTAATTTTTATTTATATATAATATAATCAAAATAAAATTATATAATATTAAAAAATAGGTTAAGTTAGGCATTACTATAATTAGAATATTAAAATACCAAAAATATTAAATCTCTCTTCTCTTGGGCTAAACATTAAAATTATAAATTATTTATTTTATTATTTAAATTTAATAATTGAAACGGTCAAATTAATGTCAAATCGACTCAAGTAGATTCAAAATCGTTCAATTCTAAGCTGAGCTCTGGCAAGATATTGCTCAGCCCAATAACGTTTTAGTCAAAGCCCATCAAGCCTTCGGTCAAAGCCCATTAAAATTTTGAACTCGGCCCACAACACACGTACAAGGTAGCTTAAGAACATTGCTTGGAAAAATTACAATCTAAGGTCTCTAATTTTATTGATTTTTCAGATTAATGGTAACATTAACATTTTAGATCATTAGACTTTTTTTTTTGGGAAAACCATGTTTATTTGCAATTTTGGAACTTAATTTTAAAACTTAGTCGGCTTAGTCAATAGGGATAGCTAGTAATTATACTGAAAGTTCATAATATTTCAAGTTGCTAATCTAATCCTACTGACTTGAGTTTTAGTATGATGAACTAGCTTCTTTACCGGCATCCATCCATAATGTGGGGACCCTTGCTCACTTTTCACTACACTCGGGCGCCGATACAGCGGCTCTTGCCCATTTTTCAATGTATTCAGGCAATACAGAGCGTCACTTTCAAGGGACGCCCTAGCTTTAGCGCAATTTTCTAAAGGATTTATGTCATGATTGATTCGATAAGTTTTACGCTGGCTGTCGACTGCCTAACGCAACCCTCCGCGTTTCTCAACCGGGACTTGAGATTCGACAACGACGCGTTAGGAGATAGCAAGTAATTATTAGAAATGTTAAAAGGCAAAATAAGAGAAATCTCACTTTTCATTAATTTTGGTATTAGCTTTTTCCCCTCTAAGCTCCCTCCCGGTCTCAGAGGTTATCGACTACATATCTCTCAATTTTCCCTCTTCTATAGCGGAAAATTTTCATGCACGTTTTGGGTCCTTTTTGATAGAATCCATGCGACATCTTCATTTTTTCCGACTTATGGCTCATCTTCCTGTCTAAATTTTGAACAAAGCTTTAGGCCAAACGCCCAAGATACAATACCTGAAAATAACCTGATTATGTAAAATTTACAAACATGAAACTCGAGCCAAACATGAATCAGAATCAAATTAAAATTTTCAGAATTGATTTCAGTTCCCGACTTTATGTGGTTTAGATCCATGATCGACATTGAACCAATTCGAGCAGGAATATGTGCATAAATGTTCTACAATTTTGTTAAGCGGATTTGTCAAATTTCAAGGCATTGCATTTTGTGAATTGTGAAAAATTATTGAATTAAGTTTATTAAATCATTCCACCGGCTAACGAGTGAATGCTACATCAACACCGAATGAAACCACATGCTAATGTGGCAGCCTGTTGATCAATGACCCCCAAAACTGCTCCTCAATCATTAGGGATAGCAATAGGGTGGGTTTGGGTCAAATTTTATAAAACCCATACCCACCCTATTATTTATTCCCCATTATCCATACTTGGCCCGCTCCGCGACCTACCCCGCTCTACTTCGCCTTCTTTGACTCTATACTCGAACCTGCCTTGCCTCTGCTCGACCCACCCTACCTGACTCGCCCAGCCTCCGCCTGACCCATCCACGCAGCAGAAGTTCACACAGCAGCGGTGAGCGGCCGAAGCTCTCAGGGCAACGGCAAGCGGCTAGTGGCAACAAGCAGTACAAGCTCACGCAGCAGTAGCCGTCATTGAGTGCAAACTACAGCGAGCGGTGAGATGTTTCATGGCACGATAGCGACCTGTGGGCGTGGTGTGATGCAGCATGGACTGGGGGTGCAACAGAGAGAGGCACCTGCAGCGGTGCTGTGTGGTGCGTGCCCATGATGCAATGTGGTAGCGGAGAAGCTTGAGCTGGTCGGCGCGTCGTCCGATTTGCACAATTGACGCGATTCTGTCTCGCCAGCGAGGTGGGTCACAATCTCGCAGGTCACAATTGGGGTATGAGGCAGGGAGGGTATATTTGAGTCATGCCTAAACTCTCCTATTTAATAATGGGGTGAGGTTGGTCGCACGTCACAAATATTAGAATTTATATTCATCCTATTAAGGAATAGTCAGGGCGAGTTAATCAGGTGCAGGTATAAATTGTCACCCAAATTGTCACCCTTATCAAACCACACCGTATGTCCATTTTGGTAAATTCAACCTTCCCTCGAATGTTCTTCACTAATAAAAAAAGCTCAGAATATTCTATTTTCAAATCTCTCTTTTACTTTAAAAAAGAGTAAAGTACACCTAGGTCTTTGAGTTTAACATTTAATAACGCACAGATCTACGTTTTTAAAATTATAACATCGGAATCTCTTAGTTTTAATAAATTATCAAATTAGTTTCTTTTATTTTTTATTATTAATTTTTTTTAAAATTACCATTATATCCTTCCCCCCTCTCTCTCCTCCCGATTCCAGTGGGGCTGCAAATTTTTTAATAATAAAAAAATAAAAAAAAATTCATTTGATAATTTATTAAAACTCAGGACCGATGTTATAATTTGGACCTGTGCTTTATTAAGCCCTAAACGCAGTGACCTGGGTGTAATTTACCCAAAAAATTCTCTCTCCTCTCAGCCGTCTTCCTTCTTCTCTCTCCGTTCCAATTCGGTAGAAGAGACGGAGATACTTGAAAAAGCGAACTCTACCCGTCCATTTTCGATCATAAAGCAAGCACATATGAATTGCTCAACGGCCGATTCTAGCTCTCTCTCATCATCCTCGTCTACCTTCTCTGTTCCATGATAAAAGCTATCAGTCGAACCCATATATTTTAGCAGAGGAATAGCCGCCAGAGATCAGAGTAGGCAGAGCTATTGCTTTCTTCCACACTCAAATACTCATTTGCGTCAGAAGAGAGAAGTACTGCAGGAGAATCGTTTCCAGAAAACAGATAGCTAAGTCTGGTTTCTTCTCCCCTGTTTTTGTTCAGCGAGCAGTGGGGGGAGGAGGACGAGTAGTGGTGGGTAATCAGAATCTACCATTAATCGGAATTATTGATCTTGGGAGATAGCAAAGAAAGCGTAATGCGGAAGGAAGTTTTTTTCTTCAGTTTTTGAAAATCTATTGCTGTTGGAGAAGAATCCAAGCGTTCCTTTAACTTTTTATGCAGGGGGCTTCATTATTTTCTCCCCTTTTTATCTGTCTTTTCTGCCAAGCTTTAGAGAACAGGGGAATCTTGGGGAGCATGAGCCTTCCCAGTCTGCAACTCTTTCCAATCTGAAATGCTCTCCTTCAGAAGAGAACGCTAATAAACTCTCTTGATCCTCTGCTTCCTTTTTGAATTTCAAAATTAGCCCGAGTGATTGATTCTGTTCCACAGCCAACACAATCGGCTTCACTGAAATTTCGTTTCTTTGACCGTAGTCAAATCTCTCTCTCTCTCTCTCTTTCTCTCTCTGGGGACTATCCTTTTGTCTTTTTCACAATCGTATATATTTCAAAAAAGTCTCTATACATCTTAAGTCCATAACCTTGCTCTTTTGTCTTGCCCGCCTATTGATTCCCCTGTTTCCGTTCTTCTCTCCACGAGTCTTAACTGGGACCTCATCCCAGTGCCGCAGTTTATCCAATCCCATTGTCATAGAAATGGGTCGAGCAGCAAGTTGGCTCAAGAGCATGTTAGGCTGGAAGAAGGAACGCAGAGAGTACAAGGATAGATCCGCAGCCTCTTCAGCAGCTTCTGAGAGCTTTGGTGACAGAAGGGAGAAGAGGAGGTGGAGCTTCAAGTCTGTGAGGGATTCTCCCGACGTAGCTGGTTCTGCTCCGTCGTGGCAGCGGAATGAGCAGAGCAAGCACGCAATGGCTGTGGCCGCCTTCACGGCTGCTGCAGCTGATGCCGCGGTGGCGGCTGCCCAGGCGGCAGTGGCGGCCGTTCGCCTTACGAGCCGGAGCAGAAGTTCCATGATCACAGCCGTTCGGGAGAGGTTGGCTGCCGTTCGGATTCAAACAGCGTTTAGGGGTTATCTGGCAAGTTTAATGAGCTTCTTCACTTGATTCCTTCTTCTTTGATTGAATGCTCTGCTTCTCTTCTTTTTCAGGCAAAGAAGGCTCTGCGAGCCCTCAAAGCTCTGGTTAAGCTGCAGGCTTTAGTTCGAGGGCACCTTGTCAGAAAACAAGTAGCTGCCATTTTCTACAGCATGCAAGCACTCGCCAGAGCTCGGGCCACCGCCCGAGCCCAGAAATGCAGAGCTCTGCTTACCGGCGATCCCCGTAAATCTCCGGTATTCCTCTTTTTCTTTAACAGAATTAATCAAATGGTATGATCATTCTAAATGACAAGTGAAACTTCTTTCTGTTTCAGGGAAGGGTTTATGATGCCAGATTTGGGAACAGAGCATTATTCCATAACCAGCGGCTCTCCGGCAGCTCCAACAGGAGCCCAAAGATTATGGAGATGGAAAGCTTCAGACCCAAATCTAGATCATTCAGAAGAGCAAATTTCTCCTCGAGAGAAAATCCTGATGAAACTCTCCCCTGCTTCTGCCCAGGGAGAATCTCAATTCCAGATCATGAATGGAGCTTTTCAGGCTACAAATGCCTGCAATTCTCAACAGCCCACAGCACTCCCCGTCGCTTGAGCTCCGGCGGTGGCGGCAACATCGCACCCCCCACGCCGGCAAAGAGCGTTTATGGAGTGGCTGACGGAGTCTTATTCCGGCCGTTCATGAACTCGTCGGATTGCCCAAGTTACATGGGAAAGACCCAGTCGTTCGAGGCGAAGATGCGCTCACAGAGTGCGCCGAAGCAAAGGCCGGAGCCGGCGAGTTCGGGGAAGAGGACCCCCCTCAAGGAGGTGGTGATCAAGCAGTCGAGAGCGAATCTCAGCGGCGATGGAACGCAGAAAACAAAGCAGGAATTCAACTTCAAGGGCTCTGTTTTGAAGAGGGATTTCGATTCCCTGAGAAAATGGTGAAATTTTTGAAGCGATCAGTGATTTGAAAAAGGTTGTTTTTATGAAATTGAAAAGATATTTTCGTAATTTTCAGAAACTTTTAGTTTTATGACATAATCTTAAAAGTGCCATTATCGAGAGAAAGGCTGCGTCGTACCAAATACGAAGCAACGTCCCCTCGATTGGATCGTTGTACATCTCCGTGGCCTGAATCCGCTGTGAACGTTCAAACCGGAGAGGCTAAGATATTCGCCAGGCATGATGACGCGTGGATCAGGACTCTGCATGTTATCATATACAATAAGCTGTCTGCTGTTTAAATCGAGACAGCGGATCTTGACCATGACCCTTTTATGACGTAAATTATTATTTAGAAAAATGATTATATTTCCCTATTTTATTTTAATTTAATTCCTATCTGCAAAATTAGTCATTAATTTTTATTAGATAGAAGATACAGTGAACCTTTGCGATTGGGTAAATATTTCTTCTGTGCACATATAAATATTACAAGACATTTTTAGTTCAACAATAAAATCAAAAATATTTTCAGTCATAATTCTTATTTTCTTACTCATCGCTCATTATCATTTTTTTTAATCAATTTTAATTCCTTTGATTTTGGGGTTTTTTTTTTTTTGATAAAAGATTTTGGGGCGTCTTACTTTCTGTGAAATGCGCAAATAAGGGGTGGGATAGTAACTTCGTCAAAAATTTTTGGTATATTTTTATTTATTATTACATAAGTAAAACGATATATTTAAAGAAATTATTATTATTTATAATGGGAATATGCATTCAAACAATTATTAATATGGGTAAGAAAAAAAATAATAAAATACATAAACACGGTGAGAAATATATTTAAGAAACTATGTAATGTAATATTTCAATAAAAATAAAACTAATGTATTATATATATCGAAATATTATACATATATAATTTGGTCTTATGAATACAGACAATTAGAAGGAAGAGAAAATGATCATTGTTTCTGGATGAAGTACTTGAAGGGAGAATTATTGCCCTTTCTTTAGGTTAGGAGTTATAGCTAAGAGATCGCAAAGAGATGTCTTTGGAGTCACTATAAGGCAGTTGTCGTTATAGAGGTTACTTGTGCTAGGTTACATCAGTCAATTGTTGGAGCCATTATGCTTGCATGCATGTTAATCGATCATTCGCTCCAACACGGAGATGCTCCAAAAAAAATGAAAGGGGACTGGATGTCTCCTTCTTAATATTAATGTCTCCAAACTTATATAGGGTATATATATATATTTTTTAATTATATAAGATATGTATGTGCGTAGAAATTATGATAGTGGCATGGAAAGTAGTTGGTGTGTATCAGAATAATGAGACTTTTATCTTAGTGTGATCATTCGGCTTATGACGTTAATACGCTTGTTGAGATCAGAAAATTTGGTATAGAAAGCCTTTTGATGCATTGAAGTTGTTTGATTGTTGAAAGTCCACTCGATGAGGAAGAGTTGTGAAACGAGAGAATATGCCTATTTGCTTGGAAGCTTATTATTTATTTTTTGCACTGAATGTAAGAGATCTTAATCTTTGTGCTTCACTAAAATGAGAACAGTTAGGATATAGTATAGCAAATCTGATAATTAATTGATGAATATTGATAGATGATATTGATGTCATATTTAATATGATTTTTCATGAAATTTTAGCTAATTTACTTTCAAAGAAACTTTAGTTAATACATATGATTTATGAAAAATGAATAGAATGATCGATAGAACTATTTTAAATAGAAAAAATGATCAAATTTTACACAAGCTTGTGAAATTATAAATGAAATGACATTCCTCTTGTATATTGTTCCCAAATAATGAGACAGAAATGGCATATAATGAGACATTTATATAATGGTTAAATATCAAGAAGAAGAAGCTTTGGCATGTAATTGGCTCTCTTCCTTGTCCCACAATTTTGAATACTCTGCCATAATTCATGTGAATTCCATGAGTACTGTTCTCAATTCAAGCTCACATCTCTCTCTCTCTCTCTCTCCCTCCCTCCCTCTCTCTATTCATGTGAATTCCATGAGTACTGTTCTCAATTCAAGCTCACATCTCTCTCTCTCCCTTCTTTATTTAAGTTATCACTCTCTTCCTTTATATCTCTCTCCCTCCCTCTTTCTTCTACAAGAGTGACAAATTTAAGTTGGTGGATCTAATTTGTATCAACTAAAATTTTAATCTAACTCATTTAAATTTGATTTAAATCTGAAACACTTATTAAATGAGTCAAATATCAAGAATCATACTTAACTTATTTAATAAATATGTTACTTGATCTGTTTAATAAATTGATTACTTAAATAACCCGTAAACCCCATTTATTACAGTATTTTAGACACCAAAATTTGATAAATTTAATATTTTTTTTTGTACTTTGAATCGATATAACTATAAAGTTTAATTAAAAATATCAAAAATACAACTAAAAAATATAATACATATCTAATAATTAATATTAAAATTAACACTAAAAATAAGCTAATTTTGATAAATGATTCATCAGTAGACTATAATCATGTTGGACCCACCAACCCGTATTTAGATTCTCTTAAATTGATCAAATTTGAATCGATTTATTTATGATCTATACCTGTATAAGCTCGACCAACATCCAGTTAAATCGGATTTAGTTTAGGTCGAATTCATGGGTCAAATAAAAGCCCTGTTTGGCGCGAGGACCAAAACAGGACCAAAATAGTACTAGTTTAAAAAATAACAATAATAATAATAAATAAATTATTTTAATTATTCTACACAAATTTTAATATAAAAAATAATATTTTACTTCACATACTCAATAATTTTTAATAAAAATATAAACTTTATTTCACATCTTAGATGAAAATACTCGATTTGAATATTTTGGTCTAGAATGTGAAATAAAGTTGATATTTTTATTTTAAATTGTTGAGTATATAAAGTAAAATAATATTTTTTATTTTTGAATTTGTATAAAATGATTTAAAATATTTAAATATTATTATTATTGTTGTTTTTTAAATTAGTACTATTTTGGTCCTGTTTTAGTCCTGTTTTGGTCATCGCGCCAAACAGGGCCTTAGTGCTTCCCCTTTTTTCTATGATATTTCTATTTATTATTGATTATGTATTGGTTTGATATATCATGCTGCTTTCAATCAAAGGGTATTACAGTTTAATTGTCATGTTGTATGTAAGATAATAATAATTTTTAATTATACATTATATTTTGATTTAAAATTATCCATATATTCACAACAAAATAATTTCTACTGTAGTAAATATTAATCTGCAACCCACTAATTTATTATCTCTCTTTTTTTTTTTAATCTAAATGCATATATAGTGGCACTAGTTCTTTTAATATAAGAACTGACAGCTAAAATGACAACATGAATTTAATCAAAAATAAAAATTACTAGCAAGTTTAAGATTAAATTTGATAATCATAAATTATTTAGCAATATAAGTAGAAACATGTCTTATTATTTGGCATGAGATTGAATCCTAATTTAAAAAGAAAATTTTTGTTTAATATATTACAATTATATCATTCTCTACTCCTTTCAACCTTCTCCTCCAACCTCTTATATAGGTGATCGGCCTTCGATAGTTGCGGCGATAAGAGTACCTCGCCTTTGAGGATCAGAGATAAGTTGTCCCTCTTTTTCTATGTTGATTGTCGAGTCTAACATCTTATTGTTTACTAATAGTCAATTAAACATTCGAAATCTCCTGAGAAGATTATGCGAAAAGAAGAGAAAAAAAAGACAAAAAGAAGACAAAAAATAAGAGAGAATTAAAAAGATTGCTATGAGAGGGTGTTACTACAGAGTGTAGAGGCTTGTGTTTTACATTAGGAGTGAAGAACATTATGCCTAAATTATTTTGAGCTATGTGTGATTATCTTGATCATCTTCAAGTAATAGTTACTCGTTTTGGGAGTCGAAAAAACTTTCATTTTCAACTTATTATAATGAATGATTACTCGTGCATTCAAGTAGAGGCTGAGTATTGCGCAATGCTCATAAGCACAACTCGGTGATATTAATTTGATGATTGTTCTTCGTCAAAACTTTATTGTCGCAGAGATTGAGTGTAGTTAAATTACTAATCACTTTCTTATCAACATTCCTAGCATACATGCAACTAAAATTCAACTTCCACTAATTAAATTTTGAGATTTTTACATACAGGACATAAAATTTATACCAAATTACGCATTTCACCATCAATTCATAAATATTACCACTATCACACCATATTCATTTAAATTTTACGCATTTCACATATTTCACATATTTCATATACTTTATAATATTATATATAAATTAAAATACATAAATTCATTAATATTTAAATTCTAATATATATTTTTATTTTTTACTATAAACACATTAATTTTCTTACTTCAATTAAAAATTATAGTCATGTAGATTTAAATTCAGTACTCTAATTGAAAAATTTAAATAAGATAAATAAATTAAAATACATAAATTCATAAATATTTAAATTATTATTTATATAAATTAATTTATTTATAATATTTAATTAATATATTAATAATATAGTTAAGATCAAAGTCAATTTAGAAATGTGAAGCTCATCATTAAAAAATATGGTGTGAAATATATGAAATGCATAAAATTTAAATAAATATGGTGTGATAGTAATAATATTTATGAATTGATGGTGAAACGCGTAATTTCGCATGAATTTCATATCGTGTATGTAAAAACTCCTTAAATTTTATTATTATTACTTTTTATATAAATTTTGTTGACTTTATTTAACTATTAGTTAAGTTTGGAATATGTTTTCATAAAAAAAAAAAATAAAAAAAAATTGGAATATCTTATTTAAAATTTTTAGATGGCAAGAAGATTTTTGGGGGGTCAAAACTCAAAAACGGTGTCAGACGAACAGCAAGGGTGTCGGAGAACCGCCTGTACGGTTACCGCCACTGTCGGTCACGGGATTGGACGTGCAGACGAGGGACCAACGGGTCCTAATTAGCCAGTGACAGTTTAGGGTTTGCCGGCCCCGATCACAAACCATGTTGGCTCCATTTCTAGCGGGCAAAAATTAAATTCCAGCACAGCACACAAACAGAGTCATGCAAACAGTCTGTACAATTTCTCGAATTGAGAAAATAATATTGATTTTCAAATCAAATAAAATTATAAACCAAATACTAAATTGACCGAATAAAATTTAATTAGTTCAGTTCAACTTATTATTGATCAGAGGAAGAACGAATAAATGGATCTCATTTAAAAAACAGTACCTAGATTTTGAACAAAAACAATTTCGGCTGCCTCTTCCTCTTGTGCAAAGATCCGAGCATAAGGAAGACCGTGGCTTGCCATCAAAATAAACTGAAAAAGCCGAGATCCCTAGAATCTCAAATCCGACTTCAAATTACAAGACATACTTGTATATAACCTCTGCAACACCATCTTCATCGTTGGACAATCCGATCACATCGGCCACAGCTTTAACCTTATCTGATCCGTTAGCTAATGCGACTCCCAGTGATGCCAACTTTAGCATCTCAATGTCATTTTCTCCATCACCAATAGCCATTACCTGTTCAAAAGCAATGTTACCAATTATTGAGAACACATTTCCATTTTAAAGAATAGCATACAATAAACAGGAAGATACCAATTGAATCTTTTATCATATGTGTTGGCTGAGTACTCAATCAGGTCTATTAAAGAAGCAACAATCTTCACAACAAAAGAGGGACTTCGCTAAAAAACTACATTACCAAAATAGAAACATCAAATAAGCTAATGGAAACTATCCTTTTCAAAATTCATAAAATAAGCAATTAAAGAAACAAAAATAGGAAGTATTAAGGAAAGAACAGGAAAAAGAAAATCTGATGCAGCCATAAGTGTGAAAATACATCACTGACCACTATCAATGGAAACAGGGATACAAATCTGGGATAAATACATACCCATTCATGTAGAGAATTACATATACAAGCAAAAGCTATCGATACAATATACAAAGGCTCCAAACTCTTTAGCTCTATTTGGTAATAAGAAAAAAAAAAGATTTGGTTGGAATTTTTAGTGATTTTTGAAAAATGTGTATAATGTGAAATAAAATTGATTGATTTATTGAGAATTGTGTTGGATGTGAAATAAAATGATTGTTTAATGTTGGAATTTGTGTGAGATGAGATATAAAATAATTTTTTAAGTTTTTTTAAAATAAATTTAAGATTTTAGCCCTGAGTAATTTTAGCCATGATTTTTAGTCCATTGCCAAACAGGGCCTTAAACATGACGACACAGTCCCCCCATCATCCATGAGAATTACATATACTATTATTAATAATTCTAAGCCTAGGAGCTAAACTCTTATTGAGCGTAGCTCTCCAATCCTCTGTAAAAAGTATATATATTCATTGTTATTCTAAAATAACATCTGAATTCATGTATTTTTCAGGCTTTGGGATCTACACAGTTCTTACACAGACTACAAGCTGGAGGAATTTAACTTGTGAAAAAAAAAAGATTACCTCATTTTCTGAAACACCAAGGTGATCCAGCAGCAATCGTATTCCACTACCCTTTGATGTCCCAAGGGGAACAATTTCGATCATGTCTGGCACTGCCTGGACAACTGTAGCCTGTCCTTTTATTGCTTCTGACCAGTATGGCCTCAGCAAGGATGATATTCCCTCAGCAGTGTCAAGGAAAAGCAGCTTCTTCAGCACAGAAATGATTGTAAAGATGGTTAGGCTAACTAGTTCAATGAAAAACACAACAATCCCTTAGTCAAGGGTCTTAAAACTTCCCTTAACAATGTTCTGTAAGGTTTAAACTAAATATTTTTTACACAAGGTTAAAATTTAAATCACATAATCAACGCCCAAACAAACATTATTCCTTGAGTCTTACCGTGATAGTGCATCTAGTCGGGAAAGCTTTCTTACCATTCAGGATTCCATGAATCCAAATGTGGTCATTGTCCTGTTCGCAGTAATGTTATTTTCAAGGTTTGAAATTTAGACATCATTTGATTCAATGCACTCTATAAGTTCGTATTATTTAAATATCAATATTACCTAAGTTTATGTTATCTCGAAATTGTTATTTATTTAGTTCAATGTTATTATATTAAAATGTGATAATATTATTAACTTATGTTTACTATTCTAAGCTTAACTAACTTCTTTCTATTAACCCCTCTTCCCATCCCTTTTAGAAAAAATCAATCCAACATCACCCCTATTCATGACAATTAGTGTAACATCTAAATGTCATTTCAGAGAGACAATTTTATAATTTCTCCGTATAAAATAACATGACATCACAATAACATCGATCTAAACTAATGAACTAATAACAAAATTCAAGTCATGTTTGCATCATTAAGGAATTGACATGTCAAACTTCTTGAAGCTTTAACAAGTTCATCTCTAGTTACCTGGATCTCAGAAGCTGCTAAAAGTTGCTCAACGGAAGGAATGATTTCTGCCTGCAAGGGGATTAGCTTGTATTTAGTTTAACTGACATAGAGTTGACGTTGTTTGTGCACATTGTTTAATACCTTTGGCTCATAATATGTTTCATGCAACCTATCAACAAGAGGGTGTTGAAATAAAGTGAGACATCTGTCTTGAGAGAATGCTACCACAGGAACCGTGTGTTTCAGAGAATATAACAAAGCCTGCAAATCAAGTTAAGGAATCAGTATACCATCCACTTTCTACAATGCAAACCAAAAGTCCTTTTTTTCAAAAGAATTCTCGTTTTGGAGCTTTGCTGAGGGTTAGCAATCTAACACAAGCTCAGATAAAATCATGGAACTAACACAAGTTCATTGTAGCAATCTATTTATTAAAGTACACGTGAGAATTGCCCTACATAAACAGTCAATAATATACAATTGTTGCTTATATTGATTGTCCTAGACTTTTGGATTATAAGGTGCCCGTTTGTGTATTAACTTCAACTTGGTTCCACCAACGCATGACTCCCCCAACACTATTAAAGTTTTCCCTCTTGAGAACCAAGGACAATTTCAACTACTAGAAGGTCTTTGACAATGTGAACCAAAAAAGCGAAAAGTTGTTCGAGATGAAGACTCATGAAGAGATAACAAGTTGAAGGAGGGTCTTCAAAGAAGTTTTTCGGATAAAGATATCCTCCACGAAGGTGGTCTTCGAGATGGTTATTATCTATTTGAAGACGAAGACAAAGATAAAGACCCTTGTCGAAGAAATGGGTACTTATAGTGATGGAAGCTAAAGAAAGATGTTCTTCGATAAAAGTGATCCTCGAAGTTCTTCGAGTATGGGTTCCTAAAGAAGATATTTATTAATCAAGTTTTTCGACAAGAATTTTCCTCAAGAACTTGAACAAATGTTATATAAGAATCAATGAGTCAATCTCTAATAGTTATCACGTAGTAAAGGACATGCATAACATTCACATCAACCAAGAATATTCCTATCATTTCTAGTGGCAGATAGCATCGCCCTAATTCAATTTTATAAGGAGTGTTGGAAAAGGCGACATGATGGGGGATCAACATCTAGAGTTTCAACGTTCACCGTCATTGATGGGATCCCATGCGCGGAACAGAAGTCTAATCAATATTCAACCACCTGAAGCCTTCTTATGATGGGGAACATTAGCAACCAACCATCATATTTGCAAGACAAAAAGAAGTAGAATAGTCAAAATGACTTTTTTTTTTTCTTATTATTTGCCAAAGTCTAGGAGAGCTACTCCTATTATAGTCCTCCATGGAGTCTCTTGGAAAGTATTTAGCATTATAGTTTCACTTTTGTATTAGTGAAAGCTAGATACCGCCGTATGGGCATCCACGGGTAACAATTCTCCCATGTTAAGTTTTGCTCCAGTATATTTCTCGGCTTGCAGGATGGATATATATATATATATATATATATATATATATATATATATATATATATGCGTGCGTGTGTGTATGTGCATGTGAATGTTATATACAAATAAATTAAAATAAGTGTTATAGAAATGAAAATATTAAAGTGAATAAATGAGTATACATGAAAAAATAAAATGAGAAATTAGAATATTCACATGAAGGTTGAAGTAACCTTAATTGAAGATAAGCTTAGAGAGAGTAGGTTTAGATGGTTTGGGCATATAAATTGTAAACCAATAGAAGCTCCAGTAAGCGAAGTTGGGTTATTGGATCTTGCCAATGTTAAAAAAGAAAAATGAAGACAAAAAAAAACATAATAAGAAACTAAAAAAAATAATTTTAAATATTTGGGGTTAAATAAAATATTTTTATTTGATAGAGTGCAATGAAAATAAAGTATTCATATAGCTGACTCCACCAAGTGGGATGAAGGCTTGGTTTTTGTTGTTCTTGTTGTGTGTGTGCACATTTAATATACAATAAACTTACTGTATCCAATTAATATTTTATTCTTATGAATGTTTTAAGGTCAACGCCCATCCTCTTAGTAAACAGATTCATCACGTTCATATTTTAATTAATTTTAGGGAAAACAATTATCATAATAATCCCTTATAGGAGTTGACGATTTGAGAAATAAGCCATACATCCTCTCCCAATTTTAGAGAGATAAAACGCATAAGAAACAGCTTCAAGTGAACCAATAAATTACATGTCTATGTGTTTATTAACGTCACATAGCTCACGTCTCGTAAGAAGCTAACCATCTTCTCTTTCTCATTGTAACCCCATTCGCTCTCTCTCCATGTAGCATTAGCTCCTACATGGTTTGGGCGAAGTGCTCACGCTCATGCTCATCTTCTTCGAAAAAATTAAAGATTTTCAATAATCTACTTTTCGAGGTTCTCCCACACCACTGCCCATGAAGAAAAGGATAAGCACAAGGCTTCCATGGCTACTAGAGTTCGTCGTGGTAGATCAGCATCTGGTGCAATAGTCTATCACTTAACCATGTCAAACATGATAGTGGCCTTGAGGGCAAAGAATGATATATGATACCAACAACCACCACCATGTTGCAATTCCTAGAAGACATCAAGCATTGGGCTCCAAAGAAGCCTAATGAGAAAAACCTTAGTAGGAAGATCAAAGCTCTCCATAGGAATACCCGATTCCTCATGACTTAATAGCTCGACCCAAGATAAGGTGCTTCATAAACTTGCCTTGAAGGTAGGCGAGCTGAAAATTGAAGAAGTTTAGAAAATATCTCTTAATTTCATGTTTTGTTGTACATGCCAAATTTTTTTCAAAAAGGTATCTTCCATAAAAGTAAGTATATTGATCTTTTCAAGCAAAGCACTCGTGGTTCATTTTCTTAATTATTTGCAATTTCTAGTTTTAAAATAATTTTATATAAGCACCTAAGTATTCGATGAGTCCATAGCTTTGGGTACAAATGAATAATGGATATTAGTAACCATTTAGTAAACATATATTGCTATATTTATGTTTTGGAAGAGAGGCACTCTAGCAGCTTACTAACATTATATGGTCACAAAGTTCTATCACAATTTTGTTTATGTCCTTAAAGCAATTTTAAAATGTATTTGCCAGAAGTCCCTCACTCAGGGAAATGTGTTTAATTTACCAAAACAAATAGCACGAGGACCAAATCCTGGATTGTGATGCATGAAGAGTAGGAGGAACTTAGAGCTGCAAAGAAATTTCCAAACCCAAAATATGCTAGAGATAGTTGCCGAAAAATTTTATTCTACAACCACCCCGCTCACAACATATTCTATTCTTCTCACCACCATGTTATATATGGTGTAGGCACATTCTCTCTTACCGTAACTTTTTTCTTGAATCAGCCTCTGACATTGCGTAGAAGTCCGAATCATGCGCCATGATTGTCTTAAACAAAAGGCAATCATTTTCAACTGCAAAAGGAAAAGATAATGGAAATATTCTCGATGGTACTAAATAATCAAATCCTACGATCAGAGATATGCATCAAATAAATTTAAAGACAACAAAAAATTCAAATAGTAAGGCTAACTTAAAGAAGAGATGAGGTCTATGATAAAGGAAAGTACAGACATGGTTCGTTAAGTCTTGTTCATATCTTAGAATAATTCATCTAACATTTATAGATGTTTAATCAAACAACGCTCAGAATAGGGAAGAACATGAAAACTGGTTGCAACAATTTACAAGGGGAGCCATATGCAAATTAATGAAGATTGCAACCAAAAAATAAAAGTTGGCTGAAAAAATACATTTGTTTTACCTCTCTACAAACGTTCTGATCCAAGTTTTTTCTGCAGATCTCTCTCACTTGTCTCCCATATACAAGCAATCCCTATAACAAAGATGTGCATGCATATTATTAAGTAGCAACCAGATTTAGGTGAACTACCTTAACCATATTCATTCAACTAATCAACACAATTCAGACAGCATTAATATGTATCTTTATAACATGGATAGGCATGACAATGTGTAATGTAACTCAAATTGAAGGGCAAGTAAGTTGCATTTCAGTAGTGGGCATCTTATCGAAGTATAATTTTATTTTCACTCTTTATTAATAAAAACCATGTTAGATCACAATTAATCAAGTATACAAGCTTAACTAATTCTGCAAAACATTGACACTGTCTTGAGGGAAAATTATTATCAATTTTAGAAAGTAAATTAGAAAGTTTAAAGGTGTAATTATTTGCAATAGTTAATTTTAATAAGGTAAACTTAGATGAAAATTTTTTTATTGAGAGTTGTGCATAATATAAAATAAAGTTAGTTATTATGTTGAAATGTGTGAGGGATATGATATAAGTTATAATTTTGGTATGCGTATAGGATGTGAAATAAAATTAATTTCATATTTCAAAATATGTATATGACGCGAAGTATAATTAAAATTTAATATTAAAATTTGTGTATGAATGCGCTATTGTCGGGTCTCAAGTCCTGGATGAGAAACGCGGAGAGTTGTGTTAGGCAGTCGATAGCTAGCGTAAAACTTATCGAATCAATCATGACATCTTTTAAAAAATTGTGCTGAAACTAGGGCGTTCCTAGAAGCGATGTGTTGTATTGCCTGAATACAGTAAGAAATGGGCACGTGCCGCTACATTAGCGCTCGGGTGTAGTGATAAATGAGCAAGAGTTACTACATTATGAACGGATACGGGTAAAAAAACTAGTCCAATATACTAGAACTCAAGTTAATAGGATTAGATTACGAACTTGGAATATAAACACCCTGACAGGCAAGCTAATGAAGTTGGTAAATATTATGATTCATAAAAAGATTAATATTTTGTGCTTGCAGGAAACAAAATGGGTTGGAGAGAAAGCTAAATACATTGATGACTTAGAATTTAAACTTTGGTACTCTAGTAAGAATAAAAATAAAAATGAAGTAGGTATAATTCTAAATACGAGTTTGAAAGATCACATAGTGGAAGTCAAGAGAAATGATGATAGAATTATGACTTTAAAAATTATAATTAATAAAATGATTATTAATATTATAAGTGTGTATACCTCTCAAGTAAGTTTGGATGCGAGCATAAAGAAAAAATTTTAGAATGATTTGAAAAAGTTAATATAGAGAAACCTTAGGAGGAAAAATTATTTATTGGAGGAGGTCTAAATGGACATATTGAGAGTGTTGTTGAGGAATTCAATAGCATCCATAGTGGATATGATTTTGGAGAGATAAATGAGAAGGATAAAACTATTTTAAAATTTTTCTCAGCATATGATCTTATAATTGCTAATATTTTATTCAAAAAGAGAGATATAATATATTATCACTTACAAGAATGAACTTCAAGAACTCAGATTAATTATTTTCTTATAAAAAATAAGATTATTTGGATTGTAAAGATTGTAAAGTCATTTCAAGTGAATGTTTGACTACCCAACATCGATTAATAATTTTAGATTCTGAGATAAAATATTGAAAAAGGAATAATAAGCCGAAACCCTATCCTCAGACTTGATGGTGAAATCTAAAGAATGAGAACAAATATATATTTAAGAAAAAGATTCTAAAACTTGGGCAGTGAAATATTAACGGGAAAATAATTTTATATGACTGATGGTTACTAACTGCATCCGTAAGGTGGCGAAGAATGTGCTGGGAGAATTCAAAAGAATAATTTCAAATAATAAAAATGCTTGATGGTGGAAAGATGATATACAAAATAAAATTAAGAAAAAGAAGATTTATTATAAAGATTGATTTAAAATCAAGAATAAAAATAAGTGAAAAAAATATAAAGTGGCTCGATGAGAATCTAAAAAAGCAGTCGACAATGCAAAGAACATAGCTCTTGAGGATATATATAAGAAGTTAGACATTAAAGAAGAAGGAAGACAAATATATAAGATGACTAAGGCAAGAGATAGAAAAACTAAAAATTTAAGTAAAATATATTAAAAATAAATATCAAAAAATATTTTTCATGAAATAAGATATCAAAAATAAATGGATGAGTTACTTTCAATAATATTTTAATGAAAGTTGTGAAAATACAATTGATTTTACTGAACTCAGCATCCCAAAAGAAAGTAAAAATTACTCTTACATCCGACGTATCAATAAAACTGAAGTCTAGAAAACGTTAAAGAAGATGAAGTATAACAAAGCAGTAAGACCGAATAACATCTCAATAGCTGTTTAGAAGTACTTGGGAAATGAAAGAGTTTCTTGACTTACTAGACTGTTTAATATAATTTTGAAAACTAAAAAAATGCTAAATGAATAAAGAAAAAGTATATTAATACCTATTTATAAGAATAAAAATGATGTATAAAATTGTACAAATTATACAAAAATTAAATTAATGAGTCATACTTTAAGAATCTAAGAGAGTAATCGAACATAGGTTAAGCTATGATATTGAGATATTAGAGACTCAGTTTAGTTTTATGCCAGATAGATCTACTACAAAAGTTATTCATTTATTAAAAAGTTTAATGAAAAAATTTAAGGAGAAAAAAGAAAATTTATATTTAATTTTTATTGATTTGAAAAAAATTTATAATAAAATTTTAAGAGAAATACTTCAAAGAGTTTTAGAAAAAAAAGAAATTTGCACTGTTTATATTCAAGTTATTAAAGACATGTATAAATGAGCTGTTACCTGTGTTCAGATACAAGAAAATTTGACTAAAGATTTTCTACTATAGTTGGATTACACTAAGACTCAACTTTAAGGGTCTGTTTGTTTGTAAAGTTAAATTTAAGGAGGTTAAAATTAAACCTGATTAGAGGTATTTTTTTATTAAAAATTGTGAATAATGTGAAATAAAATTAGTTATTATGTTGGGATACGTGAGGGATGTGATATAAAATTAGTTATTATGTTGGGATATATGAGGAAAGTGATATAGGTTAGTTATTATTTTAGTAATGTGTGTAGGATGTGAAATAAAGTTAATTTTTAATATTAAATTTTATGTGTGATGTGATATGCCTAATTAAAATTAAACTAGGTTAATTTTCAACGACCAAACAAACGAGGCCTAAGTCGTATCTATTTTTTTTATTATGAAAGTCTTGACTGGACATATCCAAGATGAGGCGCCTTGGTGTATTCTATTCGCAGATGATATTATCTTTGTTGATAAACCTAAAAAAGAAGCCAAAGCGAAACTCAAGCTTTGAAGGAATACTTTAAAATCTAAAACTTTTCATCTTAGTAGATTAAAAACAGAATATATAGAGTGCACATTTAGTCAAAAAAAAAACACTTATATTGGTGATGTGATAATTGATGATCAAATTGTCAAGAAAAATAAGTGCTTTAGATACCTTGGATTAATCATACAAAATAACGATAAAATAAATAATGACATTATTAACAGGATCAAAGCAGAATGAATAAAATGAAAAAATGCTTTTGGTATATTGTGCGATAAAAAAATTTCATCAAACTCAAGAATTTTTTTTATAAAACTGCAGTAAGACCAACGATGATATATGATGTTGAATGCTGGCTTGTAAAGAGAAAATATATAAATAAAATAAGTGTTGCAGAAATGAGGATGATAAGATGGATGCGTGGATATACACGAAAAGATAGAATGAAAAATGAGTATATCTACGAGAAAATTAGTGTTGCACCAATTGAGAATAAATTTAGAGAAAGTTATCTTAGATGGTTTGGATATATAAATTGTAAGCCAACTGAAATTCTAGTTAGAAAAATCGAGTTATTGATTTTGCACATATTCAAAGAGGAAGAGGGAGACCAAAGAAGATATGACAAAAAATTATAAGGAGTGATCTTACTCAGTTAGACCTAAATAAGAATCTGTTAATTGATAAAGCGCAATGAAAATAGAAGATACATGTACTCGACCCACCTAGTGGGATTAAGGCTTGATTGTTGTTGCTGTATTGAAATTTGTGTATGATGTGACAAGTGAGGTAAAAGTTAAGATTAATTTTAAACCGTTAAACAAATACACAGTATTTTAGTAACTACTAATGTTAACTTTTATCAAAAAAATAAAAATAAAACTACTAATGGCTAAGAATACAAAATTCTTCAAGATATATAAAGTCCATGGTTTTCCTCAGAATTACACGGATAGGTACCTGATAATCACATTAATTCTACAGGTTTCACCTAAGACTATATACTAGCTTATTTCATCTCTAGAATTCTTCAAGTTTTGCAATTTTATTACAATACCAATGTAAGAGAAAAAAGTTTAACAGTTACAAGCACTTAATTTTAGACTTAAACCAAATTAGAAGTTGATATCAACAGTTGCTCCTGTGCAAAAGAAAAAAATTGTTCCCATATTTATCTCGGTTAACTAAGGGTACAATGCAAGCAACCTGTAAGAAGACACCCAGTGAAGATTCAGACACAACGCCACGGTTTCCAGCCAAACTAGCCATCTCCAGAGCACTTACAACAGCCGGACGGCTCTGATCTTGGAATGAAGGAGGGAAAAAGAAGAAAATGTCACCAGAAATTGTACTCTGCACATCTATCAAGGTAAAACTAAAAATAAAAATGGTGAAATGCAAAAGAACGGAATCAATTGAGAATCAAAGCATCTACTGTGCAAGAGTTGACCTTCCGTCCATCTTTCATGTGTGCATTGTGGTCGAGGGGTATGGGGAAATGGGAAAATTGAGGCTGTCACTGGAAGAACAAAGAAATACAAGAACTTCTATAGTTACCTTTCCAGTCGCTATAACTATGCGTACTCCGTTTGAGATTGCTTCTTTTAAAGCTTGTGCATTTCTCATAGTAATTTTGCTGCTGCTGTTCAAAAGCGTGCCTTATTTGCAAACAAGAAGTTCATGACAGCGCAAAATAAAAAAAAGTAAAAAAGGGTGTATTTTATTCTTACCATCCATATCACAGAATATATAAGAAAACTTCTGTTTGTGTGGCGGCGAATCTACTTTGTCTTTGTTTTTGTCCATTTCTGTGAAAACAATCTATTTCACATTCCCTAAAATAGTATCTGAGTTTTAAAATTGAATAAAATAAATGAAACAAGATGAAGAAGTAGCTGACAAGTTCCCTGCAAGAAAATAACTTACCATCTAAACTGTGTGCCAGGTGGCTTCCATCGGTAACGGAATCATATGTGCTCTTGATTAAACCTTTTCCTTTCCACCCAAGAGTAGTTAAAATCATTTCTTCTTCAGTCTCCATCTCTTCTTCAGCTTTCTCGCTGATCTCATGATCAAAACCCAGAAGATGCAATAACCCATGAACCTAGATGACATTTAGAGAGATGAGTCAATGTGTTTATCCTTCATACAAGTTAGAACTTTCCTGATAATCAGAGTCAGTTGTTATGAAGACATATGGGCCACGTGTTTGCAGAAATAGATCACCCAGTTCAGCAAAGGAAGAACCCTGATGCTAAAAGCTTGTTTGAGTATTACCATGCAAAGTAAATACATAATAATCAATATGGCTTGTTAAGTTTCTAAGGAAGCATGGTGTACATAGGATTTTTCAAGTGGAATAATCCATGCCCTCCGTTCTTAATGTCAGATTTAAGGTCATAATCAATTGACTTAACATAAATGTATGAAGCTGAAAGAGGCTTCCTTGGTAGAGTTACTGTCAGTTACAATGATCAATCAATTAAGAATGAACAGAAACAAATAATACAAACGAAATAAAAATATTGTAAGAGAAAATCCATGCAATGTTTAAATTTTAGGAAACTAAAACTATGCCTTAATCAGTTCATATGATATCCAGTAAAATGAAAGAGAAGACAGAATTGTGGCAAGACAGAATTGTGGCAACTTCCAATATGCATACCATAAGGATTCTTATTTCATCAAGAAGAGTATGGCCTCTCTCTTCTGCTTGTTGAGCAGCTGTCTCAACAGAAACAACTATATCACCTAACATTAGCTGTTGAAATAATACTAACAGTCAAAAGAAGCAAAAATATCAAAATCACTATTATTTAAAGTAAGCCTCAGGTAGATAAGAACTCACAATTGGAAGATCGAGTTCCGGAATATGCTGTGACATGGAAAGAACATCAGTTGCATGATCCTCACCTCTCCAGTCTTTATTGAGTTTTTGTATAAAATCATCATTGCAAATCAATAAAGATATCTCCACCGTTTCATATTTATCAACATCTTTAACAGAGGCATCTCGGGTTTCATATTTTGCATTATCAAGACGACTGAAGGCAAGAGCCGCGGCCATCGAGACATCCATTCTTAGTTTCTCAGCAATAATCTGTAAAATTTTAATGAGTTGAGTGCAATGAAATGAAGGTTGAAAAGTTTGCTACCAAATATACATAAATTGTTGCACGTAGTTATGATCAGTGTAAATGAGGAGGCATTCCATGCAACTTATCGCACAATAATCAGATAGCAACTCTGGTTTCCTCATCATTTATAATAGGTAAAACCTAGTAGAAGAAGTGTATGGCGGGAAGGAACTGCAACTAACCACATAGGGGGAACTAGTCGGAACTGTAAATAGGCTTCAGATGGAAGCATTGGTGGTTACTGTGTGCAGAATTTGGACAATTGAAGTTTGAAATGAAATCTAGTCAATTTGTTTAGGTTCAAAAGGCATTTTTGATCCCGACCCTGGTTTTAAGTATTCTGTTTGAGTTCCAAAATTTTCTGAAAAAACCCAAATAAGAAATTTCCAAATTTCCAGAGTGTATTTGGTAAGCATGTTGTTAGAATATAAAATTATTCCTAAGCTATAACCTACAAGCTTAAGTTTTTAGGTTAGTTGGCACCATAGATTTAACATAATATCAAAGTAGAGGTCTTAAGTTTGAACCTTAGTTATTTCTAATTATCTATAGCATAAGGTTTAAAAGGAAAAAGTATATAGGCTTAACTCTACAAAGCAAATAAGCTTGCGCGTAAGGGGTTGTGCTAAAATATAAAATTATTCATGGGACATAACCTACAATCTTAAGAATTTAGGATAGCGGGTAACTAGAGATTTAACACATGTAATCCCTATCTGCGATATATTGTGGAATGTGGGCAGGGAAAATGTAATAAAAGGGATTATAAGAGTGGACCAATACAAGAAATTATGGATTCATATTTTCTTTCAAAGAGAAACAACCTCGTTTTTGATATTTTAGGAAAAATATCGAATTAATGAATTATGAAGGAATCTTTCATACAAAAGAGAAAAAACTGTAGCTGACTGCGAATAGTTCACGACACAAAAGCACATATCCAAAGAGGAAACAGTAGGAACCACAAGAGGAAGAAATTGCTGTAAAGCTTTATACCGCAAGTGCAGGATCATTAGGCAGCTCTTCTTCTATACAAATCCTGACATCGAGCTCCGGAAGCCTCTCCTTCGGCAATTTCTTCCTTGAAACTGGCCTCCGTCTCCACTTCCCATTTCTATAACCTCGAGCGTTCTCTCGAGTACTCCTAGGTGGAATCGGAGAACGGAGAAAAGGAACTGGCACAAAAAACCTCCTTTTAGGGCAATTAACGAAGAGCGGTGCAACGGCCCCACGACATACAGGTAACGGGAAATCCGCCGTCGCGACCGGAGGCCACCCAGATAAAGAGGAAGCTACGCGTAGAGGGAGTGAAAGAGAGGACCTTGCACCGAGAGGGAGCGCTCGTGCGGCCAAAGTTGCCATGGATTCGTGGGAAGAGTATGGAAGAACAGAAGAATGGTGAGCAAGGAGATGAACGCAAAATGACGGCAAATAATCCCCACATATATAAATGGAAAATTGATATATTTATATATTCAACCGTCAATTCTCATTTTTTTTGTTTTTTAATCTGAATTCTCATTTGTTTAATCGTTACAAATTTTAATTATAAAAATTAATTTTACTTTATATTTAATATAAATATAAATATTAGAATTAAAAGTATTTTATATTTTATATTTATTTTAATAATAAGATAATTTTTTTATATTAAATTTAAAAAATAAATAATTTTTTTTTTATTAAAAAAAAAATTCTAATCAAACGAGACCTCAATATTGTCACAGTATTAAAAAAAATTCTCAAATTTTACGTCTTATATATATAATTCTATTATTAATTTCCCTACTTTTAAGTGCCAATGAAAATGAAAGTTTTGATGCTTTTGATTCGCTTTCAAAATTAAACCATTTTTGAAGGAAAAAAAAAGACCATTTTTCCAGTTTAGTTCAAACATTTTACATTTTCAGAGAAAAATTCTCTACAACTTTAATTTTTATACCAAAACTTAAACATTTGTGGCAAATATCAAGATATAAATCAATTCATTTAAATATATTTTAAGCAAAATTTAGAACTAGACTAACAAAGCTCTATAATTTTGGAAACCAAAATTATATTGAAAAAAGTCAGCTCGAGTTTAATTCAAATTTCATCATTATTATTATCTAATAAAAATTAAAGATGTTCTTAAATTCATACTATATACAAAAATATTCAAATTCAGTGAACTTACAATTATAATTATAATATATATCAAATAAAATTTAAATAAAATACTTACATGCATATTTAGTTTAAAAAAATTAAGTTTAACAATAATAAAAAATTATAAAAAATAACTTTATCTAATAAAACTTATATAATTTAATTAAAATATAATATAAATTTCCGTGCACAAGGCTGCACGGCCACTAGCAAGTCCCGTGGCTACGCGGCGTGTGCGACCTATCGGCAGCAGCGCAGCCTCAATTTGCGCAAAGGATCAGGAAGATAGAGAGAAAGGAATATAATGATAATTTAAAAAAAAATTAATAATAAAAAATTAAAAAAAACTATTTAATAATTTATTAAAACTCAAAAATCTGATATTATAATTTTAAAAATATATACCTATGCGTTATAAAACCTTAAACTTAAGAACCCGAGCATAATTTACCCTATATATATACACTTAAAAATAAGCTTGTTTGAGTACCTTCCAAAAATGATTATAAAATTTAATAATTTTATTTCACATCCAATATAAATTTAAATTTTAAAAAATAATTTTATTTCACATCCCACGTACCTCTTAATATTAAAATAATTTTTTTTTTCTCACCAACTCTATAAAATAAAATATTTTCTATTTTCTTGTTTAAAATTAATACCCAACCAAACCATCTGTGTACTAGATGCAGCACTAGTAAATAAGCTCAAGTAACTCCAAAATCAACTGGAACTTAAATAGATTTTAGTTCACTAGAATCATACTCAATTAAAAATGCAACTTTTCATACTTATACATTGCCAAGATGTAATTTTGATCTACTTGTATCCATTTTGCTACTGTTTTGATTTTGAGTTGAGACGGAATTGCTCGAACTCAATTCGGTGCCAGCTTTATTCTGCCCTCTAAGAAACCCATCTCTTATTATGGCCTGTAGTTCCTTTGTAGCCTGTCCTATTTGTACCAATCTGATGCTGATTCTTTGCAGCATATAAGGCCAATATTGAGTATGGCTTTCAAGCATTCAGTTTCATTTCTGCTTACATTGATAATCTGTTGACTCTTCCCCATTCTCTACATCTTCTTCTTGCAAATATAGTTGTGGATGAAAAACATCAGTGATTCTTTCAGGCAAAGCTGTTTCAACGAAATTCCAAAGGCTGAGGTCGGCTTCGAAAATCTCATACTTTATTGGACATCACATAATCTAGCAGAAATTTACAAATTAGAGTGTTAGATATTCACAATAAAGATTTGCACTTGTTCTCAGTACAGATAAGCAATTGACTACTTGCTACTGATTGTAACTCAACCTGCAGATACATGTGATTTTACTCTTACCTATTTTAGACACTGTTAAATTTCTAGTTACCAACCTACCTAAAAGCTTAAGCTTGTAGGTTATAACTCAAGAATAATTTTATGTTCTAACACGTTCCCTCACATAAAAGTTTGTATTGTAACGTGAAGTTCAATATAAGTATTTTTTTTTCACCTTATACTATAGATAATTGAGGGCTACCGAGATTCGAACTTGAGACCCTTAACTCTGATACTATGTTGAATTTCTGTTTACCAACTGACCTAAAGACTTAAGCTTGTAGGTTATGATGAACTAGGAATAATGTTATATTATAGAATACAAAGGCAAGTTGAACAAAGAGTTTATCTAGAATATTTTAATAGTTACTTTTTCCTTCTATTTTTCGTGTCTTCACATTTTATATATTTGTTAGCTTTTCTTATGGGTAAACATCATCTACGTTCCTGAAGTTTGGAGTAATATCAAGTAGGTTTATGATTTAAAAAACTTTTCAATGAATTTCCTGAAATTGATATTAATACTTCAATATAGTCCCTTTTGCTTAATTTGATATTTTTTCTTCTTTTAAATAAAATTTATATTTAAATGTAAAATAACAAAAATACTCTTCCTCCCTCACCTCTCATCCTAGGTAACGCCACCGTTGCGTGTTGGCATCGTGCATGCATATGGCAATAGTGGCCTGTCACAACACCAACCTTGGATGGTAGCGGCCTGGGATACAAGGTGGGAGAGGGAGGGTGTTTTGTGATTTTACATTTAAAATATTTAATTTAATTATACATTTTATTTAAAAGATAAAAAATATCAAATTAAGCAAAAATAATCTAATTGAAAAATATTAATGCACTTTCAGGGACTCTATTGAAAGGTTTTTGAAATCATAGATCTATTTGATACCACCACCAAACTTCAGGGACCTTGATGATATTTAACCTTTCCTTATTCATACATCTTCTTCTAATTTTCCTTTTTTTTTTGTTTTGCCAAGTTCATATGAATTTTCTTTTCTCTTGTATATCAAATCCCTATAAACTGGCAAGGGATTTTTAGTATTAAACTCCATGAATTAAAGAAAAAGTTTACCGATGATTCTCCATGACTTAGTAAGTTGCCCTCCCCCTTCCATTTTGCGCATCTTCATCATCTTCTTTTTGCTCTTCTCCTACCTTTAATCCTTCTTGTTGTAAAAGTTAATATACTAGTTCATGTGCTGTGAATATAATGGTGCTCATAGTGCCTTCTTGCTCAGTTCAGATTCAATATGCAATATTTATTACTAATATAAAATTTAAGTATAAAAGAAGGAAAATAACAATATGAACATAAAGAATTACCAGGAGGGACATAGCCAATGGTTCCCTTCAATGCAGCAGTATTTGTTGAAGTTTGAGAGGACTCAGTTGCAGTAGCTTCACTTGTAGTTTTGCCAAACCAAGGTCACCAACATAGGCAACCATATCATTATCAAGAACATTGCTTGGCTTAAGATCACAGTGAATAACTGGTGACAATCCATGATTATGAAGATAATCTAAAGCACATGCTACATCAATGGCTGTTCAATCTCTGTATCAATGTCAAGCTTCTTCTACTTACCACAAATATATGTTGATGGTGAATGCGATCACTAGTCTAAACTCCCATTCGGCATGTATTCAAAGATTAGCTTTGAAATCGTTCCCCTCATAGTTGATGCTCAAGCAGGATGTCAACAATTTGACAAGGTTTTGATGATGGATGCATCCTAAGACTTTGAAGCTCCTCAATGCTCCATGCCTATGGAGGTTGAGAACTATCACAACTATGACATCATGCGGTTTGCCATTCAAATTTCCTTTATACACAGAACCAATGCTTCCCATGCTGATCAGATTTTCATGGGAGAACCCATTGGTAGCTTCGAGCAATGCGGTGTAGGAATCTCTTGCATGATGCACTCTTGCCATTTTCGGGACAGAAGGTAATAAATTATTTGTTTTGAATCTATATAAAGCAAATATCACTATTAATATGATACAACTGATAACACAACATGCAAATGAGATGGTCACCAATCTAGCTGGTGATAGCCAATGATGCTTCTTCCTCGAGGCTTCACTGGAGCAAGGTGGCAAGTCTAGCTGAGAAATGCCACCACAGAGCTTCTTGTTTCCAAACTGAGAAAAAGCACTCATGCTCTCAAAGATACCTTTTGCCAGAACTTCTCCCTCGAGGCCATTTAAGGAGAGGTTCAAGCGTTTAAGGAAATGAAAAATTTGCTAGACAAGTTGTTCTGAGAAAGATCAAGCTCCTCAAGGCCTCCCGCCTCCTATTGCTCTTGAAGACAAAGGAATGGTGTCTTGAAAGTAGTTCTTTTCCATATAGGGGAACCTCAATGTCACACATTGATCCAAGTTTCTAGGAATTTGGCCAGATAAATGGTTATTAGAAACATCAAGATACTTGAGATTGACCAAATTTGCAATCTCTGGTGGCAGCGAGCCATTCAATAAGTTCAACAACAAAATTCCACGACTGAGGCAGATGGCAAGCATTTTTCTTGGTATTGAACTGGTAGGCATGTTGTTCCAAAGGTTCAATGCCTCCAACTGAGTATGGTTTCCGAGCTCCAAAGGAATAATCCCACTCAAGTTATTATAATCTAAGCTACAAAGCACAAATATAATACAACAATATAAATACGATACAATACGGATATGACGATATGACAAACTAAAAATATAATATACGAATACAACTATTATATATGTGTATAATACGTCACATTCTCATATTTAAAGTATAGCTTTATGGTAAATCTGAATGATTTATATATCTTGTTGCTATAAATTTCAAATTTTTTTTTTAAATTTTCTCAAATTAATTATATTTTTTTAAATGTTCTTGATATCACAAAAAATAACATTATGAACAATTCAAATTTAAAAGTAAAGACAACCCTCAAATTATTTAATTTTAAAAATCTAAATTTTAAAATAATATCATAAAATTTATTGAATTGCTTCCCAACTCATCATAGATTATTTAAATGAGATGAGAAATTAAATATTATCTGTAGATTAGTTTTAGTTTCAATTTAAATCCAATACAAATCAATTAGCTTAATGCAAACAAGATACAATTAATAACATAGATACTGTGACATAAACTCAGATATACTAATCTGATCAAAGTAAATATATGTTCACCTCTCTTCGAATCTATACTAAATAGATAAAATAAGAAAAAACAAAGTCTTATACTTTTCGCAATATCATCTTAAGGTAACAAAAATGTAATCGACGTCTAACAGAAACAAAGATAGTATCAGTTGAAGTAAAAAAAGCAGAAACATTACTAGTAACTATAAATCGCGAAAAAATATAAGTTAAAGTAGATGGTGTAGTAGTTTGCAGATATCAAATCTTCTCTACAGTCGAAACACTAGCATGCGTGAACTTTCTGCGATCCCAATTGCGTATCGCCCAGTGCTCTCCCTTAATTTTAACGTTTGAGTCTATGCATGTTTTATGTATGGGATATATTTTATTATTTTTTTACCGTGTGGGCTGAAATAATTGTTCCGACATTTTTTTCTTTAATTAAAACTATCGAGAAATATTAGACAAGTTTTGAGTAAATATCAAATTTTTTAAAAATAAAAATAAAAATTGATAAACTGCATGGTATATCAAAAACGTATTGGCGGAATATCAGGAAGTATCAGTATCTGATATAAATACAATACAAATACATTAGGTTTCACAATATATCGATGCTTCATAGATTTTAGAAAGCTCATTACCATTTTAAATCTTGAAATAAGTGCCTTTTTTAATTCAATAAAGATGGCAAGTAGAATAGAGTAAGAGAAAATTAAAAATTGTATGAAACACATAAAAGTTATTCAGTCACACAAGTAGTAAAATTACCTGCACGACTTTATCTATAAGATTAACATTTAAATAATGAATCTTGTAAAATTTTTATCCTATGTACCAGTAGTCGTTTGGTTTGCTCTAAGCTTCCTCCTCACGAGCCTTTAGAGAAACAAAAATTTGATTACTTAACTCCAATTCATTTCCTCAGTATTAATCATACTTGTGTTCTGCTATATCAAACCCATTAATGGTTAATTTGTTGAAATGCAAATATTATTGAGAAAAAAAAGAACTTGATGATCTATTACCTGTTGCAACAGGAACTGGAAAAATAAAGCCTGCAGAAATGGAGGGCATATTAATTCAGACTTTGTTAAAGCTGTGAAACACAAATCTTTAAAGGAACAGATACAGAGCAATTGTGCAATGAAACTAGAAATATTGTACTGATATTCTAAGATTTTTTATAATAAGGTATGTAACTTATTGCCTATTGATTCCTATATAATTTGTTGAGATCTATAGAAGTTCATTTACAGGTCTAAAATTGAATAGCCACTATGTAATATAAACTTCATATTAATAAATAGAGTTATGGTTTCTTTTCATAATTTGATATTCTGGATATAAAATTATCCACTATGATTTAGCTTAGATGGTATAGCTGCTTTTAACTGCTTGGATAATGGAAATTGAGTAGCAGAAAAAGATGATGAAGCTTGAGAGAAGTGGTTTCTTAACCTCAATTTGGTTCAAAAATATGTAAACAATGTCCTTCTCCGGCAACAGTAATGAGGACTTAAAATAGGTAAAACAAACAATCAAAATTGAGAATCAAAAAAAAAAAAAAAGACAAACAATTAAAAGCATAAGCAAGAGGAACGCAAAGAAGATAACATATATGAATAAAAAAAATATATGAATGTATGATGGATCCTCATGCAAACGAAAACTTTGATTAATGACGAAGCGGAGACGTCCTACTTAAGCGTCACGACGACTGCGATAGGCTATCCAAGAGAGTTGGAAATAGGAAGCAACCTTTACCTTTATTAGGTATTCGATCATAATAGGCTTTTAGAGGGGAGCCGCTTTTACCTTGCCTTAATCCCATGTCTTATCCTCGAGTCCCTCGCATCAACTGAGGCTGGGTAGTGGATTAGCCACAAAGCGAGATGCGAAGAACGATTGAAGTGGTGATTAGAAGCGGTGGTGCGGGCGCAAGGCCAAAGATACCGATGCTCAGGATAAGGTTACTATGACATGCTAAAAGAGAGAAAGTTAAAAACAAAAGGGAGATAAAGCAAATAGGAGGAACATAATCAGAGAAGCCCATACTTGCAACGAACACAAGTGGCGCAACGCATGCAAAGAAGACTTGGCGGTTGTAAATTGTTTTTTTTATCAACACGTGCGAGAGAGTTTCGTGGTGGGTGGTGGAGGAATCAGGGCACACAGTGAAAAAATTAGGGTTAAGCGATGTACATTGGCAAAATTGGAAAGGGAATGATTTTTAGCATATATTCATATTAATGCCTTTTTTATTACCTTCATTTGGGCAAGCATTCAAAACTCATGGATTGCTGATCATTTTGTTTAATAATACTAGCCCTTTTTTTAAAAATAAATACTAGTCTATTTTCAGTGTGCCCAACAAGATAATTTTTTGCCACCATGTAAGACAATTTTTAATAAGATACAATCATAATTTTTATATATAGAAATAGAGATAAACGTATACACATATACAAGTATTACATACTCACGTATGTATATGTATATTTGTTAATATATAGATACAATGTATTCATTAAATCATCATATTCAGAAAAGTGCAGCCAAATTAGCGATTGCCTCTAATATATCAATTACCTCTAATATATTCAATTCTACAACTGACCACAAAATCAACCTAAAAACTAAGTTTAGCGGGAGAACTAAACCTAAGAGAGAGAAAGAGAGAGAGAGGATCCAGACTAATAAAAAACTATAACAAAACCAACTCTATGAAAGTTTGTTGACATAATATACATAACTTTGCTGTCACCACCAAATCTTTGAACATAATAAAAGAACAATATTCATTTCAATGATAGAAACTAAAAGAATGGATAGACTAATATATCATTTATCATGCAGAATACATAAACAAAACCACACATTTATTAGGTCTTCAAGAAGGCAAATATAAGAAAATTTCCATGCATCACATAACATACTCAAATATTTACATTCATCACAACATCCAGATGGGGTAAGAAATAGAGTATTTTTAATATAGATCCCAGTTGCATTGAACCATTATATTGAATCATAATATCTACACATGTTGAGTGCATTCAATGTAAATTGTGTGATTGGAAACTTTAATATATGTAAATAAATAAGTTTTCCATGAAATTTATGCAAATATGCAAAATAGTACATGATAATCTACATGTAGCTCTGCTAGTGGAGTGATTCAATTAGCAATGGATCTAAATGCCAAGGAGATTACACTAGAAGTCGACTCTATACTGGTTATGAAGGCTCTGAGGGAAAAAGGAGAACGATTGGTCCATGGTTAGCCTCACCATTGAAAGAGCTAAAAAACTTCTTTCTTTCAATCCCAGCCACTTACACTATCAAAAAAAAAAAAAATCCCAGCTACTTACACACATGAAACATGAAGGAAATGTGCTCACATAGTATGCCATGCCATTGACGGAGTTGTGGCTGGAAAACCCACCCCCTTTCTTACTGATGCTATTATGAATGACAGTATGAACTATGTTGTTTAAGTGATAATACATATGTTATTCTTACTATTAAAAAATGAAATCTACATGTAGCTCAAGTATATACATATGATAACCAACTGACGAGATAAATTGCGACACTAACCTCCTCAATATATTCTCAAACCCTGTCATTAGGAACTTGAGTCACCTGACAGCTGCTGATCCTCCCAAAACTTAGAACCACTGTCATAACAAGATGATTGAAGTGGTACAGAGCACTGTGAAAAGTCTCTAATAGTTATGAAGCACATATTGCCACCATCGCCACCAGAGGTGGCAATTCGGCATCCATCTACTGCCATAGCAGAAAACTCTAGTGATGCGTCAGTCAGGTATTTATTTGAGTAAGAATCAATATAGTGCAATGAATTCACTGGATTTCTAGTATCAGTTTCCCACACATTCACATAAGAATCATCTGGACCTCCAGTAACTATTTTGTACGAATCCATGTGCAAAAACTTCACTGGACCAGTATGTCCTTCTAACTCTGCAATAGGCTCCGGCTTTATATTGTTTTTCCTTATGTCCCATAGCATTGCCCTGTTAAAACAAAAAGTGATAAATGCTCAACACAAACAAAAGTCAATAATCACATATTAAATATACAAATTTTGAATATAAATAGCAAACAAATTATTACAAAAGAACCCCTTGTTTAGCTCGTGCCATAGATGTTAAGAAATTCAGTTTTACAGACCGAATGATTGTTGTTTCTCATGCTATTTCCTCATAGGAAATTTAATTGGGTAAATCATTGATAGATCCTTGTAGTTTAACTATAATTACACTTTAATCTATATTTTTTCAATTACTTCACTTAGGTCTAGAATTTAAATAGGGGCTTAAAAGTAAAGCAAAATAGGAACCTAAGAGGTCCCTATAGCTTCAAAATAAGGACCTAAGTGAAAATTTTAAAAATTATAAACCAAAATGTAAATATGGAAAACTATACGGACCTATCAATGATTTACCTTAAATTTTATTTATTTTGATACAAAACATGACAATATTCTTAGCACCTTTAATGTAAATGAAGTATTATTTTGTTGTGCTTAAATTATATTTGACTTATATATGCAAAACACTAGTGTTTTGATGTTACTGCAATACAACTATTTTGTGTTATGTAACTACACAAAACCTAAGGAAAAATTCACAAATAAGGGATGCTTAAATACTTGTTGTCTCCACCAGTGCAGAGTAACCATTTCGAGAGCAGCATCTCAAGGGAATATATCTTATGAGAATGGAGAGCAACAGTCGAAACATTTTTCATGGTCCTCAAATCAATTGCAATTACTGTTCTACCAGCAGCAATGTAACAAAGTGAATCGTCACACTTCATGCTGACAGGAGGACCAAAGACAGAGGTCATGCCAACACAGGAAGAGGATATAGTAGATGATGGTGCAGTAGTATCCCAAACTTTTACCTATAAAACAACAGAATAAGACAAGATTTTCAGTCTATCAAGGAACTTACTTCAAACCATTTTAATGTTAAGCATAGTTCACATGACTATCAGAAATATTTAAACAAACAGCAGACCAGTCTCATAAATATGATACATATTGGTTGCATATTCTGTGCATATTAGCTTAAGCAGAATAAATGTTCCACAACTTACAAGCTGAAATCATTAGTGATGCCATTGGTAAATAACTAAAATATTGATCTTTTAATAATTTTGTGATCTCAAATCTAAAAAAGTCTACAATCACTGAAACTTTAAGCTCATAGTTCTAATGAGTTGGAGATCTAATACACACTGTGAGGACGGGAATGAGTGAAGTTATTTAAGCTAAGAAATGAATGAAGAAAAGCGTTGGCAATAAAGCTTGTTATTTGGGACAAACAAAATCTACAGGTAAATTACAGTAAGATAGTTTAGCTAAATTAAGCTTGAACAAGTATTTTACAATTATTCTAAATCTTAAACTAATTAAAGCTAAATTTCTACATTTTCCAATGTGAGAAACTGTCCTCTTGAATGAACAATCTGATTCTTCATCAGTATTTTTTGAATCAATAATTGCTTCAGAAGACATACGAAATACAAACCCAAATTAGCTCCATATAAATAATGATTCACGTTCTGCCAGAAATCTTATGCCAACACAAACATCCCCTCTTCTCCTTCATCCAAAATTTCCCCTCTTCTATCCCTCATAGTGTCCCTTTCGTCCCTTGCATTGCCTCCATCCGAACCCTCTATCTCCCTTGGCTCGATATGAGAATATTATGTGAAATGTAAAGGAAATAAGTGAAACAGATATTGTTTCTGCACAATATGAACTGTAAGGGCACAACTCAGAGAACTGTGTCATAATCTAACCAGATTAAGGGAATATGTGAGGCACAAAATTCAAAATCTAAAAAAGAATAAAAACGCCAAAGTTTATCAATTTGAGTTCCTCACCAACTTAAGTAAAAGAAGAGGAAAAAAAAGATTAAATACTGTCATGCCATTCTGAAGAAAACATGATAATATCAACATACTACCGCATACCTTGGAATCCCTAGACAAGCTCATCAAAAGAGAAGCCTTGTGTCTGAATGGAAAAAGAGAATAATTTCCTTTAAAACAAGTTAAGAGAAAAGAATTCAAGGTGATTGAATAAAAACAACTGTCAAAATATGTTAAAGTCTGCAATTTTGTAAATAAAAAATGTATGTTTTTTTCAACTACACATTCCAAAACAAAGAGAATCTTAATTCATGCTATAAATTTTATTGTACTTCAACTGACAATCAAGCTTACGCCCGCACTATTCTATTACATCTTCAACGTACACTTGGAACTATGCCTTTGACTCGTAACTATTTACATGAAGGATATAACAAAAATTTTTTGCCTAGTTTTCTATAAATCAAAAGGGGGGAACTCCTTGCAAACAACATCGTTGTGTATGTTGACCAGCGTATATGATGTTTGTTAATAGAACAATACAGTCAACAATTAAATAAGTAAAACAGGTGATGAAATGAACAAAAAATGAGAAACAATTTTCTACGTCAAACCTGTGATTCATAAAGAAAACCACAACACAACTCTGCGATTGAAGTTCACTAAATACAAGAGTGGGGATACAAGGAGTGAGCCATTACACGAGAAAGGAAAAATTACACTACAACTTGATCCTATTCTTCTGAAGAGGCATGAAAGAGAAGAAACAAGTGAGCTTTCTTTAGGGGTATCTTTCACATACAACGATAAAAAGGAGTTACCCAAAAAAGGAAGTTTCAAAAAACATATTTCTTTGTTAGAAAAACGAATTTCTTTGTCAAAAAAATGTATTCATAGAAATCAATGGAAAAAATATCTGAAACTTAGAACTTGTCTGAAACTTGTTTCATTTTTTGAATTGACTTGAAATCAATTAAAAATCATTTACCGAATCATGAGCTAAAGTCTTTGTCTCAAAATTGATTTCGAAACAATTTTGAGTTGTCCTTGGCTCGCTTGAAATATGAATTGAGTTGGCTCAAAATTGCATGTGTAATATAGATAATATTGATATATAATATTGATATGAATACCTTTTTCGTAAGTTGGCATCGTGGTCTAGCGGAGGAATAAACTTAGCTCGAATAAATTCGAATTAGATTTAATCAATTTCAAGCTAAGTCCAGCCAAGCCGAGCTCGAAATTTTTAATTTTGAGTTTCCTTCAGCATGCTCAAAATCAGTCCGATAACAACCCTAGCTTTATTTAATCTTGTCAGTCTAAGCGGAACCCCTTTCTTTTATTTTCTTATAGTAAAAATAGGCATCCAGTGATGGGAATCATAATTGTTCCCTAGCATGAGACATGAATGCTGGCTTATCTTATTGATAAACACAACATGCAACAACTTCCTTGGCAATTGGTATTATAATGATGCTATTGTAGATCTACGAGATGTGTTGTTAGGGGCAGCAACCAGGGGCAGCAACCAGGGGCAGCAACCAAGAATTGAATAATTTGAATCAAACAAAGGTGATGAATACATGATGTTTGACTTGATGATCTATGCCTTTAAGAATCCTTCACTTCTAATTTGATAAGGTGAAACACATGACCTAATTTGAAGGTCAAATTTGTGGTAAAAAAATCCTCCCCCCTAGGTTCGAATGTAGCATCACTCTTGGAGTTGTTGACAAAAGCTTCCACCACTGCCTATAAAAAAAGCTGCCAATAGAAAAGAAAATCACGGAAAGAAAATCAGTGTGAAGTAAAATGGCTTTTTGAGTAGTTGACTAAAGCTTAGTTACCGTTGCCAATAAAAAAGCTCTGAACATAGCTGAGGATCAGATGCCAGAGTCACAAAAAGTTAAAAAGAAAAGGAGTGAGAAAAACACCAATGAAAATCATCCCCTCAAGGTACCCTTTTGAAGTGATTCTTCGTTCCCAACTAGCGATGGGACTTCCAGATTCTTCAGCTATCACAAAGGTGTAGTTGATTGTCGAGATTAAAAGGCTACACCTTCCTAAGCCCTTGCTGATCAGTCCTCCTGGGAGCCAATTGATCTGACCATTGATGACCATTTGTCATTAGAAGAAGAAATCGAAGATTTGATTCACTCGCCAATAGTTCTTAGGTAGCCGTAATTCATGCGGCTGACCAAGAGTCTCAATTGAATTCAGTCGACTAGCATCATCAGACTGTCAATTTATTCCAGGTAGAGTCTACACTTAGCGCCCGAGATCTCACCAGTGACATCGATCTGGATGGATGATTAAAATCAACAGATTTAGCAGTAGACGTGATTGGTGGCTGATCAATAGATTACAAATCCTCATTTAAATCAATTTATTGATTCAAATGGAAATATTTCAAATTTTGACTGATTTCATTTATTTTCTTTCTTTTTTTAAATGTTCGTATTTGGCATAATTGTAAGCCCTTTTTATTTTCAAAATTTGAATTTCGATTGTAATAGACCTATAAAAAGGCATGGACTAGTGTTGTTTGTTTTTAATCTTGAAATGAAATCAGTTTGAGTTCGAAAAATTATGCATTATATCCCGGTAAAGGAAAAGTTTGGAGTTGGGTGAAAATTTTACCTCCTTCCACTTCCCTTCCTATGAAGTTGTAATATAAATTGTGTCAACGAAGATCTTGCATCAAATCTTACCTCCTTCCACTTGCCTTGATACTCAACCTTTTCATAATGAAACAAATCCCTTGTTAAGGACTTTGAATGATCACGCCAAGAATTTGGATAGCTGCTCGGGTTTTGAAGTGAGGCACGCTGTTTCGGATTCCCCTATTTCATTTGAGGCATAGCGCAATGCAAGATTGATTTGTAGGAGAATCTAATAGTAGTGATGAGGTAGCTTCTGAAAGACGCTAGAGGGCTTTTAGCACGACAAGTTGAGTCTTCTAACCCCTAAACGACCTCCAATTGTTGATGGTTTGTAGGAGTCTCGCAAGTTAGCGAGGGATTTTCGCGTGAATTTGGCATTGTTGATAGCATTTCACAAAGTCTTAAGCGTCTTTGTGGAGGTTTGGCCAAAAGTATCTTTATCATATATTCCACTGAACGCTAAGCTCCTTCCACCTGTGGGAATTCTATAATTGAGGCACATAGGAAATTTGACTTTCTTAACTGATAGTAAATAAGCACTAAATCTTGGTCCCTTCCTGAACCAAGATGGCCGATACGACGCCATCTATGGTACATAGTTGAGTTGGAGACTTTCATTTTGCATGACGAGCCAAGAGTATGAGAGTTGAGTAAGGTACTTCCCAAATGCCACTAAATCTACTTTGCATTTCCAATTCCATTCGACATTACGCTAGTGTTAAAGAATTTTGAAGGAAGTTAGGCATCTTTCGTTGATCTAGAGAAGAAACTATGCAATGCGGCGACTATCTTGGGGAGCTTATCCACTTTATTATCATTTTTAAGCAAAGATATGTCAAGAATTAGTTTGACTTTGTCCAAATTCGCTTTTAGCCCACTTACCAAGACTAGGAATCCGGGGTAATTTTCAAAGGCTACTCCAAAGGTGCATTCAGCAAGATTCAATTTAACATTTAAGAGTCTAACAGAATTGAAAGCTCTTTACGTTCGGCAAGATGTTTCTTGATTAGAATGCATTCATGTCTACCTCCAAATTTCTTCCCTTCTATTTCTTAAAAACAAAATCTATCATCTTCTGATATGTGGCTCCGACATTCTTCAAACCAAAATGCATGACTTTATAACAGTATGTATCATATTCCATCATGAATATTTTTTTATCTTGCTTTAACATTTTGCTTTGATGGTATTTGAGAAGCATAGAAAAAGCTTGTAGTTGAAAGTCCTGCAATTGAGTCAACAAAATTTATGATATGATGTTCAACCATTCAGAATATTTTACTTCTCAAATAAATCCGGCCAATAAGAGTACTCAAAAAGAAGGGAAGCTAAACCGGACATTTCATATTCATTCTCATATTTTGATACTATTACATTTCTTAGCCTTTCATTTTATTTCAAATGAGAGAGAACATTCTCCTAGGCGAGTGTTGGGAGGTGGTCTTTGGGGTCAATGCGAGTGGTGTGTAGTTAAAACAAAGTTTTTGTAGCATCTGTTCGCCCGGCACTAGTCCCCTTGGATTGTTACAGTACAAATAACTCCAAACTTCTGAAATAGATGAAAAGATGATAGAATCATGTTGCCCAAGTTATATGCTAAGAAGGCATCCACAATAATAAAGTTAAAATGAGTCATCTCCAAGTGCCACCGAGAGTGGGATAACATATAGGTCTTTACCCGAGAAGCTTGACACAATCATTGTTGATGGAAGTGGGTGAGATCCATAGTGTGGAAAGTTAAATAGTACAACAGATTCAACAAACTTCCTATATCAATAAGGATTCTTTGGATATCCATATTGGTAATATCAAAGGTAACGATTTGGTCCCATTAGCTGTTATCTTCTTTCGGAAGATATGCAACAGAGAAGACTATGTCAGAGGTATTGGAGATTTGGTGTTGGATGCTTCTTGCCTACTTGATGAACATGGAATGGTTTCTCGAAATTGAAGATCTTTGAGAGATTAAGGGTCAAAGCCGAAGATAGTTGGAATCACCTTTTTCTTCCTTAGCTCTTGGCCACCTTTTCTTTTCTTAGCTCTTGGTCAATTGAGGTGTTGCTTGTTAGACTTTACAAGGTCCATCTTGCAGTTGGACGAGAGGGCAAGCCACTTTGACCGGCAGTTTGGGTACCTCTACTTTCTAGTACCTAGTGAGTTGTCCATCAATTAATCTAGTAACTGGTGGTCGTACTTCTCGTAAATTTTGCGATTGGTGTTCTCCTATTTCGGTGAGGAAGGAGCTTGCTTGGGAATCAGGGGATCTCAAATTTGAACCACACTATCACCACAATTTCCAAGTAGAGTGGAAAAATAGTGGAGTGAAGAGGTGAAATTAAAAAGAAAGAATAAAAAAAACTTCTAATAGAGTTTGCGGTATTGTTATGAGTCTTTTTGTGACTTTGGGTCATACGTTGGGGGCAAGGGTTTCATATAGCCTTTCAACTTTGACCTCAAAAATATCTCCTCAATGACCAAAGCTTATTGAAGCCTAATGTTTAAGCTTTAGAGGTCATTGAAGGCAGGAAAAGACATCGATCAAAAGTTCAACTTTTTAGGTAATGGTTACACCTTATTTGGTTGGAGTATAATTTTAAGATGTTTTAAGTTTTTTTGAGATAAAGAGAGAGAGAAAGAAAATTATTTTTAATGTTATGATGTGATTGTTATTGAGGATTGTGTATGATACAAAAAAAAATTAATTTTTTTTATTGAAGTGTGCGTAGAATGTAAACTAAATTTAAATTTTAAGATTGAGGTTTGTATAAGATGTAAAATAAAATTGATTTTTAATATTTAATTATATATATGATGTGAAATAAATATAAGTATTAATAAAAGTATTTTTTGAGTTTGGGAAAAGGGGTTGGGCTTCTTTGACTTACGGGACTATGAAAACTTTCTCAATGTGGATTTTCTTTCCGGCTCTGACGCATGCCTATTTCAGCATCTTTGGCATATCCTGGGTGAACAAAGTGTATAATTAGCCTTGACCCAAACCGTTAATAAACACCATCATTGATCAGCCATTTAGTGGGGCTCTTTACTTCTGCGTTTAGCCTTGAGCTTAGCTAAATCAAGGATTATTCCAAATCACCCAGTTCTATATTACTCACCTTCTATCAAATATTATTTCAACACTTATGAAGCACGGACACGATATTGAGACACGACACGACACGACGACAAAGCGATTTTTTAAAACATAGGACACAGATACGGCATAACACACCAAATACAATAATAATAAAAATAATAATTCATACTTAAAAAATTATATAAAATATAGTATAAAGTCATATTTTTAAGTATAAATAACTTGTGAGCACTAACGTTTCATAAAATCAAAATGAGAACTTGAGAACAAATGTCATCAGCATTGAAGAGATTTGAGATGTAAATTTATGGTTCACTTAGAATAAGAGAAAATATAATTTTACTTGCCCGAATAATCACAATGAGCACGACAATAAGATAAAGTAAGAGCACTTGGTATTGAAAAATGAAAGAAGGATAAAAGTGAAGCTAGAATTTCAAACCTTTTGCAATTGGTTCATTTTCGTAAGGCTCGAGAATAACAAGAGAGAAACAAATTTGATTTACCATAGTTAACTTAGAATTTTAACTTATATTAGGTAAAATTTTAATAATAATAAGAAATAAGATTTTAGTTTTATTAAATAAAAATTTAACAATAATAAAATTTTTAAATATTAATAAAAAGAACAAAAAAAGTAGATGTATCCATAAGTTTTATTAAAAATATAATATTAATAAATAAATTTAATATTAATATTAAATAAATCTAATTCTATCGTATTTGTATCTTAGAAATGTCTTTTATCTCAGAAGTGTCCTAGAAGTATCTTGATATGTCCGGCACGGTGTCCTACATGTCCTCACGTCCGTGTGTCCGACACGAGCACGGCGTGATTTTTTGAAGCGTTTATTCTTCATAATTCAACACTCTCCTTAAATAAACTATTCTTCTATTCACTATATTTTACTAGCCTAATTGAAAAAGTTGAGAGAAAGCGAACTTTAGCAAGCAGCGAACCTTTTTTTTCATTGTGTAATTATATAAAGAAAGTAAATCTACAAGAAATGCCCATGAAAAAAATATAAATCATCCATAACATTAGAATTGAGTTAGAAATGCCAACAAGTAAAAAACATAAGACCAAAAACATCAGCATGAAAATGCCGTCCAAACAAAATCAGATTTTATCATGTTTGACAAGTGATTCATAAAATATCTTATGACAATTAATTTGACAGCAGGAAGCAGAAAGTGAGACACCACTCCATAAAGGATGTCTTCTCCAAAGTCATAAAAACCTTTACTATTAAAGTAATTAAATCCTGGATATTTGAATGCATGGATATGGACCAAGATACCACAAATTTGAGTTCGTGCAGATTGCCTACATAAAATATAAATACAAAGAACAAAAGATATGAAATATAAATATTTAATGCCTGGTAGACAACTTGAATTAAAGGTGATAAACAACCATGTTCTTTTTCAGTAAGATGAAAAGTTTCACAGATTTCAATGAACAGAAAATATACTTGGCCACTGAAAGAAGTGAAATTGCTTTCTCATGGCCATGATATGTCATAGCTAGGTGGCGATTCATTCTCCCAGAACCAACTGACCAAAGGCGAACTGTGCAATCCTCTCCTCCAGTAGCAAGTAACTTAGCTCCGCAGTCCCCAAGCAAAGTATCAGCAATGACAGTCACTGGCCCACTATGACCTTTGAAACATCGTTGAGAATGGTCCTGCGTTTATAAAATCAATACCAAGTGAAACCACTAAGTTTGGTGGAAAATAAAGACAGATTTTTTTTTTTTTGGATTCTCAAAATATAAAGATGGTTAAATAAAAAGAACAAGCTAGAAACTAAATTTTGTAAACACACCTCAAGCACAAAAACAGAAAAAGCAGCACTACCAGCAATAATTGGCAATGCTGCAGAAATTCTAATCCAAAACTGTGAATCATCTTTCTGATGATGCAGCACAAACCTCTAGAGAGTCTCAGGAACTTCAAATGAGCTAAGTCGAAAGTCATACTTATTGCAGAACCAAATAGCTAACCATAAAAACTTATTGACTACACCAAACCATGAAGAAGCACCCACTCCAACTAGTAACTTGTATAACTTGAAGAGAAAACTAAGACAGCACCTCGATGAATTTAATGTGAGAACATTTTCTCACGGTTGCCACAATCCAGATAACTAGTTGAATTTGAAAAATAGTTTGAGTTTCCTCACCTGGATCTTCAACAGCTGAAGATGGCTAGCAAAGAACTAGCTTCTTTGCTATTACTCTTCATTTATATAAAGTCTTTAGAAGAAAAGGTCCTTTCGGATGGCTGGTTATTTGCTCCACTTCATTTGTTTGTTTGCCTTCACTATTGGAACTTCTCTCCGATGATGGTTTGAGCTCCATTACCATGACATAATTTTATGGTATACATTATGCTTTGGAAAAATATTCAAAGTATAATTATAATGAAGCACTTCTATAAATCTTTTATTAACAAATATTTAACGTGTACTCCTATGATAAAATGTGACAAAAACAATAAGGCTATCACCAAATTCATGCCACAGAGCCATTTTCCACGTATTATAATCCTAATAACCAGGAGAATCTCCCTTTTTATTGGGATTTTTATTAGCACACAACTTGGTATGCACACCACAAATCTTAAATATTATTTTTGTACCACTTTTAAAAAATAAATTCACAAATTTATAATACCTTAAACATTTATATTACTAAATTATAACTTTTAATAAAGTAATATAAATATAATATTTACGATTTCGTGGTGTGATCAATAAAAATGATATAATAAGAAGTATGATAATCAAAAAATAGTGGCCATGTTTGATAACCATCCAAAAAAAGATAAATTAATATTTTAAATTTAACACAAATTTCAATAATATTATTTCACATCTAACATAAATTCTAATATTAAAAAACAACTTTATTTCACATCCAACATAAATTTCAACATTAAAATTAATTTTATTTCACATCTTGCACACCTACCAATATTAAAATAAATTTCTCTCATCAACTCTATAAAATAAAATATTTTCTCTTTCTTTATCTAAAAATAACTCTCAACCAAACAAGGCCAGTATATTAGAAATTAGGGGTAATTTCATTCGAGCTCTTGACGTAAACTCCAAATTCCATGTAGGCCCACAAAAATAAAAATGTCATCTGGGTCCCTCCCACAATTGTTTTTTAAATGAGTCTTTTTTAACAAATTTCATTAAGTTTGACCATTAAGTTGTCATTTTAAAAAATTAAAAATGCATATTTAAGTATTGTAAATTTTTTAAAGTATTTTTAATTGCTAATTTAACTTTAACAATCAATGAAGATCATCAAAAAAATAGGGAAGCAGCAAAATAAATGCTAACTGCAATGTTGGCTGCAATAAATCTGATAAGCTTAAAACCAGTAAATCAAACCTTAATATATATGATAAGCTTAAACCAACTAATCGCACCTTAGTATGTATGGCAATCAATAAAACTATAATTTATTTCCTGATTGAAAAAAGAGATGATAATAAATTATTCCTATGTAATATTGTCATAAAATCCTTGACAATCATGGTTGATAGACAACTTTCTTCTCTTCCCACATTTGCTCTACTTTATCTTCCCAAATCTCTCCTGCATCACACTTTTTATTCTTAGGTACATTGTCCTGTGATATATAAAACCACAAGGGTGTACACAGGGTCTTCAAAATGGTATCATGCATGGAATATAATGTCTGTAATAGAATCAACAAAAATTTTAGTGTGGTATTAAGATCAAATTTGTAGCCAAAAAAGGCATTCCCTAAAGAATATAGCTTCAGCCCATGTGACTGAACCGCTGGTTAATAGAGTCAAGACTTCTTTGATTTAAAATAATGGGGTGCGGAAATTAAAGATTGCTTTTGGCCTTGGGAGATAGATAGCCTTTTCCAGCTATGAAAAGCAGGCTAGCTAGGGCCCTGACCACATAATAAGTTCAATAAAATATAAGCCTAGCAGAGATGCTAGAACCAAAATCACAAAGCCTCCATATTCTAATTACCACCAGATGGATATGACTAAAGCAATAATGGAAAATTTAAGCCAAATAGATATTTAAGCATGTCCTAGAAAAAAAAAGTAAAACATGAATTTAACACTAAATTGAAGACTTTGTCAAAGAATCGCATCCTTTTATTTGATTCATTTGAATTTGTAATAATATGGAGTTTCAGTGTGCAACATTTATTTGAAAGTACGCCAACAACAACGAAATCCAGAGATAAGTATGGAATGCAAGAGCATTGAAGTATCATGCAGGAAATAAACTAACTACTATCTGCAATGCAAAAATTTAATATTTTATGTCTTCAATCACCAAGCCTAAAACCTTTAAAAAACATAAATGCAAGCTCATTTGGCTTTTCAGCATGGATTCTACGTATATCTCTTCCTTTTTTTTTAACCATATACTTGAAATAGATGGAAAACTAGTTTAGAATTAAACACCTCTGGTTTGATGACATGTTAAGTCTAAAGTAATCAACATACCTATGAAAACTTGAGTTTGTCAGTTATAGAGCAAAACATTTGTTATATTCTTACAATCGCATATTCTGAGAGAAAATGGGTGCAGTGCATTTTAAAAGGAAAAAAGCTTTGAAGAGACAACCTTCCACCAAAGCCTTATTGTGCGATCAGAGCTTGAAGTAACCAAGATAGTATCTTGCTCTTGCATCCCTCCCCGAAAGAACGATGTTTCAGATAGTGGGAATAACCTATGTCAAGATAAATAAAAAGATAAATCTCACTTAAGAAAATATGCCTTCAATTGATGGTCATGAGGATGATAACATTATCAACAAAAGAAAAACAAAAAACACATGCATTATCATGTCATTTTATTGAGAACAAAATCACATAAACTTTGTGGACTCAAAACAAAACCTTCACAAGCTGAATGAAGCATTTTAACCACAAGAACTATATTATCACAACAATAGAATACATAACATATTAAATAGCTCTTTATGCAAACAAAAATAAGGTGTTTAATACAAAAGAAATAAGTGTTTAATGCAATAATAAAATACATAACATATTCATATAGTTCTTTATGTAAAGTTTACATAATAATAGTAATACTAATGATGTTATATGATGTTGAATGTTGACCTATAAAGTAAAAACATACAAATAAAATAAGCATCATAGAGATGAGGATGCTTAAATGGATCAATGGCATACACAAAAGGGAATGATGGGAAATAAATATATCCGTGAGAAGGTTAGAGTAGTCTCAATTAAGAATAAGCTTAAAAAAATCAATTTAGATGACTTGCACATATAAATCATAAACTATCAAGTAATGAGAGTTGAGCTATTGAATCTTCTCCATGTAAAAAGAGAAAGATAAAGACAACAAAAAACATGACAAAAAATTATAAGAAATAATCTTACATACTAAAGCTAAATAAGGAATTATTATTTGATAGAGTATAATGAAAACAAAAGATCATGTGGCCGACCCACTCAGTGGAATAAAAGTTTAGTTGTTATTGTTGTTTAATACAAAAGAAAACCGTCAATTTCATAAATATGGCTTATAGAGGATGCTCAGGTTTTAATTAAGACTAAAAGAGTAAAATGATGAACAGATGAACATAGTTTTTATGGATCTATTATGTTGTATATTTGTCAACTAATAAGTCAACTTATATCACTAGTTACTTACCTCATGCAAGTAATTCTTGCACCATGAGCTCTTAGTATTGCAAGACCATACGATGAAGTAACGGATGGTATTCTGACTATATCTTGCCCCTAATTAAAAATAACATACAACTCAATAAAAAAAGTAAGATGACATTCTCTAATAAAATATAAATAACTACTAAAATTACTCTCTAGTCACCAATGATCTAAAAGGCTTCATAATTATTTTGATTGCATTACTCTTGGAAGAGTAAGTTAATTAATGCAATGTATTATTTAAATTGTTCCGACCTCTCATATATTAACGACAAAAATGTCACTTCAAAGTTCAAACCAAGCATGTGAAATTAGAAACTGAGAACCATCAATATGCCCCTATTTTCCGTGACACACAATATTCAGGAGATGGTGCCACTTGTAATACTGTACTAGACTACATGGTCGGGAATTTTTCCTCCAATCACAGCTCACCTGGGAGATAAAGATATCATTTTTGGCAAACACAACATGGCTTGGACGCACTGATAAAACAGAGTGACGCACACACGTAGGGTCGGTGAACTTAAACTGCTGCAGTGCAGTAAGTCTCCCAAAATATTCCTCCCTGGCTCCTTTACCTCCAGAAGACATACCATAATTTGGCCAGCGAACCCTGCATTCGAAAAACAAAATCATTGTTGACACCCAACGAAACCTCTAAGAAAAAGTTAAGGAACGATAGATAAATGGATTATAACAGTCTCGCTACCGGAGGAAGCGAGACCAAACTGCGTCTGAATATGCCAATGGGTGGAAAGATTTGGAGGCGATGGCGATGTTGGAGATGTCGCGAATTCCCAAGAAGCTTGCACAATGAGCGAAGGCATCGCAACTGAGGTCCGCTAGGGTTCTGCACGGGAGTTGGCCGGAGCCGGAAGACGGAGACGTCAAGTCCATCGACCAAGCTTTGAAAGGGATTGCCGGAGCCAAAGCCAAAGGCGGCCTGCTCGCCATTTATAGGCATGAATGAACCGGGTTGAACGAACCGGTAAATGAACCGCACGGTATTTATGAGGGTAAATGAATCGGCTTCCTCCTAGAATGCCCTCGCGGTCAAGATCTCCTAGTTGAATCTTGTACACGGCTAGCCCTGAGCGCGCACTGTTAGCTTCTCTGCTCAACCTTGGAGGTTAGGGTTTTCAAATTCCCTGCTGGTTTATGCGATCAATTTTTTTTATCTTATCCCTTTTTTCTGTGATTTTTGTAGTTGGGGGTATTTCGGCTTTGTCCCGGAGCGGCGATGGTGGTCCGGGACGACGACGGCAGAGATATGCTGCCGCTCGATCTGTTCCTTTCCATCGGATTGGATAAGCGGACGGCAGAGAACGCGCTCGTTAATCCCAAGGTCACCTCCAACCTCACTGCCGTCATCAAAGAGGTAAGTTCTGGGATCCATGCATCGATTCCCTGCTCTTATTTCGTTGGTGCTGACGGATGCATATATTTATCGGACCGCAACACTGGCAATTGGATTTTGATTTAGCAAGCCATGAAGAATAACCATTTCTCCACATGTGAATTGCTTCATGGGTGGAGGGGATTGTGCTAGCAGCTATGGCTATAAACTGGCCAAGTCAAGCTGAGTCATCTGCAGCTATCATGTGACCTTCCTGCTTGCTATGCTCCCAAAAGGAGAGACAAAAAATCCTCTAAAGCGACTTTTTTGGGGTCAAGCATGATTTAGTTTCTGCTACTTAATTGTTAGCTAAGCAAAAAATTGTAATTTTCTGTTCGAACTCCATCCTTTTTTCTTCTTCATAAGCATTGTTAAATTTTTGTTGATTTTTTTTCAGACCGTCAAAAAATCCATCCTTTGATGGTAGAGCACAACCTAAGCAATTTGATTAATGATTTGTTTGTAGCTAGTTTCTGATTTACTTTGAAAGTCTTTTTTTTTTTAAAGTTAGCTAGTTTTTGTATTAGTTTCAATTATATCATTGGTTTATGCATTTATCTGTCTCAGTGTTGGAAAAATATTCCTAGGATGGATAGCTGTTGTCATGATTTTCTTGAAGCGGTATTCTATTGAAGCACTTTTGTTTACAATACATCATTTATCTGCAATGTTGCCTTTTAGATTCCTGGAACTTAACACCACCTAATGGTTTGTTTGTAAGGTTAATTTTAGCAAGATTAAAGTTAAATTTGGATGAGAATTTTTTTATTGAGATTGGTGAATGATGTAAAATAATGTTAATTATTGTGCTAGACTGTGTGAGGGATATAATATAAGTTAATTATTATTTTAGTATGTGTATAAGATGTGAAAATTTTTATTTTAAAATGTGTATGAAATGAAATATAGTTAATTTTTATTATTATGGTGACATTTGGTTAGATACTATCTTAATGCTATGTCATATTATCTAGATGTCATCTTTTGATTAACAATTCCATACTGTCATATTATCTATATGCCATCTTTTGATTAACAATTCCATAATTTTTTAGGAGATTATCTTTTTTCTCTAAATAACATAACATAGCATCAAGATAATATTGAACCAAAATTTAATGTGTGATGTAACATGTTTTGTTAATCTTGCTAAACAAACAGGCCCATAGAATAAATATATTAAAAAATAAAATTGAAAATAAAGATAAAATAGTGTTTTATTTTTGAATTTATTCTGTTTGTACCAGTAGCTGGATTTACCCAAATAATTGTCCTTTATAAATTTTTCAGGCAGGTATTGTTGATGGATGCAGCAAGGCTGTAGGAAATCTTCTGTACATGGTATATAAATTATTTGTGAAACATAATACATAATAGTTGGTACATTCTAGCTTGTTACATTTTTTATTTTATTTTAGGTTGCAACTAAGTTCCCAGGCAATGCACTTAAACATCGGCCAACTTTAATTGAATACATTGTCTCGTTAAAGGTACTCCCTCTTCTAGGTTTGTGAGCCAGGTTCATGGTATGTCTTGTTACTCAATGTAATTTTAGAACATGGTGATGATTTTCATGTATAAGCATGAATGTTTCAGAAGCAAAAGGCTGTATATGCAATATAGTCACATCATCGTTTTTCTTCTTATATGCATGCTTTTCTGAATTTGATTTAAAGTTTTAATTGGAGGTATGGAATTCATGCTTTCTTTTTATGATCATTTTTTTCAGATAAAATCCCCTGCCCAACTAGATGCAGCTTTTCTATTTCTCACTAATGTTGGGCCTGAGAGTTTTGATTTGAAAGATTTTGAAGAAGCATGTGGTGTAGGTATGTCTTCTCATGGTACCTAATGATATTATGTTGCAGTGAGAGTGCTTTTTTCCTTAGGCCAAAAAAAAAAACAACATTTGAGTGCCATACCAAATAAGGAATGTCAAAGCATTACACAGCTTATCTGCGTCGTCACACCTGCTTGTCCATTGATGTACTTATCTAATTTGTGTCATTTGTCTGCATCTAGTTCTCGTTTGTTCACATAAGGTGAAAACAAAAATTGCACATGCATGTAATGTCATTCTTCTCTTGAGTAGTCATTGACTTCTTCCTGTTAGTTCTCATTTTCACGGAACTGGATGATCTTCCAGGTCGAGCAACTGGCTAAGATTTATGAACTAGAAGTACCGCATAATTTTATGTGTAACTTGTAACCTGCATCATGTATGACCCATTGCCATCCTTTTGTGGATGGTCACATCTTATCCATTTTCAATGGTTTAAACTGATTATAGATTTTCCTGATTCAACAGTTTATGGACCCTTCTATAACATCACCTTTGTTCTTTTTCTTGTGGTTTCTATGCTTATAATAGAAAATTTCTGATGCTTCTATTTCTAAGGTCTTATAAAAAATAGTCCACAACCAAGGATCTTAAAACAATTTATTTCTTCATCTTTACTGTCAATTTGTGCATTTTGAAGCACTGTACAAATCTCTGTCCTTCTTGATAAGTATAAATTTTGTTGGCCGGCTTGATGGATTTTTATGGAACTAGAAATCCCTTTTTATATGCGACGTTGAAACTGTCAAAAATTATCCAATTGTTTTTAGTAACAAACAATTCAGAAAGTTCTCAAACTAGCTTCAAGGAATTTTATGTTATCAAAGTTTAGTATTCACCTAGATCTTAGTAGCTTATTGTTCTTTAGCTTTTACCTTTGGGAGAAATTTATATGAAATGTTAGCACTTTTGCTTGATTTTGTGGGTGTACTATACATAGCCAACCCAAGTAATTTGGGATTAAGGCCTTGCTGTTGATGTTATGGTTACAATTATGTATATTAGTATATGTAGAATTGAAAGCATATTTTTATTCTTCTCAGGAGTTGAGGTATCTTTGGAAGATGTTCAAGCTTCAGTAACCAGAGTTCTGGAGGAAAACATGGATGCTATCCTAGATCAACGATATCATATAAATAGTTGAAATCATTCTCTTTTGTGCTTTTAGTTTTCACAATTGATACTCCCTTGAGATTTCTACGCATCTATGTTTTTTGCTTATGTTAAGGGCTAATTGCATTCATGGGCTGTGAGGTATAGGCCCTTTGATGCAATTAATGCTTATATTAATATTTAAATTGTAACAAATTATTCCATCATGCAGTTCTTTTAATCCACTTATCTGCCAATAATGAGTTTTTGTCTAAACTTGCATACTTTTTTGAGTACATCACACGCACCTCCATTCATCACTTCACTATCCACCTTTCCACAATTCTCATTCTTCTTTGTCTGTATCATGTAAAAAATGGTAAAAAAAAATTCAATCCTTGTTTTGTACGTGGTGTGTTCATTTTAGCACAGTGGCATTAGTTTACTATTGTTTAACTCTAGTTCATTTACGTTCTTTAACAATGATTTTGTATTTTTGCTTTTGCTCCAGTTGGTAACCTATGTGGACAAGTTAGGAAAAAACAGCCTTGGGCTGATGCTAAGATTGTTAAGGTAATGTTATTTCTCCTTAAGATTAGAAAGCCACATTAGATGTTGATGTGCATTATGTATACATATGGTTGGCTCCTAGAAGTTTCTGTTCATCTTAGTATTTGTGTAGGAAGTAATTGATGAAAAACTTCGTGGCATACTTGGTGAGAGGACAGCTGATGATGATATAAAGCCATTGAAGAAAAAGAAGGAAAAGCCTACAAAAGTTGAGGTGGGTGGTATCTGTGAGTTTGGGGATCTGTTTCCTTTCAAAAAAACATCTTACTGTCTCGAACTTTAGGATTCTTCAGCTAATGCAAATGCTTGCACGGTACCTTCTGAAGAGGAACTGAATCCTTTCTCAATTTTTCCTCAACCAGAGGAGAACTTGAAGGTATAATATGAATCATAAGTTCTAATACTGGTTGTGATAATTCAGAAAGTGTTAAACTTGAGTTTTCAAGCTTTTGTACGTCCAATTTTTTATCTTTGCAATGTCGTACCTGTAAATTGGTTGCATGCTGTCTACTGATCATGATTTTTCCTTGTAATTGTTGCTTGTCATGAAATTTAACTATCGATTCTCCTGTTAATTTTTTTTTAAAAACCGTCATAGCTTCTTACAGTTACATGAGCATTGGGATGTCTAAAGTATAACCTAGGTCGGTCTGTTTGTGCTGAGATAAATTCTGGTGCATCTCTTTTCTTCTTCTTCTCAACATAGTATTGTGGAGGCTATAACACTGTATCGCACTTACAGTTATTTTATTCAGACCTTTCGTCTTAAATATTTGCAATCTTCAATGTCACATTAAGTTTATCCTAGCAGCTGTGTATTTTTTTGAAAATTGTTTGGTCACACATCTGCTTTTGAGTTTTTAATAAGCATCTATTACAGCCATTTATTCTAGGACAAAATGAATTTTGGTTCATCAGTTTTGAGGCCATAGCACCTTGTTCCTGCAATTCTCAAAACCCACCCATGTTTTTTTTTTGATGAAAAAAACCACCCAAGTTGGTCCGGTTGTTAGCATTTAGGTCATTCTAATTGAAACAATTAAATTTTCCAACCAGGTTAAATACCAAATTTTAATTTTTAACTTTTTACCCTATTGACCATTAAAAATGATCGAGGAAAAAGTGAAAGGAGATTTTCATACTTGACAAGAAGGGTAAAATGGTAAAAAATCTTAAATTTTGGGTTGTTCAACCGGTCAACTTATGAAAAACTGTAACATTTCTGTTAGGAACCATATACCAACAACCTTTAAAATGGAAGGACAAAGGTGCTATGAGCTATAAAACTGAGGATCATTTTACCCTTTGTTCTATGGAAATTACAAAAAGTCAACTCTGAAGATTCCTCATCACACGCTTGTAAACCTATCAGGTACATACAGAGATATTCTTCAGCAATGGAGATATATGGAGAGCCCACAATGAAAAGGAAATGCTAGTGAAGCACCTTAAGGAAACAGGGGGAAAGTTTTTTACTCGATTTCCTCCTGAACCAAATGGGTATCTGCACATTGGCCATGCCAAGGTAATTTTAGTTGGTGTTTGAAATAATGTTCTTATCTTATGCCTTTTTTTAGGAGTGTGGTTTAAAGTTTGTCCCCCATCCAATTGCATTGACACAGGCCATGTTTGTTAACTTTGGTCTAGCAAAGGAGAGAAACGGATCTTGTTATTTGCGGTAAGGATCGCATTGAGCATTTACCTTTTTTAGTTTTACATTGAGGTCAACAGTTAGTATAGAAGTCCCAAACCTTGCAATCCATGCATTTGCACTGTTTTGATTTTCTCTGTTTATGTAAAGATATATGAACTGGAATTCCACATTGTTATTTTCTGCATTGCCTATTCCCTTTTCTTTATTGCATGTTTACGCATGGACAATTGCCTTTACTTAAGTATATTGGAGCATTTTGTCGGCAAAAATAATTTTTTCTTATTTGGTCTTTCTCGCCTATTGTGGACCACACTATCCTGTATTTAACCAAACCTCTTTAAATTGGCTTTCTTCACGGTAGCTTTGTTAACCTTATAGATAGTGGTGAAACTGATACATATACAGTTGTGTTGGTAATTTGTTTTGAAAAATATTTTATTTGGGCTCACAGATGTGGAACAAATGAAGATGATATTTAAAATTGGGTAAATTACATACAGGTCTCTGAGTGACATAATATATCAATGAGGCCATTTTTAAAAATTTTTATTATTAAACTTTTTTAAATACTATTCTTACCCCTCTCTTTTCTCTCTTCCCCACTCTCCCTCTCTCTCTTCTCTTTCTCTCTCCTCTCCTTCTCGCTCCCGCCCAAGAGGGGGGAGAGCCACCAGCTCCTTCTCCCATTTTCTTCAACTCTCTCTCCCCTCTCTCTCCTCTCTCTATCTCTTTCTTGTTCCTGCCCAGGAGTAGGCAGGGTGGGTGGGGGGCAAGTAGTCAAAGAGCGAAGAGAGAGAATAGGAGAGAGAGTTACAGAGAGAGGGGATAGGGGACGGGTGGCCTCTTCTTGCTTCTTAGTGGGAGCAAGAGAGAGACGGAGAGAAGAGAAAGAGAGAGACTACTTGGGAGAGCGGAGAGAGAGTAAGAGACAGGAGTAAAAATAGTATTTAAAAAATTAATAATAAAAAATAAAAAATGACCTAATTGATATATTGTGTTACTCAGGTACGTAGAAGTTAAAATTTTAAAATCATGATTTGTGTGATTTTATGTTTTAAACTTAGGGACCTGAATGTAATTTACCTTTTAAAATTTATAATCAGCAAATTCATATTTTGAATTATTTAATTAAGCTTAAAATATTTTAAAAAATAATTTTATGAATAAAAAAGGATTTTCAATCCCTCAAATCTATGAAGCACGAGTACGATACGGCGATACGAATACGATACGATACGGATACGACGATACGCCAAACATAAAAAAAGTAGGATACGGATACGTCAGGATACGGCTGTATATTTATGTATATTACAAATATTCTCATATTTAAGATATAAATCTATGATAGATTATACTAGCTTATACATTTTGT